>OY751431.1:9322273-9922273 GCA_963565745.1 Phengaris arion | reverse complement strand
TCCGCGCTCGCACACCAAGGGACCACCTCCGTCACCCTTGCAGGCGTCCTTGCCCTCTTCCCCACCGGCGCAAAGGAACCCTGGATTCAGCTCGTAGTTGTAGCCCAATCTAGTTTGCCTCAACTGCTGCTGGCACTGCCCATGACCCAGAATTGGCACGTCGACTTCCTTGAGGATGTTCTGGTATTTTCCATTGGTACCGAATGCGTCTTTTCCCCAACCGGTAGTCCAGCATCGTTGGCCAGCGTAGTCGGTGTACTTGTCTGGCAAGCAGGCGGGGCTGATGTGCGGGTACTTGGTCCAGTCTACGGGATGTTCTAACTTCAGGATGGCCAAGTCGTTGTCAAGTGTTCCGGCGTAGTACATCGGATGGACGTGTACGGACACCACATCTCTCTCGACGTAGGGATAGAACTCGACGTCGTGGTTAACGTCCCATTCTCCTAAGCGAACTCTCAACTCGAATCCTTTGTATCTGAAAATAAAGGAAACATTGCTTAACATGAGATAGTATGAAATATAAAAATTACGAGTATTGTATTCTGCCAGTTTTAATCAACCTTGACAAATATATACAAAATTAATCAGAGATCATTAGATCATTAGAGGTGAGCTATTTATATCTTTTCGTGGACCATAAGGTCCTCTCAATCTAAGGTCTAATTCTATCTAGCTTTTGTTTTTAATTGTTAATAAGTTTTAAATTAACAAGTCATTCTAAATATGTACTTACGATTTAATGCAGTGAGCAGCAGTCATAATGTGAAGTCCATCGATGAGTGTTCCTCCACAGACGTAGACAGACTCTTTCGGGTCTTTCTTCAAAATGGCAACTTGCCAGGGATATTCTCCGAATTCACTGTCACCGTCAACGTAGCTGGGGGTCTTGATTCTTCCGTTGATTCCTTGTGAGTGACGGATTCCACACTGTCCTCGGTTTGAAGCCTGTGGTCGCAATGGGCGACGGCAGCAGACTTGGTTCTGTTGACACTGTTGGTATTGTGGGCGGCCGAAGTATCCTTGGCGCTGAAATAACATAAAGTTTTAATATTATAGAATATTAGGGTAAGAATTTACTTTACATTAAGGAGATTTTACCTCCTCGATAATTTCTGTTCCAGAATTTTCCCTAGGAGTCTCTCTTTTTTTTCTTCTGTCGGGAAATCTAATCGTTTGGCTTGGCTGGTTTGCCCCATTGGATTGAGAAGGAAATATGAGAGATCGAGCATGAGCATAACGGTTAGCATAGTTTCGATTATTATCATGAAAATTTGTGGTATTAAGAGACCTATCGTGTGTGTCTTGATAATAGTTGTTGTAATCGAGAGGATTTTCATAATTGCCTGTGTTATCGTCGTCATAATAGTCATCATCGATCGAGTGAGGCTTAGCGTTACTGCTGTAGGGCTGCACTCGATAATGCCCATATCCAGGTCCTACACCTTGATGAGGATAATTCGGAGAGTAAATTTGCGGCTGGGGATATATTGGTCTGTATATATCGTTATGTGGAGGATAACCATGCTGATTTGGAAAATGTGGTTTTGGTGGATGACCTACGTATGGATTATAATGGTGATAATGTTCATGTTTGTTCAATAAATAATGTTTCTTTTCGTGAAATAAATGTCCTATTTTATTAACTACATGTTCATTTGGTGTGACGTGTAAATTAACAAAAGGTTTTATTACTTTGTCGCCGTAATCGTTTTTAGTCACTTGTACGGCTAGTAATGGGTTCACTGAGACTAGGCCCAAGTTAAGACCTCCAGTATTCAAAGCCGGCCCATATGGATTAATCAAAGGATTCGAATTGTAGGGATTGATGGGATAGCCATTGGAAGGCTGGGGCAACCCAAAAGAGACACCAAACGTAGGCTGCACTTGTTTGTTGTTATTACCACCGCCATTGCCGCCATATCCGGCATTACCGCCGCCATTGCCTCCATATCCGGCCAATCCATAGAGGCGCTGCAGTAATATTTCGATATTTAGTGGATTTCGCTTTTATTATGTGTTAAATTGTAAGTGCCCTTTGTTTAGTTGTCCTTTTGTCTATAATATTTCGAATTAGGAGAATTGTTTCAGAGTGATGATGTCATTGAAATATTATAATATGTTACCCCAGATTTTGCGACGAAAATGAATGGATTAGGAATTATAATGGCGACGATATTATGAATATTAGTGAGTATAATTTTAATATTTCTAGTTTATACTAAAGAAAATGAAGGTTACTTACAGGTTCGATTTCTTTTGTAGCTTCTTTATCCTTGTCATCATCAGCTTCACGCTTACTGACTTTTTTAGTCTCAGTTGCATTTTTAGCATTGTCGTCAGATTCAGTCACTGTTTTATTCAAGTTGTCTAATTGGTCTTCAGTTAAAGCTACTATTTCACTGCCTTTGTTACGTGGGTCAATGGGTAGATATAAATCATCTCTACGGCCAATTATTTCTTGACTAGGGCACTGATCGTAACTAACACAAACACATTCTATTCCTTGAGCTTTAGGTTCATGATAATTTTGCTGATATTGATTGCTTTGGTCAAAAGTAGCTGGGCCTTGATTATACAAGTTACTAGATGATCCAACATTTAGTTCTTTTTTGTAGAAGTCATTGTTGTGAGAACCAAAGGAGCTACCGTATTTTTGATCATCAAATCCATTGGGGTTTGGTAATCCTTGTGATAATAGATTAGAGCCTCCTTTGTTGTGTCCGTATTGTGATCCATAAACAGTATCTGAGTCATAGTTTGGTTTATTGTTAAATGGATAGTTGGACGACATAGGCTTAAACCCACCGTTGAATTCTGCGCCTGAAGCTGTGAATTCGCCAAAGTCTTGTCCTTGTATATTTTGTGAGGCTAAGTTACCAACTGATCCTACCGGTATGGCAACAGGCTTAATTATTACCTTGGGATTTTTGTCGGCATCCTCATGTACGTAGTGATGGTGTACGTGTTGTTGCACAACTGTTTCTGTTTTGGTATTGGAGTGTGTAGGTGGTTTATTGTAACTGGGTTTTGAATTCTCAAACGCATATGGTCCGTCATTGCCAAATATTGGTGGTCTTGTTACGTAGTTAGTTTCTCCAGCATACGATGCACTATTTTGGGCATATTGGTAGTTACCGCCTACAACTCCATATTTATCAGAGAAACCAGGCCTATACGGTCCGTAGTTCGGTCGTTTCGGTGGTACCTTTGAATGTTGTGGTGGGTAAGGCATTGGCTTGGCTGGGCCATAAGCTCTTGGTGGTCCTCGTATGGGGATCGATGCAACTGGTTTTCCAATAGGCTTAATGTCTACTGGTTGTGCGTAAATAAGCTCCTCTGGTGAATAACCATAGGCCCTTTTTTCTTGGCTTTCACCTTCCTCGCACTGATAATATAAAATAATATTAATTTATGTATTATTCAAAAATATATAGATTATATAGGTACTTGCGTATTGTACACAAATTAAAATACAAAGGCGTTAAAATGATGTCAATTGTCATCAACCTTTAAAATATTAGAATATAGATTGTATGGTTTTGTATTGTATTATTAGGAGAAAATCTAATTCTTACTTACTTGTACAAGACCTAATGTGCAGAGGCGATCCTTAATTAGGTTCCTCGCTTCGGCGTCGTCACCAGAATCTAAAGCCTCCTTAATCGTGGGGTCACTATATACATTGTCGAATCCATTCAAACTTCTGCCTTGCTTGCTGCTCACTAATTCATCGACAATATCGTCAAGTACGGTTCCATTGCTGCTGGAGACCTTTTCCTGTGCTTCAGATTCTTCCCCCTGTAATAGTTCCGGAGTCTTTTCCTTGTCCTCGTTATTTTTATCCGTATCATCGTTCCACGACCAGTCAGCCGTCGCGCTAGCTATCAGTAACAGCAGTAGACAACTACACGTAAGCCACCGCATGATCTGCGAAAAAAGTTTGTATGTAAACAAATTAGAGTCCCACACAAGCGGTTTCGAAACTCATGGATAATCACTTTTACTTTCACGGACGCTGTTACATAAGTGTCTTTGTGCGGAGTCGAGACTGTGCAGGCGTGGTGCAGGGGAGCGTGAGTCCGCGACCGCACTCTCTTGTGTTATGACATTACAGCAGTTACGTATGACACAAATATCGAAATGTACCGCAAATTATACGAAATTTACAAGTTAATTGACATTGAAATTATTGAAATGTGTACTATGTGCACGTTATAATAAACATAGATTAATCTTGTTAAAAATTACTATTTAATTCACTTAGGCAATAAAAATCGTCGTCTCGTATTAGTTATTCATACTAAAGAATATTACAAATGGTGTCAGTGTCATCAAAAACCGGCACAAGAGGTTGCGATTGCAACTCCTCGCACGTTTCTTTCGGAGCGTCACCATTTCTCGCAACCTCTGATGTAACCTCCTACGTTATACTTTTTAATTATGCAATAGGTTACAGCATTTGGACTCAATAAACTATGATTGTATTTTTTTTATTCGAATGACACCGTTTTTTAACGTTTTACGTCAGTGACGCTAACTCCAGTCTCGAGTTTCATTGTAATCAGATTAAAGTGAAAGTTTATGTAAGAATTTTGTGCGTTAAAATGTTAAGTATTTGAAAAATTCATCTCTTGAAATTAATAATTCGTTGTCAATATGAATATTTTTTATTGCAAAGGGTGCATTTAAAAAGTAAAATTTTGGTAAAATGATAAAATAAGCAAAAATGTAACTTTTGAAAAACACACTTTTAGAAAATATTTCTATTATATTTTTTTATTATTTCATTTTTAAATTTTGGCTCTATTATGTTAATATCAATATAGCAAAATTACTTGTTTTGAGCACTGAATCACTTTCTAATAAACACGAACTTCAGTTGGCACTTACGGTATCGTAACACTGCCTTATTTGTCACTTTTGTCTAAACTTCGTTCACTAGCTTGTCAGAGCTGCGTTTGAGTCGGAATGGCTGCAATATCTACCTCCGCGACGCTTTATACTTCGACCAACGTAAAGATGCACGCGATACGATTTTGTAAGATGATCGCCTCTGCCTCCTACCACGAAACCTCCGTCAATGCTAAATCGACAAAAAATCTTGGGGTTTTCCGCGACATCGTTGCCCATTACTCGGTATCATGGTAGGGGTTTGACGGATCCATGAGGTCGTTCATTCATGATTCTTACTTATATTTATTGTCGCCATATAATATAAAAATGGATAGCAATTCCAATGTCTAGCTTAAAATCGGCTGTCCCTATTTGGTTTATTTTGATCTTTCAAATAATTGAGTTTAAAAGGTCAGGAAAGGTTTAAACTAGTAAGAAATATTGGTAAAATTGCGGGGAAAATACTAAAAACGTCGATTGAATTTTGCCATACTAACTGTAAGGTAGCGTAAATTGGGGTCTCCAGTGTCAACTGTCATATTATATTAATTATAGGTGCATTCAATTTATCTGTGGTTGACTGAAAAATAGTTCTTTTTCAGACAAAATCAGTCGGTCCCAGTAGGTTGTTGGCGTTGACGGTACATAGTAGTGTAGGTATGAGGTGTTGTTTTAGGTATTGAAATTGTTGGTATATGTGGGTAGGTAGGTAGTAGGATAGATGTAGGTGTAGGTACACATGTAGGTCGTAGGAATACCAGTTCATAGTTAAGACAACGTGTGTTATTGTTATAAATAAAACACAACAGCTAGTTATAAATAAAACGAATAATAACAAAAATACAAACGGAAAAACATTAAGTAGTAGCAGAAAATATACGTCGCTTAAGAAAACATTATTAGTTCTTATATCTCTTTAAACTAGGTTAGGCAAAAGCCTATTAAAATAGGAAAATACGTCATCATTTTAAAGGGAACTTTGATTTGAGGTTTACGAGAACCTTGATGTTTTATTGCGTCCCAACAGGCATAAATGAATTCCAGCCGAAGTCTAGCGTCATCGTGAAGTAATGAAAACGTATAAAGTTTATAAAAAGTTTACGACAAATGTCATAAAAACACTTTCTCAGTCATCAACTTTCAAGTTAATTAATTTACAACCAACAACATCGACTACTGGTTACACTTGTACTAATTCATCATTTATTCGGGCTAGTTGTAGATTAAATTGTATCAAATTATTTTTATAAATAGCTTGATTATACCCGCATTTCGTGCGCATATCCTTATAGTATCAGAAGCCAAATATTATGTCAAAAGCCGTATCCTTTGGAAACCGTATATTTTCGGGATAAATAGCTATTGTAATAGATATTGTTTTTATCTATGTAAATTGTGTGTCAAAGTCCTCTCAAACACATACATACTTACATATTCAGCTACAACTACAAGTAAATTGCGAACTGCAAATTAATTTTCAGTCTTCATACTTCGATCTTCAATGAGTGTTTACCTATTTTTTGGCCATTGAGTTGGATTTTGGTTAACTTTGTTTATGTATACATTATGCTCTAGGAGGGGGAGAATTGTAAAGGTTAAAAGGACAAGGGAAAGTGGTTCATTCCTTGTAGAGCGACGGATTAGTTAACGCGTTAGATAATGTTATGTCACAATGTGCTAAATAAGCTATATGAACTGAGTTCATATAGCTTATTCTAAATGGAACTCAGCTCGATGAACCCATATTAATGAATCCATACCAATCTGACACTTAGCCCCAATTTCACCAACGTATTGAAACGACATTTAACGCTGAGCTTCAGTTTAAGATTTGTCTGTCCATTTCTAACATTGAATGAGAGAGAGAGAGAGGGACAAAGAGAGAGAGAGAGATAAAATACGAGTTAGCGATAAGCGCGTTTAAAGAAATTTGGTGAAATCGGGGCTTAATCTAAAATATTTAGTCTATTTCTATACTAATTTCAATATGGACTAGTTAAGAAGTCTATACGTTACTTACAATACATTGTATAATTGTTAAATAAAAATTATACATTATATAAACTGCAAAATTATATAAACACTGGACGTATTTAGATGAAAATTGGAGTGGTAGTGCTTTAGGTTCTGTAATAACATATTATAAGCTGCTTTTTATCGCGGCATAATGTAAGCTTTCCTTTTGCGCGTAAGAAGTTAAGGGCAACATCTAATATATATAAATATTTCTGTAATAAGAATAATAAAATAAGATGAAAACGCGCACGAAATGCGAGTATCATCAGTTTAAATTTTTTTTTCCTTAATCGGGTATTTAAATAAATAAATATCTATGGACGCTTCACACCACGTCAATCTGGCCCCGTGCTAAGTATCCGAAGAACTTGTGTTACAGGTACCAGAAAACGGAAAGTATATTTAATACTTTTATACTATACATGATATATTTAAGATTTTTATTATATTATACACATATTTAATACACATCCATGACCCAGGAACACAGAAAAACTTTTTTGTTCCTTCGGCGGGATTCGACCCGCGACCCCCGGCTTGAGCACCAACGCGCTCAACCACTGAGCCACAGAGGTCGTCTATTTATTTAATTGTTAAATTTAATTGTCGTATGGCAGGTAATAAGAGATAAGCTGTGTTCTACATTATGAACAGTATTAACAAGCACTAAATTATCAAAAATTGTTGCCGAGTTAAAAAGGTACAATTACTATATTACTGGCTCACTGATCACTTTCCACTTTTACTGCTTACTACGATTGTCATTTGGACGTAATTTGTGTAATTTACATAATAGGCTGTTATGGATACAATGAGTAATAGAGCGCGTCTGTGGACTTCCACTTGAAATCATGGGTGTAAAAATAAAGCGAAAAATTTCCTGATACGAGTAAGCACGATCCAATTTTTTGGAAAACACATATTTACTTGTATTTTATTATTGTTGTTAATATAGTACAGTATCAATTGCTAAATATTTGATTTCACTATCCTTATCTTTTATGGCCTGTTTTGAAACAATACGGAGCAGTGAAATTGTAATTACTTAATATTAATTATTTTTTACATAATAAAAGACTTCAACGCGTGCTTCGTAGCGCGAGTGCTACGCTTTTTGTTGTGAACTACATAAGTAATCTATTCTTACTTATGTAATGATGGTTTTTAAATTCGTGACATTTGACATCTTTTTGACACGACAAGGATCGTCGGGTTACCAAGCGCCGTCTAGTGACAGAAAAATAATCTAAAATTCTTATTGACCGTTTCTGATACCTCTTACGCCACCAGATGACGCTATGTGTAAGTTGGGTCTACCCCCTAGCAGCAGAAAAATATCAAACACCCTCATTATGAAATAAGCTTAAAGGACTGTTTGTTTCTATTCATTATTTTATTTTATTTTAGTGGTATCGGTCATATAATATATTAATACGTCAATCATAAACTTTCAGTACACTTTTACGAGAAGTGTGCAAAAGGCGGATTATGATATTTGGCATAGTTAAAGTATATTCGGAGGAAGGTACACAGAAACATAAATATAATAACAACAATACACACACTACCTCAGATTATTAATAACAACAATACACACACTACCTCAGATTATTAATAACAACAATACACACACTACCTCAGATTATTAATAACAACAATACACACACTACCTCAGATTATTAATAACAACAATACACACACTACCTCAAATTATTATTAACACACTCTACCGTGAGTTTGATAGATCCAATTTTGACATTGGAAATGTCTTGTCGTTCGCTCTAGTGCAGGCTCCGATTTGACGAAAAAGTGCGATCCCCTTATATCTGTGAGAGTTGTGAAGATATGATATTCAAAATAGGCTCAAAAGACGCGTATTTACGAGAGCTGTACGGTGCAAACAGAATTATACGAGAAAGTAAAAACGAAAAAAGTTGTAGCCGAAATAGTGGCGTATATAAATTTATTTTGGCGCTCGATATTTTGGAAACGAGGAATGATATCGAAAATTTGAGAAAAATACCTCTGGAAAATATAGTTAGCTACAATTTGAGCCTAAAACAAATACGATCGGGTTAAGGGTTTGCCCTGTAGCCTAACCTTTTTGAAAAAAGTCATGTTTTTCGAATTATTATTAATTAATAGATTCATTTCCAATATGCTCCATAGTCGTGTGAGGCACGAAATCTGTGAATCTTATTACACTTTGACGTTTGTTTATCAGTCACAACATTTAACGAAAAATTTTTACTGGACAAAAGAGGAATTATGCATTGTAAATAATAGTTATAAGGCACAAATAAAATAAGACAAATACTAATAGTATTTAAGTATTTAACTAGCCAACGACTTATTAAGTCAACTACATATCTCGTATAGAGCAGTTCAAGTCTACACAGACATGTAGGTCAGTTCCTGTAAGCTTAGGCCGTTACGAAAAAAGTAATTTGATGCGCAAACACTTTTTTAGATATAATGATGTCATTCGGTGTCAAGGTTCCTCAGGAGGATCTGGCGGGTTGCGCAACCCGGACCGCAGCCGGACCCGCGCGCAACCCGCACGCAACTGGTTGCGCAACGGTTCACCGAACCATTTCTATTGCATTGTCTTGCAGTGTTACAAATTGCATATTAGGTACTTTGTTTAACATTATGTCCATATTTAAACATGTTCATGTAAACTTGTTTGAAATTCATTCGATGTGCCTTGTATAATCTGTCTATCCCCCGGATCCCATAAACGGCATAAAGTATAATTATAATGTTCTAAGATACATACTTAGATATATCCATTTACACACAGATAACGTTACTTTCCTGTGTGATTCAACTATTAAGTGAAGGGCGCTTCAGACCACGTCAATCTGGCCACGTGCTAAATACCTAATTCGAAGAACTTGTGGTACTTGAGGTACCAGACAACGGGAAGTATATTTAATACATTCATACTGTATATTTATTAAGGATTTTTATTATATTATACACATAATATCTAAAACACATCCATGACCCAGGAGCAGGAACACAAAACTTTTTGTTACCTCGGCGGGATTCGAACCCGCGATCTCTGGCTTGAGCGCCAACGCGATAACCACTGAGGCACAGAGGTTATCAAAGTTGCAAAAAGAAAATATTTGTAATTTAAGTTATAACAATCTAGGCTTTGCTTAAATTAGTTCTCTCTAGAACTGCTCGTTTCCGACAAAAACTCCTCAAAAGCTTGCAAAAAGGCGAAGTAGATAAAACCTTATAAGTAACTAGATGTTAAAAGATAATCACAAGTTAATCGTACACTTAAATTAAAAATATATTAAAAAATAGTATTTTTTGCAATGTGGTCCGTGGTCTATTTTATATCTGGGCAAAATCTTATCAAAAATATTTCAGTAGTTTCGGATCGTATTCAATGCAAATAAACAAACATACAATTAAACAAATCTTTCCTCTTTGTTATATTAGCATAGACAGTATAGATATAAATATTATCAGTGGAAAGGCCTACTTCATATTATGTTTCTATGCGAAAATCAGATGAGATTATATCAGCGACATGGGCATTGTCAAGTCTGTGAGATTTTTGTTTTCTCTCACTGTACAGTCGCTCACAATGGTTATATTCTTGTAATAACTGGCTAAATTTTTACAGGATTTCCATTAAAATATTTCATGTGAACGGAAAACTATGTAAATGGGGTTAATATTATCAAAGCGTGATGTTGTAGTGCCTTACTCAAAAATAAAATAACTATCACAGAGATTTTTCCAATGAAACCAGTAGTTCCAGAGATCAGCTTTCATTGCTTAATCAAACAAACCAACTTTCCGCTTTGTAAAATTGGTAAAATGTTTTTTACTAGTCGTTGTCCGCTACTTCATGCGCGCAAAAGATCTAGCTAAAGGCATCGTAGTGTGTGGTTTCCTGTGCAAAATTTCATCAAATTCGGTACATTTGTTTCGGGTAGGTAATTATTTAGTAATCTGTGATTTTGGAGCCTATTTAATGCAAACAAACAAACTTCCAAACGATCTTTTTAATATTAGTAGGTATAGATAAACAATTGCCTTAAATACCTCTACAACTGGTCTTTTGGTAGCACTTTCGTGTATATCTATAAATCCTGTCTCACTGATATTTGAGTTAGAATATTATACCACCTAACCAAAACTTAATCTAAAATGTTCAGCTATATTACTTTTTTCTGTAACACTAACTTACGCCGTTTGTCCCCCGTCAACGTCAACGGGACGTCAACGAGAGACATGACGGCGCCGAAGTAGCGTTACATATATTTACTATAGCCGTCTGTCCACCGCACGCCGGTCCCGTCAATCTAATTTCGACCAGAGTACTAAGTGTGAGTTTTTCTTTTCGCATTCGATCGTGAGCGCGTTTGGCGTTTACTAGGAACTTGTATGTGATTTGTACAGCGCCACCTAGTTGTAAACGCGACAACTAGGACAAATCACGTACAAATTCCTAATAAACGCCAAACGCGCTCACGATCGAATGCGAAAAGAAAAACTTCCACTTAGCACTTAGAAATAATCTCGTTGACGTCCCGTTGACGTCCCGTTGACGTCCCGTTGACGTCCCGTTGACGTCCCGTTGACGTCCCGTTGACGGTGGCGGTGGACAAAACGGCCTCAGGGCGATATAATGTACTCGAATGCCTCTGATTCATATACCGGTGTGTCGTAGCGTGCCCGAGGTGGTCATTTTCAAAATTCAGATAAGACACAAAATTATTTTTTTCTATTGGTGGATAAGCTCTGTTTGACAAATAAATATGCGACCAGATTACTTTTGGCCCAAGAGAGATCACTAATTCAAAACTTTATCCATGACTAAGATAGCTTTTGCCCGCGGTTCCAATAGAATATCCCACGGGAACTCTGTATTTTTTATCATGGTTTTTTATTTTATCCAGATTTTTATATTTAATCCAGAGCTAAAACTACTAACATTCCATATTTCATCAAAATCCTTTCAGCAGTTTTTGCGTGAAAGAGTAACAAACATCCATCTATGGGGAGGTACTAACTGTGTAATTTGAAAAATTTAAAATTTCATCGAACCTGACCTATGTACCTATGATTGAATATTATAAATGTGAAAGTTTGTAGGGATGGATGGATGGATGGATGGATGGATGGATGGATGGATGGATGGATGTATGGATGGATTGATGAATGTTTGTTACTCTTTCGCGCTAAAACTACTGAATGGATTTCGATGAAATTTGGTATCGTAGTAGTTTAGGCTCTGGATTAAAACATAGGCTACTTTTTTATCCCGAAAAACTTGGAACAGTGTTCCTTTGGAATACTGTATTTACGCGGGCGGAGCCGCGGGCAACAGCTAATCCTCATTATGAAGATAAATATTTCCTTTGTCTGCATGCTTTGCCATTGTACCGAACGAAGTGGCCGTCTGTAAGGGCCCAACATTGAGTAGCATGTTAGAACGAACACTTACGGTCATATTATCTGCATCCCAATTCTCGTAAGTGACTTACACTTCCATTTTACTTTTATTGAATTATAAATGAATCGTCTCAAGACGATTATCTGGTATCAATACCATAAACTGTTCTGCGGAGTTTGGACCAATCAAAACCCGTTTGACGTTGGTTTGTCGTTTACGAGAATACCATTTTGCACCTATCGGGTCTGAATTGTAACTGTATTATTGCCGGATTTAATTAGAATCTACCCTCTGTGTGTATCAGTGGCACATTATACATTAGCAGCACACGGATGACGCAGCCGATCTGTTGTTACGTAAGGCTGTACCGCTAGCCGCGAGCGCCTCCGCCTCGAGCTGTTTACATTTTTTGTGCGATTGTTGTGATGAACCCACCAGGTTATTCAACTGACGAGCAAAAAAGCGTAACGAAGATTTAACTGTTGATTCACTAATCCTCACATTGAGAGAGTGAGACAGCGGTGCCTTGGTGATAACTAATATACTATTTATTTTTCATTCTTTCATTTATACTTAGATTGTAAAAAAATAAGGGTCAGTTCACACCGCGACGATACACGATCGTCGCGGCACTGCATCTTTAAGATGGCTATTAAATATTGAACCTTTTTCACTACAAAAAGAGACATCAGTCATACACTGCACATGCGCTGTGCAGCGCGGTGCAACTTGACATTCGAATTATTGCCATGAAACGTGTATCTTCTTGTGTAATGAACAAAGTTCAATTTTAAATACATCAGCTATCTTAAGAATGTATCGCCATGTCGCGTATCGTTTCGTTTCGGTGTGAATTGACCCTAAAAACTTATTTATTTATTTACTATTTGTTAATTATTAAAAGGTCCGAATAGGTCTGAAAAAATATCACCGGATACAAAACATTTGAATGATTTGGCATCACGAGCCGCGAACGATGACGTCAGCGATGGCATTTCAGAACTATGGCAAAGGATCTTGTAAGAGTTCCTCACTAATGTGGCCGCTGGAAATAACTGTTACTTTTATATAATAAAATGTTTATATATTAAAAACTTTGCAAGTTTTACGCATATTGAGGTCTTTACACTAAATCTATCTATTTCTTGGATTAAATTTAGCTTCTGCGATGAATAAATATAATAAGTGATCAAGGGTACAATATTTTGGGAGAGATAATTTAATAAAACTTAATTCAAATCATACATAAATTACTGAAACTTGAAGATAATATTATATCTATGAACTGAAACCTGTAGTTTGTAATTTAATATTTACTAGTTTTTTTCGTTCTATTGAATATTAAAATGGTAGTAGCAGAAGTAGAGTAAAAACTTTATGGATATTCCATCCAGTAATTTGATCGCATTAGTCAATTAATTTTGTAATCTGTCTGGGGTTTTCCGAACCCAATCGCTTGCAACTTATGTTAAGGCCGTATGAGCCGTATTTAATAAACAGCGAAATAAATGGAGTCGAGTAAATATTGTATATTTGACATTTGTTTTTGCAAAGTCTCTCAGAGGACGATTTATTAATTGTAATAGCATCATTAAGGTACTAAATCAACACTAGATACTATAGCCTATTCGCTTTAAGATGTCAGTGGATAATGCGTACATATGTGTAAATGGCTAATGTGGTCAATTTTGACATAATATGTACGCATCATTTACTGTCAGTTTTTCAGGTCAAGTTTAGGGTTTCAGTATTGTATAATTTATAATAAGTACGAAATTTATCATCCCTCAATGAATTAAGTTAACTTAATTTTTCTATCGATCTCATCGAGTCATAGTAATTATTATTGTTTTAGACCAAAATAGTGAGACAGAGCTTTGTCAAACAAAAACTGAGGCCGGTTTTTTATTTAACTACCTCAGAAATATTATATTTATGCTGCTTTCATTAAATAACGAATGTGTCTTATTAACTAAAACAATCAAAAATAAAATAAATCAAAAAACCGTTATAGAAATAGGAGATGAAAAATGCTACGCAAAAATCAATCAAGGTGTATGACAAGAATGTCCATTGTCACCCAGCATTTTCAATTTGTTTATTGAACATGCTATAAATGAAATTAAAGAAGCAAATATAGGGGGTACCAAAATCAACGGGGAAAAGATTACTTTCATACGGTTTGCTGATGACATAGCTGAGAGCAGAGAATAACTACCAAAACTCCTTTATTACATGAACACAATATTTTCGGAATATGGAATCAACATTAATTTTTTTTAAACAAAATATCTTGTAGCGGATAGACGACTGAGTGACCATGGACAAAAAACGATTAATGGAAACACAATAGATAGAGTTAATAAATTCAGATACCTAGGAAGTATAATAAGTGACGACTCCAGATGTACTGTGGAAATTACCACTAGAATTGCAATAGCCAAGAGAGAAATCAATAAAAAGAAATAAGTTTTAACATCAAAAATAAAAATTAAAGTAAAGAAGCAACTAATAAAAATATGTATCTGGCGTGTAGCTTTATATGGTAGCGAGTCCTGGATAATGAGAAGTAGTAATAGGGTACGATTAGAAGCGTTCGAAATGTGGTGCTGGAGAAGGATGCAGCGGATAAGTTGGAAGGAAAAGAAAACTAACGAAGAAGTGCTACAGATGATAGGAGAAAAGTGAAACATATTAAAAACTCTAGAAAATAGAAGAGGAAATTATTGGGCATCTTATAAAACATAACACATTTATGAGGACAATATTAGAAGGAAGTCCTATAGAGAGCAGAAGGTACTAGTGGAGGTTAGAAAAAAGTGGCGGAAGATCCACCGACAAGGAGCCCTTAAAAAAATTGCCCTTAAATTAAAGAAGTGCCTTATTTAAAATATATATTTCTCAAGAAAAAATATAGCATGTTTCGACTCTATAGCAGTCTTTCGCCAATTGCATCGGCGACCTACTTTCGGACTATTGTACTGTACGAAACAAAACGGGCTTCCCTGTTCTTCTACAAGGTCTATTTGGTACCCCGGGACGTGGGTTTTTCGCGATTTTAATTAAGATTGGTTAGTAATGTATCGAATAATAATTTTGTTTTGGTCCTTAACCTTTATGTGATATTAGCTTTTGCGCGCGGTTTCGCCATGTAAATATAACGGGAACGGAACACTGTACTTTTTCCGGATAATAATAGTCTATGTTTTAATCCAGAGGATAAACTGCTACCATACCAAATTTCATCAAAATCTATTCAGTAGTTTTTGCGTGAATCAGTAACAAACATCCATCCATCCACAAACTTTCGCATTATTTTATTAGTATCTAGTAGGATGTCTATTCGACTTTGGCGAAGCCAAAAGGAAGGGTATTGGTTTTGTCAGTCAAAGTATAAGGGCTAAAATCGGCACTGTCTGGAAGGGTCGAGCTAGTTTAGTTATCTAGCATATTTAAAAAAGTCACTATTCAAATATTGCTATAAATTTCTACTTATATTATATATTTTTATACAGAACGATGACAATAAAAATAAATAATATTGAAATACCAAACAAATATTGAAAATTGAAATGTTTGAACATCATGCCATCTATTGGAATACTTATGAAGCTTTTGCTAAACTAGTTGTTTAAAGAGTTTGGTAACGTTATGAACCAGAAAGTTCTGGTACTTTTTAATGTCGCTACTAGATGGCGCTTTTAAATATTATGTAGCATGTAGCCATCGTTACACATTTTATTTTATGAAATGGATTATTAATATTATTATAATTACCTACGTTTTTTATGTAAATATATCAAATCGTAGTGATTTGCGTTGTTATTAGTCGGTGTAGCGTTTGTATGTTGTATAATTGAAGTTAATTAAACCCTATTTTTAACGTGTTCTTCATCTTTGATATTGACTATATAATTATTATACCTAGTACCTGGGTAACCGAGCTCTGCTCGGAGCTCTAATAAATTTAATTCTTAAAAAAAAATCACATAAATATTATACCGGGTTTCAAAAAAATGGGGTGGCCCATTCCGAATTTCCGAACAACGCAAATGGAGTTTTGGAGTTTTTGGGGCCATTTTGACATTTAAAGTATGGTGAAAACAAGATGGCTGATATTTGGGGTATGGTGAAAACCAAGATGCCGTAATAAACAATTTTCTTGTATGAAGATTTGTTCTGTCAAATGTACGTCATAGCTTCTTATTCTTATTTTTGAAATCTTGATAATTATCAATCCTTCGACTCTATTTTGTATATTGTTGCATAACTAAAGAAAAAGTATATAAACATATAACTTATAAATGTACAATTTCCAGGGATAAAACGTAGCTAAACCGATTGTTCCCCCAAAACTCCCTACGTACTAAATTTCATGTAAATACTAATTGCTGCCGTTGTTAAGATTAAGATTATATGTATACAATATTGTCTCGTTTTAAGTATAAGATTATTTGTTACTGCTTTATATGTCTAAATTACGTATTTGAATAAATAAAATAGTTGCTAAAATATAATATTATCTTATTTTTACCATAAGTGTAGGAACAAGGAAGTACCTAATAAAAGCTTTCATATACTTTTCTTCTGGTTCCTATAAAAATATTATCCAACATAATATTTCGTTGCTTTGGTGCACCAATGCAACGGATGGATGGAAAGATGTTTGTTACTCTTTCACGCAAACAAACTTTGAACAGATTTTGATGAAATTTGGTATGGTAGTATTTTAGGCTCTGGATTGAAACAGGCTACTTTTTATCCAGAAAAAGTACAGTGGGACACATTATTTACGCGAGCGAAGCCGCGGGCAAAAGCTGGTAATCAATAATTTAAATTCTATGTTTAAAAAAAACCAAGGTTGTATTAAGCACTTCCGTTTTTTGCTAAAAATATTTCGACAATCTCCTTGAAAACGTGTAACAACCTGTTAATAAAGCGATTAAGATATTATCCGACGCCTTTGGAGTGTAGAGACTAGAGGTGTATGATGATGATGACGGATGAAACGGTTTGAGTCAATTTATAGTGGGTTTCAAGGTAGGTGGTATAAGATACTTTTAACTTGAACTATCTCTCTCAGATATTTATTTAGGTTTCGTAGGAACGTTTTGTGGGAGCCACGAGCCACGCTTCGGCATAAATGGGCCGGTTCGACGCGGTAAATACCACGGCCTCACAGAAAACCGGCGTGAAATAACGCTTGCGTTGTGTTGGTGAGGTTACCGGAGGTCCAAGGGGGGTTGGGGATTTATAGGACTGGGAACTCAAGTCGCAACACCAAAGGAGTTACAAGAGTAACCCCTCTGGTGTCGCGAGTGTCCATGGGCGGCGGTAATCGCTTACCATCAGGCGATCCGTCTGCTCGTTTTCTGGTTGATTACATAAGTTAAAAAAAATAACGTATAAGCTGTTACCCCCATGCTGTATTCATGAACATGGGAGGTAAAAGCCTATATCAAAGAAGATACATAAAATATAATATTACTAACGTAGAACCGCTTGTGAGCGCGCGCGCGCTTTGACATAATTGGCAATATAATTTCACAATATTTATGATAGATTTGTTTGACGCGTCGTCGTTTGAAATTATTTCGGTGTCAACCCTAGTGCGTCCTCGAGCTGTCATTTGTAGAGAGTGTAGACCCTATGCTTATACGTTAAAAACTTAATAATAATAATAAACATTTATTTGACATACAAATACATTACACAATTACAAACAATACAAGGAGTTACAAGAAAAACACACAATAACATAGTAGAAAAAGTTGACATGAAATGGACCAAAAAAAATTGCTATGCCATACCATTTATTGCGAGTTCGACCATCTTGTACGAGCTAGTATCACTGCAGGCCAGCGTATCTAGTAGGTATGCATAATACTAACGTGTCCAACCAACTGTCCTCCTCCTATTATTAAGAAGAGTTTACCAGTCCTCGTATGACGCCCCAGGAGTTGTAGGGACCGTCCAGTATCGTCCCGGGTCTTGGACGTTACACTTAGTGCCTAGGAAATAATAAATATTGTAAGATTTTTTATAAAACTGACCAGGAAACAGTGAGACACTCACTTCACCTGAGGAATTGCACTTGTACTCCTCTGGTGCTGCGCACTTGCGTTCCTGGTTCTTAAAATCCCCTTAGGCCTCCGGTAACCTTACTCACTCGACGAAACTCAATGCAAGCGTTATTTTATACCAGTTTTCTGTGAGGCCGTGGATTTATTCGGGCAAACCTGCCCATTCGTGCTCTCCCGTTTATAACATAATTAATAATTATGTTATAAACAGGATTATAGGTATAACATATAATATAATATATAATATATTATAATATATATATATATATATATATATATATATATATATATATATATATATATATATATATATATATATATATATATATATATATATATATATATATAATATATTATATATAATATATATAACATATAACAGGTTATAACGGGGTTAATTATTAATTATATTATCTAGATGGAATTAATTTCGAGAACAAACACGGACGTGTGTCGTGATAATTACTAGGATTCAATTATTATTATAATGATCTTATTTTGTGATCTATCTTATTAATGAATTAATTTTTTGAATATTATGCTTAATAAACAGGTTGTACTCGAAATGTTAAACCAGTCGTGTATAATGAGATTAGTCCATTTCTTCGATTCGATGTTAGAAGTCAAGGTGAAGGCTAACTTCCTGCACAGAACTCGTAGTGCGGGCATGAGACTACCCGCATAATGGTGGAGCCAGAGATACCATATCTAAGATAATAATCCAGACATCGTCCTATGCAAATTGATTATATGGTAGTACCTGGGTAACCGAACCGTGCTCGGAATTCTGATAAATTAAAAAAAAATTAAAAGAATCACAAAAATATTTATCTGACCCACCATATTCCGATTTTTCGAACAAAGTAAAAACCATACATACGCATATCAAACTGCCAATCGGACTGTCACAATAGTGTTGAAATTATTGATAAGTGTGAAATCTATATAACGGCACTCGAGGAAATGTGTATATTTTGACGATATAGAGAGTTGTCGTAAATGGACTATAGGGAGAAGAAAAATCTGTATCAGTAAAACTTTTTCGTCCATAAACAATGATTTTCTCTTACTTGCCATGTTTACAGTTTGAAAGTATGTAAGCAGCTAAGAATATGATGAGGTAAAGATAATCTATGACTCCTACTAACAACAGTCTACACGTGCAAGCGATCCCAATTTGTAAAGAAAAGAACGGATTTCTCAGAAAGTTCTGTATGTATGATGACGACAGTTTATTACGGGATAGGATAATAAAGCGACAAAAAAACTTTTTTTTAACTACTACTAACTAACTTTTTATTATTTAATTCTCGTCATTATTGATAGTGGGTGTAATGCTATTTAGAGTGTATCATTGCATGGAAGACAAGCTAACCCAACCAAAGCCGAGTGATTTCGCCCTTTCTGGAGTTTGTCGTTAAATCGAGTGACGATACATAAAGTTTACACTGTATATTGTTGCACGACCAAACAAAAAACATGAAATATAGCTTAAAAATGCGCAGTTTCTCAGGGATAAGACCTAGCGGATCGATGTTTTTCCTTTAAAATTCCCTGCATACTAAATTTCATGGTAATAAATGTAGCCGTTTTTGAGGAACCGATTATATATATACAAGATTGTCTCGTTTAAACTATAAGGATACACGCGTACAAATCCTCCAATATTCAAACGACGGGATACGTATTATGCGCACAAGAATGAGTTGTTATACCAAAAAATAAAAGAACAACATTCAGATAAAACAATATTTTATAGAACTTACGTGCAACTTTGCTGGTACGGACTTAAAAATAATGAAGATTGAGTAGAGAAATAGTTAAAATTCTAGCCGAATTTAAAAGGGGAAATATTTTACAAAGTGGGTTTTATTTCATACTTTCTTGTGCATTTTTACTTTGGAAGACAATTTAATTTTTTGTTTAAAAATAATAATTTTTCCCTTTTTAGTAATATTTGTTAAATATTTATTGATACATTTTAAGAACGTTTAAAATAAACTATCGAATAGATAAGCTTCCATTAGGTATTGTAAATAAGATGATGATGATGATTACTGTAAGTTACATAGTGGTTATACAAGGTACATGCATGCATGCTTGCATGCTTTATATTTAAAGACCGAGGAGTTCTGTTCAGTACTTTTGGATCCAGGATATACCTTGTTGCAAAATCTTATTATTGGTAGCATAAGCTTGTCAAAAAAGAAAAAAGAAACAGAAACAGTCAAAATCACTATATGTGTCCATAAAAATTTGGAGGAGTTCCCTCGATTCCTCGTGGATCCCGACATCAGGTTTCCGCTTCCGGCACCAACTTCGAATTATACCCTTTACAACAACAAAATAATTTTTCAAATAGGTCCATAAACGGCAGAGTAAAGTTCAAAGATAAAGTTCAAGTGTCGGTGTACAATACTATGTGAAGTACCATTTATATCATCATAATGTGATGATGTATGGTATGATGATGGTGATGATGATGATGGTGGTGATGATGATGATGATTACTCTAATTGACATAGTATCATATGCTTGCAGTTGCTTTAAACAACGCCGAAATCCCCAAACATGTATGTATAAGGAGTCAGGAGTTCTGTTCAGTACTTTTGGATCCAGGGTTTGGATCCTTGGGGCAAAATATAACTTTTTGTTAGCATATGCTTTGACTACTTCAGAAAAAGGAGAAATCACCATATGTGTCCATATAAATTTTGAGGAATTTCCTCGATTCCTCATGGATCCCATCATCAGGTCACCATTTTGATGTCAAATGTCAGATGTCGTCATATATACAGCCGAACGTATAACCGCCTCATTTTTTTTGAAGTGGGTTAAAAATACTTCGTTCCCTTTCGCACGATTCTAACAGTTTGATATGTTGTGTTGAACAAAAAGTAGCCTATGTGTTAATCCAGAGCCTAAACTACTACTATACAGAATTCCATAAAAATTTGTTCAGCAGGTTTTGCGTGAAAGAGTCACAAACATCCATCCATCATCACAAACTTTCACATTTATAATAATAGTACTAGCTTTTGCCCGCGGCTCCGCCCGCGTAAATACAGTATCCCACGGGAACACTGTACTTTTTCGGGATAAACAAAAGATAAAAAAATTTAAATTCCATATAAGCTATTGTTAGAACCTTTTACTAAAGTAAATTTGATAAGTAAAACCGGTTTAACTTAAAACTTTATCGTAAGAGACATAATTTCAATCTTAATAGCCACCTGTTTTTTTATATAATAACTATATTCTCATTCGCGATTGCTATTTACATAAATTTATAAAATAAATGTCTAAATTATTAAAAATTGTTAATTTTATGACCTACCTCATACGAGGTTATGTTATATTATTTATTATTTATCATGTTAGGCATGGGGACTGAGTAAATTACATAACGGAAATCTAGATGTTTCCGCGGCTTTCCCGCTAGGGGCCGCCTCTGACTCCGATAGAGACTTACTGTGTGAGAGGGACCGACCGGCAAACCGTTAAGTCAGGGGCGCGCGAGGTAGTATAATAATAATAATAATAATACTTCCGTTTTATTCCATGCTTTAGATACATTGTTTACATAGTTTTTGAATTATTAGAAGTTAAAAAAAATAGGTTTTAAAATTGATACATACTTAATTACATATAAAATGTTTACATAATATTAGTTTTGTGGCATGGCTCCTCTTCGGATATTAGCCTCCTCCAACTTTTCCTATTTTTTTCGTTCTGTTGCCTTTGTCTTCCATTCCTCGCCCGTTACGTCGCCCATTATACCGTCGACCCATCTATCCTTAGTCTTCTTCTAATAAAAAATGTTGGGCTAAGTCTATCCATCTTTACTTGTGCTTATTTCGTATACAGGATGTGCCAAAAGTCGACGTCAAGCTGAAATCGCCTGATTACCAAGGTCATAACAGTTATCAGAAAAATATAAAAAAAAATATATGTCTTGTATTTTAAAAAAAAACTTGAGAGGTGTCAAAGGACACCCGGATGGAACGAAGTTATAATACATATATTATAATATATATATATTAATATAATGTATTAAGTGAAAATAAAAGCTGTTAATTTGAAATTACAAACAGACACTTCAATTTTGTTTATCTGTATAGATATAATATATTATATTATACAAAACAAATAGTTGAACTAAGTATATACATATTGCGCGCGGAATTAGTTGGCCGCGCCTTAGGTAGGGACAGGGGTGAGGGGGCGGGTTGCTTGCTGCTCGCAGTTTTGCCGCCGGTCCGTAAGTCCGGCTCCATACTGAGTAATAACATCAAGCGCTCTTCCGTCCCACCGCTCCATACCTAAGGCCCGGCTCACAATATGTAACAGTCATAACAGTTACAATGTGTAATTGCAAAATTCTACATTATTGTCAAGGTGATAAGGTCGTTTTTTGTATCATTCTTAATAGTCGTTATTACATTGTGATTTCGAGTGGCAAAAAGTGTCGTGCCTAATGAATCTGTCTAGCCTCCATACAATTCGCAATGCGCCATAAGGAACTACGTTCCAATTATAGCAAAAAAATAATATTCGGGAAATGTACACCCTGTAACAGTTTTTACTTTCCTGTTGCTACAAATCTTTACTTTTTGCAAATTTTTTTTTTACTCATTTCATCGTGAATAGTGCTTCTGTAATTTGTAACCTTAAAATCTGAGCTAACTGCTCCATCTTGACAGATGGTATGGATATTTTAAAAATACAAGACATAATTTTTTTTTTATATTTTTCTGATAACTATTATGACCTTACCTCAGGTGATTATGGCTTAACGTCGACTTTTGGGACACCTGTATATCTTTTACTATGTTAATATATATTATGTATTTGGAACATCTTGATTCAAAAGTGATTGCTGTATGCTCTTGTGTGAAATTGAATCAAAAGCTTTTTCGTAGTCAATATAAGCGAGATAAAGAGGTTGGTTAAACTCTAGATGTTTTTCAATTATTTGCTCTAGCACATGTATGTGGTCTATAGTAGAGTAGCCCGGGCGGAACCCAGCTTGTTAGACGAGTTGGCTCTTCTGTATGATATTTGTTATTATTTTTTCTAGACACATAGCAAAAAGTTTATACATCGTCAGCAGTCAGTTGATAGGTCGATAGTGTTTAATATCTGAGTGATCTCCTTTTTTATACAATAGAGTTCCTTGAGACTCTCCCTATTTCTTAGGAATTATTTGTGTTTCTAGAATTTTGTTAAACAGGGTTGTAAGAAGTCTTAGTTATTTACTTTTTCTTGCTTTTAAAGCTTCGTTTGGGATATTATCGGGACCTGCACTATTATCATTTTTTAAATTTCTCTATATTTTTTAATATTTCTCTACTGTCAAATGGTGAAATAGGTGCATCGGCTTTTATTTATGTTTGTCGTTGTATTTGCCATAGTAGAGTTTTCTATAGAAGTCCGAAGCATATTTAAGCTTAATAACTTAATAAGCTAAAGTGACAACGGAAATGTGATGTTCAGTGTCATTTTTAAACGGAACCCAGACTATAACCGCATAGACCGCACGTACCTACGTCATCGTGCCTTCGATCACGTCATGGCATACGCCGATCATCTGATCGCTATATGTCGTGATAATTCACTCATGTGACGTCAAGGTCGCTGATTAACATACTGGGACTGAACCGATACTGTTTCAATCAACTTAAAAATCAAATAGGCACTGTTTGTTCATCCAAACTACCGCTTTAGCTTTGACTTCGACGAGAAGTTCATATCTTTTGATAAGAGACAACTACTTGCTTTTAATCGCTCAAAGATACACACTACGACTTGTCCATGTTTGTGATAGTTAGAAATATAATTAAAACTGCAAGAAGTACGAGTACTTTTATAAAACATATACCTTATAAGGGCATCGTTTGTGTGTCATATTATGTACTTTTTATCAGATTTTATTTCAATCCAATACTTAGTTAAATCAAACAAACGCCTTTGCCTCACACTTGTCACTATAAAACATTGGAACAACAATATTTTACTCAGGTAATGTATGTATCCAAAATATGTACAGAGTGTATTTTCATATGAATAACATTTTACCAAACGACAGACCAAAACATTACGTAAGTTACGGCAGTGTGTATAGCTAAAAGTTTCTTTAATTTACAGAAAAATAACATGATTATCGGTTTTAAACAACTCGCACAATGCATGGACACAATCGCACTGAAGTACGCCTTGCCAGGCCTTTTGAAGGTCACGTGACCGCTGCGCAAAGCGCGCGCGGTTAAAATTAACTCGACATTCACTATTTTGTATTTATTTAACAATTTATTGCGCACAAGAAGAATGTGTAAAATTACAATTTAACAAGAAAGACGACACAAAGGTACTGCTTATTTCTAAAAACAAATTTCTTACAGCAGCCCTACGGAGAGAGGTGGGATAAAATACAGCAGATAGGACGGGCACAATTACAAATACACTACTTATATATTGTTATATCCTTACTAAAATTACATTACATACATACTTACATATTACGTACATACTTAACAAATATAAAACACATAGTTGATACGATAAAATAATATTATATTATACCTATAATAGATAGATACTATATAATATATATATATATATATATATATATATATATATATATATATATATATATATATATATATATATATATATATATATATATATATATATATATATATATATATATATATATATATATATATATATATATATATATATCGTCGCACGCTTACTACAATGGGACTAAAAATCAAAATACTTATGAGTTATGAACAAGAAAAATCTGGAATCAACACCCTATTATATTAAAGGCCTTCCCCCAACCCCCCCCCCACCCGAAAAACTTTCCAAACGAAAAGAGGTTCAAAAAGAAGTTAATAAAGAAAGAGAGCAAGGAAGGTGAGCAATAATTGAATATGATAAAATAATAATCTTAAGTTATCTTAAAAAATGTAAAACAAACACCAGATAAAAAGAAAAGATCTCTATCGGAATCCCCAGAAATGTCAACTCTGAACTATGAAAACCCAAACAAGAAGCAACCCACAAAAATAAATAAAACAAATTATATGGAAAACTTCCTGTTAAAAAACCTACTTTTAAATATAATTCTGCATATAAATCTTCCGACTGTAAGCATAGTAAAGAAAGAAAGATGTATATTTTTTCTAAAATATACATCTTTTCAGATATTTATTTGTTATAAATTTAAGTCAGAACAATTGGAAAAAAAAACTCGCTCCACTCGCCACGGCGGGGGAGGGATTGATGTTTTTCCCCCCTTGCGCCGCTTCTCTTGCGGCCATGGTGGGCCGCTTTTTTCTTTTGCCCTTCTTATTTGGCGGAGCCGGTGCAGGCGGTGCCTCTTTAGGGGGACCACCGCATTTGGTGCCGCCATCTCAGCGTACGTGGGCACCCGCGTCGCCTTTTTGGGCTTTGTATTTATTTTTTATTCATTTTTTTACGTCCTTTTCGCATTCGTCCTTTTTACCGCTGCGCGCTGGTGGGGTGCCTACAATGGTACTATGCGCCGCCAGTGGCGGACTCATTGAAAATAATAGAATAGAAATCATTTATTTTCATAAATAAGGTACAATATGCTGTTACAGTTTAGGTACATTAGATCCTTCTTATTTTGCCTTTTAAGTGACGTGCAAATTTTCGTTTAAAAACTATTAATTCTTACAACCACTGAATCTTAAAAAAAACTGTCTAAAACTTAAATCATAAGGACATAATATCAGTCATACATAATTAGCACTTTTTTAATTTTTTTAAAAATGATTATTATTATTATTCTTGTTTTAATTTAATTAATTATATTGATATTTCAATTTGTCATTATTATGAAGTTAAAATTAAATCAATGTCAATGTATTAAGTTTAATGTCAATTGTTAATAATATTAATCATAATAATAGAGATAAGTCAACATTTACATATTTTTGTAATTTTTATAACATACTTAGTTGCCTATTTGTAGTATGTAAATTTTTATCATGTTAACAATTCGATTACTCTAATTTATTTGTTTATCATTTAATTAAATATTTATTAATTTTATAGTAACATTTTTTGAGTAATAATTTAAATGTCATTCTCGGGGCCGGCAGGAGACGGTCCAGACCAGCCAGACTTGGCGTTGAGCATGTTGCCAAATGTTTTTACGAGAGACCTCCGCCAACAGCTCACTGCAGCGCAGCTCGTCGTGCTCCTGGCGTAGTGTTGCCCTTCGAGGCGCGCATTATGGGCCTCCAACCGTTTCACCTTCTCTGTTGCGGAGCGACTCTTCACTTCGAATAAGGCAGATTTGATGGCCGCCACCGCTTTCTTTAGGTACCTTTGGTATGTATCTTTTAGGTTGGATGACTCTGTGGTGCCCATGGTAATGGTCTCCAACGAAGTCGTATAGACTTCGTTCTGCTCAGGGTAGCGCTTAACCGCTACGACACTTCTTCTCCCGCAGGAGAAGTAGCGGGGAGTCTGGTGGGGGAGGGGCTAGAGCAGGTCAACGCTCTCGCCTTCCTCGCCTCCCGCGTCACTTCGGCGACTTCTTCCTCGGCCTGGAGCCAGGGGGGCTCCAGGCCGAGGCTTGACCTTGGCCATGCCGACCTACTGGCTGGTCGTCGGCGGCCAGCTACGTCCTGTTTTTGGTTTGGGCGCGCCCCCTTACTGATGAGCGGCGTCATGTCCTCGTCCGTGTTGCGCCTAGTACCTCACTCAACCGCTCGTAGTCCAGCGACATGTTAGATAAGCCTCCTCTCCACTACAAGCAACTTGTGCCGCCCCCATATACGTGCGGCAGACTTCCTCTTTCTAGGAAGTGTGGGAGTGTGGAGTTGTGGGAGAATTTTTCATTTTTCGTCTCTCCATCATTCTCATCTCCGACAGCCCGGGTCGCAGCCTTTTTTCAAGTGTGCGGTCACCTATCGGAAGAGTTAACTTAAAGGAAAAGATAGTAGCCGAATGTAGCATAGCTACATTTTAACGCATTAATATAACTTATAACGACGCTCCTAGCGTCATCTACTGACTGTTATTCCTAACTTTAATAACTAAATTATGTTAGACGACGCCATCTATTGGCAAAGGTTTTGTAACTAGAGCTTCATCTCCAATATTTTTTTATTGTGGCGGTTGGATTATGCATTACCGCTAGTTGTCAGTTAAAAAAAAAACATTGTCAGTAGGAGTATATAAGGGCTGTCGCGAGATGACAGGGCCTTTTTTTCCTCCTGCTAGAAGACGAAGTAGAATTTTTATTGTTGAAGTTTTTCCAGTTTCTTTTAACTCTTAATCCCGTGTATCACGGAACTTGGTTTGGGGCACGAAACTCCGCCAACTACAGCATTCGAGGCACCAATTAAAAGGACTTATATCTAGCTGGAGTTCAGAGTGCTGATGATCATTGGACGGGGATTTATTTTTTTTTATTGAGAGGATCTATCTACGACGTACGGACGCAGCGGTGACGGAGAAGCTTCCAGGAGTGGTAGCCCTAGCTCGCATCCGCCACGTGCTAGACAGCTGGATCCTCAGCTAAGTTCCCACGTGGTTTAAATCCCCTAACCCTACCTTGACACCAAGAGGCTAGTCCAGACCATACGGCCTTCTGCCCACGACCCCTATTTTTTTTCTTTTTTTTTAATATATTTATTGTCACGGAGAATCTTATTTTATTTTTAATATCACCCGTAACAATTGGCGCCCATAAACGTGGTTTTGTCTGGTCTGGCATCTGGTGTCTCTTCCTGGGTCTGTGTGTCCAGTGTTTGGTGTTTGTTTTGTGCCGTCTTTCATATCCAACTCTCTCAGTACTTTTACCCGTCTGGGCCCGGGGTAGAATTGGTTCAGGTTACGTAACGGACACGTGTAAGAGGCAGGTAACGTTACAGCACACACCCACTGTTTTTTTTTAGGGTTCCGTGATACATAAGGAACCCTGTGTTTTTTTTCACAGTGGACATAATATTAAATTTATAAAGACTATTAAATTTATTCTTTATTATTAAATATATTTATTATTATTCTACTTTTTGGTCCTGTTTTTTTTGGCAGGATATTTATATTCATTTTATATAGTATATTATCTATTTTATCATACATATTATTTATTTTACACATACCCACACACTACATGCACACACATCAGCATCATCTTCAATGATGCTTATGTGATCTTTTTGGCCTTAACCTTGTTTTAATTAAATTTTAATTTAATTTTTTTACTTCAACATAGATATTTACATATAACTTTAAATTGTTTTTCTAAATTATTTTGCTATTGATTTATCACTTTAACTTTTACTTAACTTTATTTTAATCTTAACTTACTATGAGCGTTGGATATACTTAATGTAGTAACTAGTAAAGTAACCCTTGTTGTGTAAAGTTTAAAAATTGTAATAAACTTTATACTGTTTGTTTTTTCATTTTACTGTATATGGTCTGTACCATATAGTCTGTAGAAGTTGTTGTTTTTGTAGTTAGTTATATAGTACTGATTACAAATTATATTTCTTTTGTGTATTTTTTTAGAGAATACATCTGATTATTTTTGTATTTTCTCAACACAGATATACTCACCGTTAGGCTTGTGAATATTTTTCTTGAATTTACTTGTTAACTTAACTTTTAAAATTGAATTTAACTTCTGATAAATTCATTAATTGATTTGTTTTGGAAAAACTTAATTTCTTTTTTTAAACTTTTGAATTTACTTAGTTACTTAACTTCTTAATAAATTTTACTTCTGACAACTTAACTTAACTTTTCATTATGCCGGAGAAAATTAAATTTTTTTCTCTTCAAAAATCGGAATTGGAGTATGAAGTTTTGGTTAGAAATGAAACACCAGCTTCCACCGTTGTGGAGTTAAGAAAGCAAATAGTTAAATTAGCTGAGCTTTACCCGTCTGAAGATATTTTAGATTCTTGTCTTTCTATACAAGATGATTTGTTGGGGATTGAGGAAACCCTAACAAAAATAAAATTACAATTAGATTCTCACTCCGATGGTAACTCATTGCTTAGAGCTGAGAATAATTTAAACCACATTGAGTATAGGATTAATAGAATTTCTACTAATAATATAGAACCGTTTGCCGTACAATATAATAGTTGCTTACAAAAATTTCAAAATTATTTGGGTTTATTACATCAACTTAAGGGGTCTAGTAGTTGTTCCGTGATGCCAGCTCCTGCTGTAGCACCACCTATGCCTCCTTTAAATATTACAGTTCAATGTGAAAAAAATAATCTAGCTGATTTACAAAAATTTAAATTTGATGGCAAGTCTTGTGTCCGCGCGTTTATTTCTAGAGTGAATGAGTACTGTACACAGCATAACGTTAGCGATTCAAAGATTCTCTCTCACGCTTTTGATCTTTTTACTGGTGATGCCTTACATTGGTATAGAAGTATTTATCAAAACGTTAACAGTTGGTCAGAACTTTTAAATCTTTTGTATTGTGACTTTGACAAACCGAGTTTTGATTATCGGTTTATGTCGGAAATCCGTAATAGAACTCAGGGCGAAAAAGAAACCATTACAATTTATATTGCTATAATGGAAGGAATGTTCAACCGTCTTGTTAAACCTGTCCCAGAGAGTGAGAAGTTGGAAATCTTATTACACAACATTAAACCTTGCTATGCAAACATTTTGGCTTCTTCTCCTACGGTCAACTCTATTGAACAACTAAAGTCTCTTTGTATGAATTATGAGGATGTACAATCTCGACTAACTTTATATCATGAACCGCCTAGGATAACGTCGGATACCCTAGCACCGGACCTAGCTTATACTTGTAATAGTAATAAAACTGAGAACAAACAAACTATTAATAAAACTTTTAGTAGACCATTTCGGAATAATAATTTTTCTAATAACCCACCTAATAATAATAATAGTTTTGCTTTTAAACATTCACATAATCATGTTAATAGTTTGCATTCGAATATCCCTAAATTTTGTTTACGTTGTAAGGTTAACTCGCACAGCTATTATGAGTGCACAGCTGATAAGTCGAAAATTTTTTGTTTTGGCTGTGGCAATCCTGGCGTGCGCCGGCCCGATTGTACTCGTTGTCTTAGTAAATATCGTTCAAAAAACTAGTTTTATCGGATCGTGTTATACCTAACCATACCGACCTTGATGATCGGAAACAATGGGTTAAAACTGTAGGCACATTTTTTAAATATTACACCATTAATACGGTCCGATGTATTAACAACAATTTAGATTCTCGGCCTTATGTCAATATACACATAGACGCTTTTAGCATGCGCGGTCTTTTAGATTCGGGTTCTTGCATTTCTTTGTTAGGTAATAATTCTCATTTAAACATTATTGAGCTAGGCTATCCTATCAATAATGATGATAATAATATTTCAATTTTCACCGCGGGCGGTCAATGCTTAAAGTCTATAGGTTATATAAATTTACCTATTCGTTTTGAAGATCAATTTCATATTTTAAAATTATACGTAGTACCTCAGGTTACTTCTAACCTCATTTTAGGTATTGACTTCTGGCGTATTTTTAAACTTTGTCCTAAATATTTAAATTCTATTAATTCTAGTACGGCTACCGAACAAATCACTTCTCATCAGGTGACCCAGCCGGCCATTAACGGCTATGAAAATTTGAGTTCGTCTGAGCGCTCGGTAGCCGACGACATAATAAAACAATTTCGTTCTATTTCTTTTGAAGAGAAAGGTTTAGGTTTAACTTCTCTTATCACTCATAAAATTGATACAGGCGATGCGTTGCCTCTCCGTCAACGTTATTATAGGATGTCGCCTGAAAAACAACGTATTTTAGTTGAACAAGTTGACGAAATGTTGGCTATGGACGTCATCGAGCCGTGCCAATCTGCTTGGAGCTCTCCTGTATTAGTGGTGCCTAAGAAAAATACTGGCGAATTTAGATTTTGTTTAGATAGTCGTAAGTTAAACTCTGTCACTAAAAAAGACGCTTATAGTTTACCGTACATTTCGGAAATTTTAGACAGCTTACGCGACGCTCGTTACCTAAGTACTATTGACCTTTCTAACAGCTTCTGGCAGACTGCTATTAATGAGTCTGATCGCGATAAGACTGCTTTTTATGTTCCGGGTCGTGGAATGTTTCGTTTTAAACGCATGGCTTTCGGTTTGACGAATGCACCTGCTACGCAGCAGCGTTTAGTAGATGCCTTATTTGGTAACTTTGGTCATAAAACATTTTGTTATTTAGACGATATAGTTATTATTAGCGAGGATTATAATGAACACGTAGCTACTCTTTTGAGGGTTCTTCAAGTCCTCAAGGAAGCTAATTTGACTGTAAAATTTGAAAAGTGTAAATTTTTTCGGTCTCAACTTAAATATTTAGGTTATGTAATCGACGGCAACGGTCTTCGTACTGATCCTGATAAGGTCGCCGCGATCATAAATTTTCCTACACCTACTTGTAGGAAAAGTGTAAAACGTTTTCTTGGTACTGCCACTTGGTACAGAAGGTTTGTGCCTAATTTTAGTACTCTGGCAGGGCCCTTAAATAAACTAACGTCTACACGTAAGAATGCCCCTCCTTTCGAGTGGACTTCTGAGGCGGACTTGGCGTTCAATAAACTTAAGGAGAGCTTGGTCTCCGCGCCAGTACTGCGCTGTCCCGATTACAATGAACCCTTTGAGGTTCATACGGACGCCAGTAGCTATGGTATTGGGGCCATGCTCACCCAGAAGTTCGAAGGAAAAGAACACCCTGTCGCGTACATGAGTCGCTCCTTAACTAAACAGGAGAAAGTTTATGGGATTACTGAGCGTGAGACGTTAGCAGTTTTAGTAGCTTTAGAACACTGGCGTTGTTATTTAGAGAACGGTAAAAAGTTTACAGTTTATACTGATCACAGTGCTCTTAAATGGTTCTTGTCTTTGTCCAACCCCACTGGTAGGCTAGCTCGCTGGTGTGTCAGACTTTCCGAATTTAATTTCGAAATTAAACATAGGAAAGGCTGTGATAACGTTATACCAGACGCTTTGTCTCGAGCGGTTAACATCAACGCAATTTCTACTTGGACAAACTATACCGGCGCTGATACCTGGTATCTTAATATTTTTAACGGTTGCAATAACACGCCATCTTCTTTTCCAAATTTTACGATTAAAGATAATAGATTGTTTAGGCTTTCTAAAAATAAACATAACTTAACTTCTGAATTTTCTTGGAAAGAGGTAGTTCCTAAAGATTTTCGCGAAGAAATTATTCGTGCTAACCATGATGAGCCCACTGCTGGTCACATGGGAATTTTTAAAACTTATAGACGGCTCGCACTTAACTACTTTTGGCCTAATATGTATCGCGATGTCGTCACTTACATTTCTAAGTGTTCTAAATGTCTACAGTATAAGTCTCAAAATCATAAAGTTTTAGGTGAAATGGGTCGCCCTAAAGAATGCTCTCGACCATTTCAAGTCATCTCTGTTGACATAATGGGACCGTTACCTACTACTAGAAAACGTAATAATTTTATTTTAGTTGTAACTTGTTGCTTTTCAAAATTTTGCCTTATCTTTCCTATGAAACGTGCTACATCCGATATCATAATTAAAATTTTAGAAGATAGTGTTTTCTTGGTGCATGGTGTACCACAAACTATTATAATGGATAATGGCCCTCAGTTCGTTAGTAACGAAACTAATAGGTTTTTTAAAAAATATAATATACCTAAAGTTTACTTAACACCGCGTTATACCCCTCAGGTAAATACGGTCGAACGCTACAATAGGACTATTATCACTTGTATTTCGACTTACGTGGAAGAAGACCATAGGTCATGGGATGTACATATACCCGAAATACAATTCGCCATCAACAACTCGGTGAATGAGGCAACCGGTTTTACACCATCTTTCTTAGTTTATGGTAGGGAACTAGTGTCTTGCGGTACTCACTACCTGGATACCGACAGTATAAAAGACCTCGTGTTTTCGCCTCGTGACGCCTACGCCGAAAATTTGGGATGTATGTCATCTTTGTTTGACAGCGTTCAGATGCGTCTTTGGCAAGCTCATGTTAAGAGCACTGCTCAATATAATTTGAGACGAAAGCCTGCTGAATTTAACGTTGGTGATGTAGTTTTTAAGAGAACTTATTTTCTCAGCGACAAGGAGAAACATTTTAGCAAAAAGTTGGCTCCTAAATTTGTAAAATGTAAAATTGTAGGTAAACGTTCTCCGTTAGTTTACGTTCTGCAAGACATGCAAGGCAAAGATCTTGGTGCCTGGCATTTGAAAGACCTTAAGCTACCAATTTTATCAAAATAGTTGGTTAACTATTGTAGGAAGGCTAGTAGTTTCGCGCTTTATTCAGACGCTGTTCGTTATCTTGTATAACGTTATAGCTGTGTACATTATTATCTTCGACTTGTGTTGTTTTCCTCTTTATGGAAAACAATACTCGCATGTTAGGGCGTCTCGGATCATATTATTTGGTTCGGGATGCAATAATGTAAGTGGATGTATGTATGGGATGTATGACTATAGTGTGAATCGTAGTATGAAAGGTTGTCGGTTGTTTGCGCGTAGACACAAGACTAGCATTTAACCTCCATCGTCGTAGTTTTTTCTTTTTTCAAATTTATTTTTAACAAGTTTACTTCTTTTGTAGTTGTTTCTGGATTTTTTCCTGTGATCAGTCAAAATCCTTCGGTAACAGGGGGGGATATGTAGCATAGCTACATTTTAACGCATTAATATAACTTATAACGACGCTCCTAGCGTCATCTACTGACTGTTATTCCTAACTTTAATAACTAAATTATGTTAGACGACGCCATCTATTGGCAAAGGTTTTGTAACTAGAGCTTCATCTCCAATATTTCTTTATTGTGGCGGTTGGATTATGCATTACCGCTAGTTGTCAGTTAAAAAAAAAACATTGTCAGTAGGAGTATATAAGGGCTGTCGCGAGATGACAGGGCCTTTTTTTCCTCCTGCTAGAAGACGAAGTAGAATTTTTATTGTTGAAGTTTTTCCAGTTTCTTTTAACTCTTAATCCCGTGTATCACGGAACTTGGTTTGGGGCACGAAACTCCGCCAACTACAGCATTCGAGGCACCAATTAAAAGGACTTATATCTAGCTGGAGTTCAGAGTGCTGATGATCATTGGACGGGGATTTTTTTTTTTATTGAGAGGATCTATCTACGACGTACGGACGCAGCGGTGACGGAGAAGCTTCCAGGAGTGGTAGCCCTAGCTCGCATCCGCCACGTGCTAGACAGCTGGATCCTCAGCTAAGTTCCCACGTGGTTTAAATCCCCTAACCCTACCTTGACACCAAGAGGCTAGTCCAGACCATACGGCCTTCTGCCCACGACCCCTATTTTTTTTCTTTTTTTTTAATATATTTATTGTCACGGAGAATCTTATTTTATTTTTAATATCACCCGTAACACGAAGAAAGAAAAGACGGTGAAAGATAGAATAAACAAAAATAAAAAACTACAACAAAACAAGAAAGTTAAACGAAAAAGGTGATGAAAGATAGAAGAAGAAGAAACAAAAAGCCAGCCTTCAGCCGCGTGAATACCTCACCCCGTAAAAGACGGGGTGGTGCACCCAAGCGTTGCCCAGGGCCACGAACGTGGACGAACTAGCAGACCCCTTCTTCCTGTAGCTTTAGGTAATCTAGGCGTGTCCCCCACACTCACAAACTTTCACATTTATAATATAATATTATTATTAATTATGAATATTATTATTTATAATAGTAGGACTTCGTAGACTTCGAAGTCGATGTCGATGTAAGCTGTGGTGTAGCTATTCGGGGTAGGAGAGACTTTCATGCGCGGGAGTTGTCCTCAGCTGTCACTTGCTACGGCTGTCTTAATTTGTATATTCTAATATTTCCAATAACAGCAATGCTATGGTCATATTAGGGTCAGTTCATAGCACGACGATACGTGACGCGACGCGGCGCTATATTTTTAAGATAGCTATTCAAAATTGAACTTTACTAAACAAAAAGATATACACGTTTCATATGACATTGTAAAGGACAATGAAACGTGTATCTTTTTTGTAATTAATAATGTTTAGATTCGAATAGCTATCTTAAAAAAAAAACGCCTCGTCGCGTATCTTTTCGTTGTAATCCTTAGATATCAGCTTTGTTAAAAAAAAATCACTATCGGCAAAATACTACCACTTTCCCCTTAAGCTTAGATCGCACAAAATGCCTACGTTCCAAAATTACTTGTAAAAATCATATCTTATTAAATTACAATTTAAATTTTATTCTTTATTTTAATATGAATAAACTAATTGGCATGTATATTATGCAATACCCTTTAAGAAGAATAATAATTTAAGAAAAATACCAGCCAAACCAGTCGATTTACAATTATTAGGTATACAAGCTTTTCTATGCAGTTTCACTCATGACAATTGCGTAAAAATACTTAAAAGTTTATCTGAAAAAATCTAGTGAAAACAAACATGTGAACAAAAAAAATCTTTAATAGAAAATGTAAAGGTAATATATATGATAATATATTTATACCTAATATTGAAAAATAACTTCCAAGAATAAAATAGATCTCCGACGATGAAATATTTTTTTACAATTTTTTATGAAGAGATCGGATCTAATCTGAAGCTATAAAATAGTACGTATGCAACATAAGCGTAACAGGTGAAAAGTGCTCAAAGTGCTCTCTTTAGAAAAGTCATTTCATGAATCATGATCATTTTCCTACAACCTGTTTGAAATATTTTGATTAAAAACTAGAACTAAAACTTAACTTAATATTATTTGTAAAATCAAATTTTCATCAGTGTCGTGGAACTCTTCGGTGACCGAAGATCGATTCAAAATAAAAAATTCTAAGTACACCGTTTTCACGACAAGAAGAGAAAATTTTGCCTTCAATATGTACAAGAAGGATGATAACAATTTATGCATAATTAGTTAATTTACAAATGAAACATGTTTCCGTGACTTTTAATGATTAGCACTTTTTCATAAATAATATGATTTATTTTACCTGGCTGGTATATTTGAAAAGGTCACGGATTTTTTATTTTGTATTATTTCCTATTATTATTTTTAATTTCTGTGACCATTCATCTTGGACCTAATATTATTATTCAAATGACAGCAATATGAAGCTCGTCAAGGAAAATAATTAATTTACAATAAAAAAAGGATACGTGTTAAAAGTAAAAAACTGCGCTGTTTAGAATTTTGCGCAGTTGATTTTGCGTGAAGTTTGTGGGGAAATCATCTTCCGGCAAAATGTCTAGTACTTACTGTCATTATTATTAGTAGATGTGCGTAGTATGTACATTTAGAGGAATTATTTGTGACTAAAAATATTTTTACCACATAGGTATAATAAATTTACTATAACAATAATAACTATTATAATTAACGATTTATTGTACATAATATTATACAATACATCATTATGTAACATAACTATTAAGTATATCCTAATAGATATGTTTTATTTCATGTATTTTAATATTATTTTACCTAAAATAAAGTGTGCCTATTTTGAAGCAAGGAGGAATAACTTGATTTTTAATAACACATCTACATTGAGGAAAAACTTTATTTTTGCGGGATAGCGTAACTTAGGCTTGCGATTGAAAATTGCTTATCATCAGGCAATCCATCTAATCGTTTTTTAAACCTCTTCGTCCCGCGTCAATTGGGTTTGCAATAATGCCTTCGTATGTCGTCCGTCGGTCGACCAGAGTTCCTACAACACCTACCGCAGCCTTGCCAGAGCTGGACAAAGCCACATGCCCCGACTGCCCACAGCGACAGCAGAGATCGCCCCCAACCCTTATCAGATGATGCCTCTTGCTCTGACAAATCTTGGAATATTATTACAATACAATTATTGAATTTTGAGCTTTGAGACATACAATTTAATTGGTTACCTAATCATTTCATTTTTAATATAATTAATAAGTAACAACTACTACAACTTTAGTAAGTACAATACATAAACACCACAAGTAGTTAAACCCATATAATGCAAAAGTCTGCAAAATTACTTTCAAAGAAAATACATTTCCTTAATTTTTTAATTTGCACTATAAACCGGCATTTAATAGCACGACATTTTACCTGATAATTTTCGTGACTTCTTCAAGGACAGTGGCATTTAAATTTTTATATGTCAAATTATATCTATTTAAAAAAACATTGATATGCATTAATTAAGTTATCTATAAAAAGAGAACTCTTCATATCGAAAGCATCATTCGAGTCAGCCCGGCAGACGGGGTTTTTGGTTGCACCGTTTCAAAGCCTTTATCAAGATGAAGGCATTGGTGGTGTTAAGTGCAGTAATAGCAGTTGTTTTATGTGCTCCTTCGGTCGATAAGAGATACGTCCGTCCAGGAGCATACGTGCCATGGCAACAAAACAGATACTATAACTCTTACAATCCAGTGAGAAATGTGTATTCACCACAGCGTTGGTACCAGTCAACAATCACGCCAGTTAAATATGAAGCATCTACACTTTCTCCTTGGCAGGGTAAATCTAAATTTTCATTCGGTAGTGCAATCGCCTCGACCCCAGCGGTAGCTGTTGAACCTGAACCCGAGCAGAAAGTTACCATTGTTGAGTATGCACCAGCAGTACCTAAAGTGCCGGCTGGATTTGGAGCTTTTCATTTTGGAAAGAAATCTACACCTATTGTGATAACTAAAGAAGAAATCAAACCAATTGAAACTATTACACCAGAAATCAAAATTACTAAGACTGTCGTTGAAAGCAGCAACAATGCCGAGGCAAGTCCTATATCAATATCTAATAAAGAATCAGCACAAACATTAAAAAATGTAGTAGTAACTGTTCCAGAAGAAATTAAACCCGTTGTTGTCGATACTGTGTCTGTTCAAAGTCTACCTGAAATAGAATCAAGCGCAGAAGCGCTAGTGGAAAATTCTAAGCAATCTCAGTTGGTTATTACATCCGAAGTTAAGTCTCAAGAAACTTCAAAGAACGTAGATGTTGAAGAAACAAATGAGAAATTAAATAAAACGTCAGATGCTATTGAACAATCAAACATAGAATCGGCTGAAAAATCTATACCTGAAGCTAAACCATTACTTGTGGAGGAACTAAAACCTTTATCGATTGTTGAAAATCAGCCTGCTTCTGAAATCAAAAGTGAGGTCATCGCACCTGTAGTCATTAAGAAGAAACATGGATTCTCATTTTTGTATAATCCAAGCTCAAATGTCTATAATAGAAAAGCACTTCCATTGTACTCACAAGCTCAACCCTCTGCAGCTACTGTCCTTGAAACCAAACCGCAACCTGTTGCTATTCAGGCCATACAAACAATCGAGGTAAAGCCTACCCTTCAACCAGAGATTGTTGAGTCCGAAAAGGCTACCATTGCACCTGCGTCTTCAACCATCGAAATTCTACAAGCAACAACTGAGAATATTCCGTCAACTAATGAATATGTTGTCCCTACTATCGATATTAGCCAACCTATCATCCAATATGTCTCACCTTCTGTGGAGAATAAACCAGTGACTTTGGAAGATGAACCATCAACTAGTGAGTATGCTGTCTCTAAACTTGATATTAGCCAACCCATCATTCAATACCAGGACGGTTCAGTACCATCAGAGCAATATGCAGTGTATCCATCAACTGTTGAGGATGTTGTTCCTACAGCTGATATTAGTCAAGCAATCATTCAGTATGCATCACCTTCCGAGGAGAATGCACCGACTACTGTCGAGTCTGGTCAAGCTACTACTGAGTCTAGCTCAGCTACATCTGACTATGCAAGTGAGTATTCTCCAATTAATTCTGAATCTATTGATGCTTTACTATCTACTCCGGAAGCTACTATCGAACCAGCACAACCGGAGATTAAGCAAGAAAATTATGACTATTTATCCACCGAATCTGAAGCAGCCTGTACGGAAAAGACAACAGTTACTATTGAATCAGCAAGCAATGAGTACTTGCAAAATGATTCTGAACCTGCGCTAACTACTCTTCCGTCCCAACTAGCAAACATTGAGTCTGTACCAGCTATTGAGTCATCTACACCTTTGGTGTCTGAACTCTTAACTTCATCTGTTCAATCCGAATCAGCTGCAGTTATTTCTTCTCAAAGCTTTTCATATAGTAGCACTCCATCTATTGTTAAGAAAAAGCATGGATTTTCATTCTCTTACAACCCAAGCGGCTATATTTATAACAAAGAAGCATCATTTGCTTATAAGCCTAACAGTGAGGTTGCTGCACCTGAAATCAAGGTCGTGCCTGTAGTTTCTACTGTAGTTCCCGCTGCAAATATTTGGAGCGATTCCTACAACGCGAAGAAAAATAGTTTTTCTTTCTCTTACAATCCTAGTTTCAGTTACTTTAACAAACAACCATATTATCAGCCACAAGTAGCAGTACCTGCACCTTCTGCTGCAGTCGTTTTGTCAGTCCCTTCAGCTACACCCGTCGTATCTGGTCCTGCTGTTATTCAATCATCTTCGTCAAACATTGAATTTGCACCTCTAACTATTGAATCCACCCCAGCTGCACCAGAATATGTAGAATCATCTACAGCTTTCTTTGAAAATTCATCTGAAGATGCCCAGTCTATCACTACTGAAACATCTCTATCTGAGACAACAACTCTTAATATCGAATACGGCTCTACTGAACCAGAAGAAAAAGCTTCGGTCGTACTTGAACTTGCACATAATACTGCTAAATCTAACGTTAACTTTGGAACCCAATCAGCTGTTGTAGAATCATTAAATGTTGCTGCTGAATCACCTTCTTCAACAGATAATGGTGCTGCCACACCAGATTTTATCAGTTCATCTTTTGCTGTACCACCAGTAGCTCCTCAAGTTCTTCCAGCAGGCAATACCTGGTCTAATACTTACAATACAAAGAAAAATGCTTTCTCGTTCTCATCCCTCCCAAGTTTTAGCTACTTTAACAAGCCAGCGTACCAGCCACAGATAGCTGTAATTGTACCTGCATCGGCTTCAATACCGTCTGTTTCATATAACTCACCTATCGCTACAACATCGAACATAGCCCAGGTTGAACCTCTACCTAGTCTCCACGAATCTAGTGTAGCTGCCATTGAATCTTCATCATCTCCGATTAAAATATCACCTATCTCTGCTGAATCTGCTCCACTTGTACCAGAAATTGCAGAATCGACTACAACCATCAATGAAGTTGCAACTGACAATGCTGAATTAGAATCTTTCACTACTGAATCTTATTCAGATGAAACAACAACTCTTGCCATTGATACCAACGAATCTTTTTCAACGACCCAAATATCATCTGCCACCGTTGAGTTAGTTCCAGTTCTCATTGAATCTTCTATTAAAGAGGCTTTGAATGGACAACTCGCAATTGCATCAATTTCTAAAGAAACAGAGCCTGTTGTTATTGAAAACATACCTGCTGCCGCTAATTCTGAAAATAAAAGTCAGTCTTCATCTGTGATTGGCTGTTCATCTGTTTCAGTCGAATCTGCTTCAGCTTCATCTCTATCTGAAACTTTTAATATCGAATACGGCACTACTGAACCAGAAAAAAAAGCTTCGGTCGTACTTGACCTTGCACCTACTACCGCTAAATCTAACGTTAACTTAGGAATCCAATCAGCTGTTGTAGAATCATTAAATGTTGCTGCTGAATCACCTTCTTCAACAGATAAAGGTGCTGCCACACCAGATTTTATTAGTTCATCTTTTGCTGTACCACCAGTAGCTCCTCAAGTTCTTCCAGCAGGCAATACCTGGTCTAATACTTACAATAGAAAGAAAAATGCTTTCTCATTCTCATCCCTCCCAAGTTTTAGCTACTTTAACAAGCCAGCGTACCAGCCACAGATAGCTCTAATTGTACCTGCATCGGCTTCTATACCGTCTGTTTCATATAACTCACCTATCGCTACAACATCAAACGTAGCCCAGGTTGAACCTTTACCTAGTCTCCCCGAATCTAGTGTAGCTGCCATTGAATCTTCTTCATCTCCGATTGAAATCTCACCTATCTCTGCTGAATCTGCTCCTCTTGTACCAGAAATTGAAGAATCGACTACAGCCCTCAATGAAATTGCAACTGACAATGCTGAATTCAAATCTTTCACCACTGAATCTTATTCAGATGAAACAACAACTCTTGCCATTGAGACCAACGAATCTTTTCCAACGACCCAAATATCATCTGCCACTGTTGAGTCAGTTCCTGCTGTCATTGAACATTCTATTAAAAAGGTTTTGAATGGACAACTCGCAATTGCATCAAATTCTAAAGAAACTGCGCCTGCGCCTGTTGCGCCTGTTGTTATTGAAATCACACCTGCTGCCGTCAAGTCTGAAAATATAACTCATTCTTCATCTGTTATTAGCTCTTCATCTATTTCACTCGAATCTGCTTCAGCTTCAGCTGTATCTTCTCCAGTTTTGATTGAGTCAGCACCAGCGGTCGTCACATCTGTTCAAGCAATTCCAGTACCTCTGTATGTACCACAACCACCATCAGCAACAAGAAGACAAGGATTTTCATTGTCTTACAAGCCCAGTGGTAATTATTATAAAAAACCAAAAGTGATTGCATCAGCTGCTCCTGCCATCGTAGAATCTTCCCCCGTGCTTGCATCAGTTTCTCCTGCCATCGTGGAATCTTCTCCTGTGATTGCATCAGTCGCTCCTGCCATCGTAGAATCTTCCCCGGTGATTGCATCAGTTTCTCCTGCCATCGTGGAATCTTCTCCTGTGATTGCATCAGCTGCTCCTGCCATCGTAGAATCTTCCCCCGTGATTGCATCAGTTGTACCTGCTCTCGTTGAATCTTCTCAGGAAGTCACTACTCGTCCATCTATATTTTTGAGTTTATTTAATGCAGTTAAGTCAGCCATATTAGAAGAAGAAACCACTGAAAAGTCGGCTGAAGCTAAACCTGAAATCTCTTCGAGTCCATCTGCTGCCGCTGAATCCCAAATACTTAATGAGGCTGAAGTTTCATCACAATATGATAGTGCATTTAAGGCTTCTCCAATAAGCCCTGAACTTACAGAGGAGGTTAAGCTTATTCACGACCTCAGACTAGGAAATTAAATTACTATTATTCACCTCGCACATAAATTAATCTGTGTTATCAAAGATCTACTGCACAAGCTTGTTATACAAAGTATTGCTACAACTTTTACATCAGCTGTTTAAGATACTTGTGAGTAGTAGGCCATTCTAAAAACTAATATCGACATGGCTTATCAAAAATGTACCAATAATAATAATATAAAAAACAATTTGTAAATATTTTTACCACCACATTATGAGATCGTAATGTATTGTATTATGTTGTGTAGTATATTACTGTTTATTTTATATCAACACTAATAAAAGTATCTATAAATAATTTGAAGTGTTATCATTTTAAATCTTAAGTATCCAAAGCCTTTTTATTATCAAAATAAATAAGTAAAATGAGCAACTTTCATCTCATACGTTAAAATAATATAGTTTTGAACTATTTTAAGTAGTAAAATCTTTGAGCATTAAACCAACAAATTAATAATTGTATCATCCCTATAGGTAATCCTAATTATGAGTCATAAATATATCTTTACTTTTAGAAGCTATTTGTATAGGAAGTTGTGATTAAAGAATACACTACCACATAAATTGTTATAGTTAAGAAGTATTTTTTTAATGTGCACGACTGCTTACACATTCCTAGCTATCCTAGCTTTATATACAACCTCCTGCAGCAATACGGTTTCTGAAGGAGGTTCTTTATTAACTCCAGTACTACATAGTAGATACATTAAATAAACTATCATATTTTCAAAATATATTCTTAATTGGTGAATTAATATCAATATCCATCCAACATCTTCCGATTCAGCTGCGGAAGAAAACCTTAAACTTTGTACTTTTCATGGCTACTCCCTGCACATACCCTCCCCACTCATCAAAGTGGCTCATGCTTGGACCATATTATGTTAAAGTCAAAAAATTCCATCATCTACAATTGCTTTCAAAACAAACATTACTGATCATAATGCTGCCCTACTAACCACTAACTACTAATTTACCTAAGCATGACAAAATGCAAACTTATTCTAAATTAAATATAAAGAAACTAGAAAAAGATTTATGCAATATCGACTTCGCTCCAATTTACAATTCTGATGACACAGAGTTTTGCATGCTTTACTTACTAGATAATATTAAACATGCAATTCGGAATAATACACTCACCTATTGACGAAGTAATAAAAAATATAATAATATAAAACCATGGATTACACCAGGTCTTATTCATTGTATTAGGCATAGGGACAAACTATATATTATGCTAGCTAAACCTAAACCTGATAATTCAGTCTTGTAATTGTCATACAAACGATATCGAAATTTTTGTAATGATATTTTAAGAAAAGTAAAAACTAATTACGATAAAAAAGTTATTGAAAATACAGGAAAAATAACAATCAGATTTGGAAGCACATTAAAGAGTTAACATATAATTAGCCAAAACAGCATGAATCATCGGGATTACTTCTCGACCAGTCATTACATTAAATTCCGCTAACAGGGTGAATGATTTTTTGTTAATGTGGGGAAAGGTTAGGTGGAAAATAATTGTTTTCAATCGCAAGGAGTAAACACCGCGTATGACACCGCCCAATACTCTTTCTCTTTAATAGACACTGACGAAATTGAGGTAGAACATATTATTATGGAATTAAAAATGACTGCGCTGTAGGATGGGATCACATCCCAAATAATTTTCTCAAGCAATTTAGGCATATCCACCGCTCACCGTTCACAAAGCACAAGGTATCATCCAGCTGGATAGATTCAATTTTATACGCGCACCATTGTAATAACACCGTACAATATGTTTCATGCATGTTGCATATGCACCGTACAATTGTATACTAGCGACATCTAGTCTATGGTATGTAAACTAAACTTCTGTAAAGACAGTTGTTACCAGGAATAAATTTAGTTTGCACAGAATAACTAACGTGTTTGATTAAAAGGTTATGGGCCAATTATTATTAATATATATCAATTATTACGCCAAATCACAGTTTTTTCAAGTGAATTGAGTGATTAATTTATATTTCAAACAGTTGTGTGTTGTGCAAGATGTCAACAAACTATTTAGCCAGTGTGCCTAAACTAAAAGGCAGGGACAATTATGATGAGTGGACATTCACTATTGAAAATGTGCTCGTATTGGAAGGCATGTACGACGCAAAGACGTGGGCTAAGTTATGCCTAACTATTGATCCGTCTTTGTACGTCCATATGAAGAAGACGACGACTTCGAAAGAGTTGCGGGATAAATTTAAATCTCTGTTTGACGACTCAGTTTTTTGGAGGAGGATATCGTTATTGCGTCACTTGATTTCAATAAAACGAGAAACAATTTGTGAAGATTGAAGAAGTGACTTACCTTACATCACTCAAATTGTGGAAACATCACAATGGTTGAGTGGAACTGGCTTTAAGATTACTGATCTGTGGATCGGATCATTGATGCTTGAGGGATTACCAGATAAGTTTTCGCCAATGATAATGGCCATCGAACATTCCGGTATCGCAATTATGGCTGACGTCATCAAGACAGAATGGTTAGACTCGGAGCCGTTAGAATTGGCGGGTATGACATCGAACGAAACGCAGAATACTGAAGCGGCGTTTGCTTCAAAATGGCCGACAAAATGCAGACCTGGCAATACAAGTCAAAGCGGCAATGGCGGAACGGGCAAGTGTTATTATTTAATTATTTAGGTTATAATTTTATTCCCTCCTGTCAAAGTGATAGGAGGGAATAAAATTATAACCTGCTACAAATGCAAAACTCCGGGTCATTATCGGAATCAATGCCCAATGCTACAAAAATCAAGCAATAGATCGTCAAATGCATTTAGTACTGTTTTCCTTAGTGCTAAATATAGTAGAGACGAGTGGTATGTAGATTCCGGAGCCAGCAGTCACATGACGGCTACCGCTAGTTAGTTGCAAGAAGTCTCGAGTTCAGAGACATGCCCTGAGATCATGATTGCAAATCATGAAAAACTCCTTTCGGCACAATTCTCTGCGTCGTCGTCACAGAGGGTCACAGAGGTATGCACTCTCGTCCGTTGTAGCCCATGCTGAAAAATATTAATTCATTCTAGATGAGACAACTATTTTAATTGAATTATTTTTAAACAAAAAATGAAAATTGACTTCCAAAGTAAAAATGCACAAAAAAGTATGAAATAAAACTTATTTTCAAAATAATTCCCATTTTAAATTCGGTCAAAATTTTAAATATTTCTCTACACAATCATCATAATTAGGAAGACGGTACCAGCCCGAACAACATCCTGATAAAACAATATTTAAAATTGAACTCACTTCAAGTTGGCACATTTTAAGTAAAAGTAAAAAAGATTGGGTATAAGTTACGCTTCCAACTAAACGTTAAGCATCTTAATAGAATATCTAAAACGCTTGATGCTAAAAAAATTGATAACTCTTTTTCTCGCGGTTCCGCCCGCGTAAAATACTGTATTCCATGGTATCACTGTACTTTTGGGGATAAAAAGTAGCCTATGTATTGATCCAGAGCATAAACTACTACCATATCGAATTTTTTTAAAAACCGTTTAGTAGTTTTTGTGTGAAATACAATAAAAACATCCATCCATCCATACAAACTTCACATTTATAGTAGTATTAGGATTAATATCTATGTACTTAGCCTACTTGCTTAATATCCAAGGGCAAAAATCACGAAAATAAGAATTTAACGATCACAAAAAGTGACATTATTTAACCCGTGTGTAAATATTAAAAAGCCCGACATATTATGTCCTGGGGGAGAGATAAGAAGCTGAATCCAAATGCAGATTGGACGCACGAGTCTGACCCACTTAAAACTTTACAGACACACCAAATTATGTTTTCTTTAGAATTATGTAGACTTTAGAATATTTTTTTTGGAAAGCTCAATTTGGAGAAATATTTTTTAGAGAATTATAGAGAAAAAGTCCAATGATTTCAAAACTAAGGATGGGCTATGGGCGGGCTAATTGTACTGCGGAAAGCAAATCTCAAAATATCGAGATGACATAATATGCCAAACCTTGACTGCACCAAACATCCCCAAAAGTAGTTTAAGTATGGATACTTTTTGCCTCGGCATGCCTTGTCTATAATATATATGGTCTAGAAGAGGAAGAGGTTCTGCTGTCGCGAGAGTATAGGCAATAATCGCTTATCATCAGCCTATAAATCTACTCGTACCTCTCTGGTCCAGCGGTTTAAAGCTTGGATTTCGACTCGGAGGTCGTGGGTACGATTCCCGCATTGGAACAACAAAAATGTTTGTTCGTTTCCAAGTTTGGTTAGGACAATTCAGGCTAGTCACCTGATTGTCTCACAAGGAAGATGATCCATGAGTCGAATGGGCATGTAAAAAGTCGGACCTCCGCCTGATGGCGGCGACGGCCAGTCGTGTCGGTTATCCCTCCCACTAGGGTTCGAGACTAAAGGAAGAGAGTGAGTGCTCTTGTGTACTACACACACACATGGACACTATAATAAAACTCCTGCGTAGCTGGCCTGGTTTCAATGAAGCCGGCCACTATACAGAAATCGGTGTGGGGAGCTATATACATATAGTAATCTATTTGCAATGTTCTAACAGTAGCCTAATATTTTACAGAAGGTAAACCAAAACTACCCTGGATGTCAGCTTAGACGATACAACAGACCTTTCTAAAGGGCCACAGGGAACATTATTCCAACCCCTGTCTATCACCACAGGGGAAAAATTGATTCTAACACGTGCACATATCGGCTATAAAGTTGTAGGTAGTAAGGGCTAATAAATATTAATATAATCACTATATTATGTGTGATAAGATTATGTGAGCATATTTTACAATGTTATTAAATTGAACTCTTAAACTAAAGAAATAATATAAACTTAAGAAAACAGAGTAATGCATTAAAACTAGCACAAGCGCAAAAAAGCACACAAAATAACAATAATAAAAACATTTGTCGACCTCTGTAGCTCAGTGGTTAGCGCATTGGCGCTCAAGCCGTAGGTCGCGGGTTCGAGTCCCGCCAGGGAACAAAAAAGTTTTCTGTGTTCCTGGGTCATGGATGTGTATAAAATATGTGTTTAATATAATAAAAGTCTTAAATATATGTACCTACAGTATGAATAAGTATTAAATATATTTCCGTTGTCTGGTACACAAGTTTCTCGGATACTTACCACGGGGCCAGACTCACGTAGTGTGAAGCGTCTATAGTTAGTATAATTATTCAAACACAGTTAAAATACATAACCCTAAGTTTTTGTTTATTTACAAACTAATAATACCTTCTCAGTGTCATCATAAGAGTCGAATGGTGTCTCACCATATTGAGACAAACACCTTACAAATAGAGTACGTAAGCTAATTTTTACTTTTAAAGTTCTGCGCAATATTTTAGATCAGGGGTCTCCAAACTTTCCAGCCTTAGGGCCATACTGATTACTCCAGTAAGTTCCGAGGGCGAAAACCATATTATCATTGTTGCCGGTGGTAAAAAGTGAAATAGTCCACTGATAAAAAAAAAGTCCGAAAAAGTACGCAACGTTTAAAAAAGGCTGCAAATCGGACTAAAGTCCGCAAAACGGCAACACTGCATATTATTAATTTTCCCGTCATTATCTGTAATTTCTAGATTAATCGTAGAGTACGAGCCATGAGGAGTAACGTGACACGACATCTGGTGGACACAGCGGAAATAGTTAGTACCTTCTATCGCTAACAGATGGCGCTAATAGCACGTACAGAATAATCTCGTTGGTTCGAGAAAGTTCTGGTGTCTTCCACTCACTTCTAGATGGCAGTAATTGGAATATATAAGAAGGCTAGTGGCGCAACCACAAGTCAGTTCCTATGACACTGTTGTGAAATAAAATAGTGCGTACCTCCTTAAAACGTGTTTGTGCGTGTTTAAGTTTAAGACATCTTTGTAACAGTATTTTGATTTGAATTTGAATCACACACAAAAGCAACGCTTTTGTGTGTGATTTAGTAGTATGGAAAAAAAGCGAAAAATTGATAGTGAATGCAGAAAATTCAAAGATCAGTGGAACATTCAGTATTTCGTAATGGAGTCCAGTAACAAGGCGCTATGTTTGATTTGCAATGAAAGCATAGCCGTTCTCAAGGAATATTATAACATTAAACGTCATTATGAAACAAAACATTTTCAAAATTACTCAAAATATACAGGAAATTTGCGGACAGAAAAATTCGAAGCTATGAAGCGCGGATTGAAATCGCAGCAATCTTCATTTACAAAACTCAAAACTGAACAAGAGGCTGCAACTCGTGCCAGCTTTCGTGTGGCTCTTGAAATTGCAAAACGTGGAAAACCATACACCGATGGAGAAATGATCAAAGAATGCATAATTGCAGTAGCCGATGAAATGTGCCCTGAAAAGGTAAATTTATTAAAAACTGTCAGTATGTCAGCAAAAACTGTGGCTCGAAGGGTAGAAAACATCGTTGAAAATATATCCTCTCAACTGTTCGACAAAAATGGACATGTTGAGTGGTTTTCTTTGGCCTTGGGTGAGTCAACGGATATGTCAGATACTGCTCAGGTGTTGATTTATATTCGAGGAGTAGATAAAAGCTATGAAGTGCATGAAGAACTTCTTGATATGTATAGTATTCATGGCACAACTACTGGTACAGATATTTTTAAAGGAGTTGAAATGGCCATTAATCAAAAGAACCTTCGATGGAAAAGCTTGAAATGTTTTGGAACTGATGGAGGCAAAAACATAAGTGGGAAAGATAAAGGAGTGGTCACTCTTGTGTCAAAGGCTGTAGAAAATGATGGTGGTTCAAAACCATTAGTCTTACATTGTATCATTCATCAACAGTCTTTGTGCGAAAAATGTTTGGATATGTCTGAAGTTCTGAAACCAGTCATATCAACTGTTAATTTTATCAGATCTTTTGGGCTGAATCACCGACAATTCCGACAATTTATTGAAGAGATTGGAAAAAATTACTTACCTTATCATACTGTCGTACGTTGGCTTAGTTGTGGGAAAGTCCTGCAGCGCTTTTTTGAACTTCGAGCAGTGATCGAATTTTTTTTGAATGAAAAGCATCGCCCTCTTACTGAATTACAAAACAACGCATGGCTGTGGAAGTTAGCATTCTATGTTGATTTGACTAAACATGTGAACGAACTGAATTTGAGATTGCAAGGAGAAAACCATCATCTTCCTGATTTATACACTAATATCAAATCATTCCGGAAGAAATTGATACTGTTTCAATCACAACTACGAAGTAAATGTTTTTCACATTTTAAAACATGTGAAATATTCAGCCACACCACTGAGACTGAGTTTCCTATCGATTTTGCAATCGAAACTTTGAGTGCTTTGAAAATAAATTTTGATACTCGTTTCTCGGACTTTGATGCCATTGCGAATCAAATTAAGATTTTTCAGAATCCTTTTGATACTGACATTGAAACCCTAGCCCCGGAACTTCAAATGGAAATTATTGATCTACAGTGCAGTGATATAATTAAGACCAAATATCAAAACTCATCTTTGTTGGAATTTTATAAGGGTCTTCCACTGACACAATTTGATAATTTGCATAAATTTGCTCGTGGGCTGTTTTCTGTTTTTGGTACTACTTATTTGTGTGAGAAGACCTCCAAAATGAAGTACACAAAAAATGTTTACAGATCTAAATTAACTGATGAGCAACTTAAATCTATTTTAATAATTAGTACAAGTAAAATTAGTCCACAACTACAAACTATTGTCAGTGGAAAATCTCAATTACATCTCATTAGTATTTCATATGTCATTATGCTTGTTATAAGTTATGTTTTTATTTAAAATGTATAAAATGTTAGTTGGATTCATTTCAATAATTTGTTTGTTATTATATACTGAAGTTAAATTATCTGCATATTATACATGTCTTTACTCATTATAATTCTGTGTTTCTTTATCCAACTTATCACAAAAACAATAACAATAAGCCTACAACAATGTTATGAGTAGTTAGCCCATGACCATATCAATGTAGATGTCATATTAATAATTATTATTCAACATAAAATTAGAATACTTCAGTAAACTAAATTTAATTTGCTATAAAAAATATGTTCTCTAAAAGGAGTTTTCAAGTATGCTAGCTCTGCGCGGGCTGGACAAAATCTGTCCGCGGGCCGGATGTGGCCCTCGGGCCGTTTCCGTTTGGCCGGGCCTCGGCTCGCCCCTGTTTTAGATCAAAAATGAATAAGACAAGTATACCTTGCTCTTTGTCAATCAATAAAAACGTACTGCATTACGTTATGGTGTGGAGTGGGACACTGATGCTTAGGGTAGAAAGAGAACAAAGAACTATACTTAAGGCGGCCACATTACGCCCTTTTCAGTATCCCACTACCCAGCTTTTCACATCATGTAAAGTGCTAACAGTCCGACAGATATTTCTATTAAACATAGTATTAAAACTCGGCTCTTTCTTATTCTCCCGATCATGGAAATAAAAGACGCAAAAATAGAGCTTGTCGGTACAATGAAGTAACTAAATTTGCATTTTCATCGAAATATTACGTAGTTTAAGGTCCACTCATGTATTAATTATTAACAAATAATTACGAAATTACGAATTAATTCATTAACAAATATTTTTTCACAAAACTTTAACACGTGCAATAAGACTGTAATTGACATTTTACGAAGTATGTCTTATGATGACACTGAGAAGGTATTATTAGTTTGTAAATAAACAAAAACTTAGTGTTATGTATTTTAACTGTGTTTGAATAATTATACTAACTATAGACGCTTCACACTACGTCAGTCTGGCCCCGTGGTAAGTATCCGAGAAACTTGTGTACCAGACAACGGAAATATATTTAATACTTATTCATACTGTAGGTATATTTAAGACTTTTATTATATTAAACACATATTTTATACACATCCATGACCCAGGAACACAGAAAACTTTTTTGTTCCCTGGCGGGACTTGAACCCGCGACCTACGGCTTGAGCGCCAATGCGCTAACCACTGACCTGCAGAGGTCGACAAATGTTTTTATTATTGTTATTTTTTGTGCTAGTTTTAATGCATTACTCTGTTTTCTTAAGTTTATATTATTTCCTCAGTTTAAGAGTTCAACTTAATAACATTGTAAAATATGCTCACATCATCTTATATTAATATTAATTATTAGCCCCTATCGCCTGAAACATAGGGCAGATACATGTTAAGTAAGAATTTAGATAATAAGATGGTTTTTAGGTATTTTATAAATACATTGTAATGCACAATTTATTTATCTGAATAATATTTTTGATTTTAATTTTTGATTTTGATTCACATTCGTCATCTGACAGACGTGATAGAGAGAAGGAGACTCACAAGGAAAATAATACTTTGTCTTATTCTGTTTGTTGTAATTATATAATATTTTGGATAGACTCTTTACGCAAATTTTAAAGTTCGTCAGTTTACCACCCATGGAGGCCATGACCATAGCCATAGACACCTGCGGAATGCGCGAGGGGCGCGGAGTGCAGGAGGGGCGCGGCGACCACGCTATGGGCGACGACGGCGGGGCTGGTGCGGACGTCAACGCGGGACTGGTGGGACACGGCGGCGGGAAGCGCGTGCGCGACCACGGGCGTGGCCACATGCGAGATCACGGGTGCGGTCACGGCGTGGGACACGACGGATGGGCTGTGGTGCACGTCAACGCGGGACTGGTGGGACACGGCAGACGGGGCGATGATCGGCGCGCTGTAGGCGTGAGCCCCGTAGAGTCCCAGGGAGCGTTTCTTCAGGAGGTGTCCGTATCCGAGGTGTCCGGAGTGAGCCAGGAGAGGCGAGGCGAGGGCGACGTGCGCGCCCCAGGCGGGGGCGGCGACGACGGCGGGGGCGAGGGCGGCGTGTCCGAGGTATCCGTGCTCCAGGGCCTTCGCCTGGTAGTGGAGAGCGCGGGCACCGATGACTTCAGCCGTGTCCAGGGGGCGGCCGTGGGGGTCCAGGACTATGGCGGGGTGGTGCGCGGGCTGCGCCAGCGGTAGGAGGGAGGCGCGCGCCACGGCGGCCACGGCGAGGAACACCACCAGCGATTGCATTGCGAACGTGGTCTGTGCTGTCTGACGAATTGGATCACTTCAAACCTACACGGCCGACTGATACTTTTGCCCCGCGCTCCGCGATATATATACTAAACGGAAATACAAAAGTTACACGGCTTTTGTATGTAATTGACCGGCAATATTAGAACAATGTTAAGCGGGTGTTCAAATCTCAATTATACAAGCCTTGAAGTGCAAATCAACTTTTACTTTAAATAATAATTATTATTAGAGGTAAAAATATTAAATGAATGTATTAAAAATAAACAGTCTCTAATTATTTTTTTCAAAGGGTGGTGAATTGATGTTCATTTTAAATTTCTATCACCTCCAGGTCGCTCCAGGCCACACAAAAGTAATTTGAAATATATTATTATTAAGGTATAGGTTAGTATAATTTACATTGCATTTGTTTGCACCTGTGTGTGACCATTATAATTTCTTTAAATTCAATCAAAACTTTAACCAGCTTAAAACTTATATTCTATAAATGCATAAGAGAATAATATTTAAGTTATTATTTTATTAGTACCTACATAAACCCCAACCTTCGGGTTCACTATGCTTTCTTCGAAATTTTATATAATTATTACGCCATAGTCAAGTGGCAACGGGCATGTCAATTCACTATCGAATCACGGTGTAATTCATTATTAAGTGGACCTCAAGAATATTATCCTGGATCTACGAACAATAATACTATTATTGTTACTCGTAGCCCAGGATATTACCCAGAATTCCATTCCAGGAGTCGATAGTGCAAAGATCGCCAGTGCCATATAATAAGTATGCTCCTCTGGACCCGAAAAGAAAAATAAAATATGCCCTTCTTTCCCTAAGTAGCCTTCTTAAAATAATAATAGGTCTTTACCTATGAAATTGCCGTTCTGCAGTACTGGCCATTTCAAATCAAAATAATTTTTGTTTGGCTTAAGAATTCTAATTTCAAATTAATTTTATTTTAAAAACATGGAATTCTTTTTCCAAAAGAAGTCATTTGTTTATTGCTTAGTGTTACATTTTCATCACATTTTAATCTTTTTCGTCATCATGGATACGTTAAAACTTCGAGTAATTATGGAATATGAGTACCGTCGTGGCAGGAACGCGGAACAAGCGGCACGCAACATCAACGATGCTTACGGAGCTAACACTACAAATCAACGCACCACGGTTTATTGGTTTACTCGCTTCCGTTCTGGAAATTTCGACCTGAAAAATGAACGTCGCGGACGTTCGAAGACTTTGGTCGACAATGACGAATTAAAGGCGATTGTGGAAGCTGATGACACAATCTACGGCTGAATTAGCAGCAGCTTTCGACGTTAGCGTCAAAACAATATTGGTCCATTAGCGTCAAATTGGCAAGGTAAAAAAGCTTGACAAATGGGTGCCCCACGAACTCAATGATCGCCAGCGCGAAGTACGCGTCGAGTCGTGCACTGCTCAACAGACACACAAATGAAGGAATTTTGAACCGCATTGTTCCCTGCGATGAAAAATGGATTCTGTTTGATAACCGCAAGCGCTCAGCAAGTTAGTTGGATCCTGGTTCAGCACCTAAACAATGCCCTAAACGAAAACTTACCCCTATAAAAGTGATGGTCACTGTTTGGTGGTCTAGCACCGGTGTGATTCGTCACAGCTTCTTACCAAACGGGGTGAGCATTACTGCAGATGTGTACTGTGAAGAACTGAACACAATGATGGAGAAGCCTGCACATCTCCAACCAGCATTGGTCAATCGCTCGTCTCCGCTGCTCCTGCACGACAACGTGCGACCTCATACTGCACAGCAGACGGTTTCCAAGTTACAAGATCTGGGGTTGGAAGCTCTCCGTCATCCGCCCTACTCACCAGACCTTGCGCCTACAGACTACTACTTTTTCCAGAATTTGGATAAATTCTTGGCGGGAAAAAAATTCAATACCCGAGAGGCATGCCTTTGAAGAATTTGTTGCCTCCCGTCAAGCTGATTTCTTTAAGAAGCGCATTAATAAACTGCCACTGCGTTGACAAAGATGCATTGATTGCATGGGGGATTACTTCGATTAATACAAATAAAAAATACATGAAAAAAATTAGTTTAATTTTTTAATACAAAACGGCAATTTCATAGGTAAGGACCTAATAATACTTGTAAGTACAAAAGCTTAGAAAAAGATAATACGAGTACTTATAGACATTTTTAAATGTTGGTATGGTCGGCGTATCATTATCTCTATAAACTAATAAGGTTGTGGTAAACTGGCTCATAGGCAACCGTATATTATATACTCAGCTATTTCATTTGCCAAAATTCTTTCAAAACTTCAAAAAATACTTTATTTTTAGAGCAATAACACTCACAGTAAGCAATAATTACATTAGGTGTTAATTGGGCGATTTACGCAAATTTTGATATTACTAACGATAGTACAACATGTTGTTTGCTAATTTTAAGCAATTAACCATGAAATAAATAAACAAATAATCGTTTATTTGCCAGAGTGAATGTACAATTTGAATTGATTATAATTTTTTGTTTTGGTGCTGATAGATTGAAATTGTACTGTTTATACCAGTAGGTATTATTAAACTTTAGCAAAATGATACTCAAAGATTTTAATTACCAGTTGTAATTAAATATGAATCTCCGCTGTCTCAGCGGAGATTCTTTATAAGAAATTACAGGGGGAAAAATACACTAAACAAGAAATTTCGTTAGGGATGCCCGCTGAAGTCTTTTAATGCGTTAAACGTTCTGATTGCAAACGTGCATTTCACAAGTCCAAATTATCATTAGCTTTATGTCGTCTAGTCGGTTTATTTCCTTCTATACTTATATAAATTAACACACTATCATTAAGTCAATGAATTAATTTGAACTATATAGTGAAAGTGAGGGTTTATTCTATATACTACAAGACCCATCGTCGGTTAAGCCACAGTGACATTTTTTTAACTTTACCTAAACACACCATCCCGCAATAGTCCTGGACCACCACGACTGCCTCCTGGATACCGCTGAGGTTATCGGCGCCCGCGCCCTACACTACCAGGCCAAGGCCCTGGAGCACGGATACCACGGACACGCCTCCCATGCCCCTGCCATCGTCACCGCCCCTGCCTGGGGCGCGCACACCTCCCTCGCCTCGCCTCTCCTGGCTCACTCCGGACACCTCGGATACGGACACCTCCTGAAGAAACGCTCCCTGGGACTCTACGGAGCTCACGCCTACAGCGCGCCCATCATCGCCTCGTCTGCCGTGTCCCACCAGTCCAGCGTTGACGTGCACCACAGCGCCCTTACTGCACTCCGCGCCCCTCGCGCACGGTCTGCATGATGTTCATGGCCTCCACGGATGGTAAACGGCTAGAACTGACGAAGTACCAAAAATATATTTTAAAGTATTTAAAAATAAACAAAACACATATTATTAATATTGTAAATCAAAATGTTTTTCCTCATTTCCCTTAACTTCGATTACAATTTGCAATATTTTTGTAGATTTCATAGTAGAATAAGTATGGAATACTCTATCGCAATGTGTCAAACATTACCTCATATGCTGGTGGAAATAAAAACAATGAACTATTTTGAGTGAGTCATATCGACTAATTTATACTGCTAAATTGAGTATACTACCGACAGCTGATGAAGATGAGGTATCTAGGGGAATAAAGACGACGCGATACCGCAGTATTCAACCTAGGATAACATGGCCAGACTGGCCAGTAGTATCACGTATTGTCGCATGAACCAGAGACAAAGAAGGTGATATGAAGAGGTCTTTGCCCTGCTGCCTGACGAGTCCACTATGCTATAAGATATTTAAAATGTTTAAACCACCCTTAGAAAGTGAATACGTAAATAAAATTCTTTCTAGGCAATATAACGGCACTTTGAAATATCTAGGAGATATATTTAAGGTGTTATACAATAATAATATCATGTACAGTGCAAGAATACCGAAGGATATTAGGAACGTAGTATTATTAATGTCTTTCGGGAATCGTCGTTTTTCGTACATCGTCTGTAATTTATATAGAAATAAGATTATTGCCGAGGGATATTTTGACAAGTAGTTGCACTATAGATGAATTAAATTAGATATGTGGTGGGCGAGTATCCGTTACAAATGTATTAAATTAGATATGTGGTGGGCGAGTGTCCGTTACAAATGTATTAAATTAGATATGTGGTGGGCGAGTGTCCGTTAAAAATGTATTAAATTCGATATGTGGTGGGCGAGTGTCCGTTACAAATGTATTAAATTAGATATGTGGTGGGCGAGTGTCCGTTACAAATGTATTAAATTAGATATGTGGTGGGCGAGTGTCCGTTACAAATGTATTAAATTAGATATGTGGTGGGCGAGTGTCCGTTAGAAATGTATTAAATTAGATATGTGGTGGGCGAGTGTCCGTTACAAATGTATTAAATTAGATATGTGGTGGGCGAGTGTCCGTTACAAATGTATTAAATTAGATATGTGGTGGGCGAGTTTCCGTTACAAATGTATTCAATTAGATATGTGGTGGGCGAGTGTCCGTTACAAATGTATTAAATTAGATATGTGGTGGGCGAGTGTCCGTTATAAATGTATTAAATTAGATACTGAAAATTAAAAAAAACTATCGAGATATAATTGGATGTTATTTTTTGATAGAAGCGTTATCGTAAATTGTAGTATTTTAAGTAGTAGGCTTCAAAGTAACAAGTTGATATTACTAATTGAATAACCTAACCAAGAGCATGTCAGAGGAGGGTTCCGTGACTGTCAACGCGCAATAGGTTTTCTTTGAATTTCTTCAAAGTTATTGTCTAATTTGGCTCAAAATAATATTCCTAAAGAGTTTTTAGCATGATCTATCAGCATGGAAACTTGCAAATTTCTGTTTCCTACACTTTAGAAATGCCAGGGACCAACTTTAAAATCACTTTGGAGGCCAACTCGAAAATGGTTGACTTTGTAAATAAGTCATGTATGAAACCATGCCTTTATTTTAAAAGACCTATTCAATGATTCTACCTATCTTATGGGGTATACGATGGGTAGAATTAAAAAAAAAAACTATCCCCAGTACACCTTGTATATATACCACCAGTATGGAGAGCCACCCCTTAAATATAAAATTATTATTATTTTATGATGCCAAAACTAAGATCTATACACATATTATGACTATACCAAATTTCATCCATTTCTATTCATAATTACAGAAGCTAATAGGATGGTCGGACAGACATACAGACGGACGCACACAGCGAAACTATAAGGGTTCCTTGAGTGTTACGGAATTCTAAGAATTGAATTTGATACGAAGCGTTTTTAGATATATTAATAATATTTATTTATCTTTAAAATAAATCTACGTTGTTTATAGCTAAACTATATCGATAACTACTCGACGCGGATGTACAAAGATGAAAAGCGGTAGTGTATAGTTAGTACGAGTATGTATACGCTCGTTACAAACGAATATTGCGACAGCCGACAGGGCTAGATTAAGGACGTCCATTTAAGGCTCTTGCAATTTGTTTTCAAAGTAGGTATTTAATTAAATTATCCACAATATGTATACAGTATTCGTCAACATGTATATCGGGTGGTTTCCTTTTCTCACTCATTTATTGTTTTTATCGTTTAGCACTAGGCAATAAAATAAGTATGATTTTTAAAGTGAAAGTTAGGGTTGATTAATAAATACTTCAAGGTCCATCATCGTAATCGTCGGTTAAGCCTGACATAGTTCTAACTTTACCGGTCAATTACATACCAAAACTTTTATGTTTCCGCTTAGTATATATATCGCGGAGCGCGGGTCAAAAGTATCAGTCAGCCGTGTAGGTTTGAAGTGATCCAGTTCGTCAGACAGCACAGACCACGTTCGCAATGCAATCGCTGGTGGTGTTCCTCGCCGTGGCCTCCGTGGCGCGCGCCTCCCTCCTGCCGTTGGCGCAGCCCGCGCACCACCCCGCCATAGTCCTGGACCCCCACGGCCGCCCCCTGGACACGGCTGAGGTCATCGGCGCCCGCGCTCTCCACTATCAGGCCAAGGCCCTGGAGCACGGATACCTTGGACACGCTGCCCTCGCCCCCGCCGTCGTCGCCGCCCCCGCCTGGGGCGCGCACGTCGCCCTCGCCTCGCCTCTCCTGGCTCACTCCGGACACCTCGGATACGGACACCTCCTGAAGAAACGGTCCCTGGGACTCTACGGAGCTCACGCCTACAGCGCGCCCATCATCGCCTCGTCTGCCGTGTCCCACCAGTCCCGCGTTGACGTGCATCACAGTCCAGCCATCGTGTCCCACGCCGTGGCTGCACCCGTGATCTCGCACGTGGCCGCGCCCGTGGTCGCGCACGCGCTCCCCGCCGCCGTGTCCCACCAGTCCCGCGTCGACGTCCGCACCAGCCCCGCCGTCGTCGCCTACGCCGTCGCCCCCGTCGCCCACAGCGTGGTCGCCGCGCCCCTCCTGCACTCCGCGCCCCTCGCGCACGGTCTGCATGGTGTTCATGGTCTCCACGGATGGTAAACGGCTAGAACTGACGAAGTACCAAAAATATATTTTAAAATATTTAAAAATAAGCAATATACATATTTTTAAAATGTTACATCTAGACGTTTTATTGCTTTTAGAAAATACCTACCCATGTAATAGGCGTGACGACTGAATTTTTTTATTGTATAAATAAATAGCACTCTTCAATATGAGTAACTTATCATAAGAAACAGTATACATGAAATCAATATAGGAAAATTTATAAGTACAGCGAATTGTTTACAAATTTTTGTAGGTCTCTTGAAAACGCTCCATAATCCAAAATAATTAAAAAAAAATTCACATGTACTTTTTAATTTTAAGAAATCTGCTAGACATAATCTCCTAGATAAGGATTAATATTGTATCCGTCTAAATAGCTTCTCAAAATACCACATTATTTGTGGTCATTTTTTGAAACTTCGAATGGGTAATGGGTATAGTATATAGATATAGTAGATATCTTTACAGGATAGGTAGGTACCTATCCTGTAAAGATATCTATGCCATCGCGGACTTTTTTGTAGACCTATAAAAGAGAAACAATCCCACCAGGCTCCCAGATGATGACGCTTGATTTTTTCCGACACTTTCAACGATTATTATCGTCATAAATCAAACAACTTCGACAAAACCTTAACAAATTATCGACCTTAACCTATCTAAGGAACCACTCTGTCGGTAAAAGAAAACTGCATGAAAATCCTTTCAGTAGTTTTTGAGATTATCGCAAACATACACAGACAGACTCGGCGGGGGACTTAAATTTATAATAAATTTTAGAGAAAAGTCGAAAGTGTGCGTATTGCGTTCCGAAAATTTTAATTTTCCCAAAGTCCGGTGCTTGCCTGGACCCGCCAAGTGACGCAGTCAGTCAGACAGTGAGTAGTAGCAACAAAAAGTAGCCTGTGTGTTAATCCAGAGTCTAGACTGCCAAAATACTACTACATTACCAAATTTCATCAAAATCTGTTAAGTATATTCAGAGATTAGCGCTTACAAACGTACAGATACAAAAATTCTATTATTGTTTTGGATTCTATGTCGTTCATAAAGCCCTCGGGAGCCCGGAGCCCGGAATTTGTGCGTTTTAGTTTATACTCATCATAATGAATGTTATTGTATTTGATGCAAGTAAATTTTTGGTATATGATGTAAGTAAACTAATGATGTTGTTTTTATTAGTAATTTAGCAAAATTTTGTTTTTTTAGATGTATCTAATTCTTAAACTACACATGAAATATTATATTTTTTTACTTTTATCAAGTAGTAATAACTCAATATTTCTGAGTATATAGATTAAACAAAATCCATATGTATATAACATGTATATAAAAAAATTTAACCGACTTCCAAAGTAAAAATACATAAAAAATATGAAATAAAACTTATTTTCCAAGGAATTCCCCTTTTAAATTTGGCTTAAATTTTAGCTATTTCTCTACTCAATAAAACAATATTTAAAATAGAACACACGCTCAAGTTGGCTGGTACCGACTTCAAAATTTTGAAGATTGAGTAGAGACATAGTTAAAATTTCTGCCAAATTTAAAAGGGGAATTATTTCGATAATAGGTTATATTTCATACTTTTTTGTGCATTTTTACTTTAATTTTTTGTTTAAAATACTAATATTTTTTCCCTTTTTAGTAATATATGTTAAATTATTATTAATACATTTTAAGAACGATAAAAATAAACGATCGAATGTATAATTGCGTATTCAATTATACATTCGATCGCCAAGCTTCCAGTAGGTATTGTATATAAGTTAATGATGATGATTACTGTAAGTTACTTAATGGTATATGCTTGCAGTTTTTTAAACAATGTCGAAATTTCCAAATGCGTATCTTCAATTCCGATCGCTACAAAGAACTACATTGCGTTCCAAGGACGGGACAACACTGAAGGGCACTTAAGACAGAATAATATGATTTATGTATTAGGCGATCAACAAATGACCAGCTTATCAGTAGGCATTCATAACAAGCTTCGCAATTCAAAAGATTTTTACAATGCCTATTATAGTATACATGGTTAAGCCTTATGCTACAGGTTATAAGATATTACAATATTGTAATTACTTGTGTGAATCGAATTTATTAACAAAAAATAGCATAGTTATTATTGGTATTGGTAGCAATGACAAGAATCCCTATAAACTGTTTACTGATATTTGTAATATCCTTGGCAAACTACAAAATGTGCAAGTGTTTATAGTAGCAGTAAAATATAATCGTTACCTTAATACTCATTTTCTCAATAATACAATTTATTCAATAGTTAAGAATTATGAAAACTGTTATTATATTCATCCTGACATAAACCCTATTGTAAATTCAACGTATAATTATAATTATGAGTATCTCTTCTTACGTAAAATATGGTCAGAAATTAAGTGTATATTAATTAAAAACGTATATTTTAATAATTATCAACAAAGCAAAAATGAGGTACTACAATTAAAACAAAATAAAAAATCTGAGATATGTATTGTTGGAGATCAATATACAAAAGGTCTTAGTAACGTAATACAAAAATATAGGCAAAATACGTGGAACGATAAATATTCGGTAATAGGTATTATAAAACAAAATGCCACTTACTCACAGATGTTTAACATAAGTAATGAATCAGCAAAAATGTTTACAAAATTAGACTATGTCGTTCTGGCTGCGAGTGTTAACAAAAGGAACTTGAATTCTTTTATATCTGGTATCACTTATACGCTCCCAAAATTAGCTCAAACAAATGTACTTATAGTTCCATATTGTGTAAATAGTAAAAACTTAATGTCAGACTATACTATTCAAACTAAATTAGCATCAACTTTTCAAGATTTCCCTAGTGTGAAGGTTATTAATATTGGCTACAGCTTACATAAAAAATCATTATTAAATAAAATAAGTGAAAAAATAAATCTCGAAATAGATAGCAAAGATTATGAGAAAATATTTATATCCGGATTTAAGCAACAAATTAATAATAACCTTAGTAGAAGTCTTAAGCTTAAGAAAACAATTCCGGACTACTTCAGTCAGAACATTAACAGTAGGTTTAACAAAAACAATTTCAACTTAATAACAAACAGTACATGCAAAAAAAATAAAATAACAGACTATTTCAAAAAAATATCACCTAAAAATGTTACAAATATAGATCACTCTTTTTTATAAATAATGAAAACTTAATTATATTTCATCAAAATATTGCCGGAATCTTAAATAAATTGGACATATTACAGATTGCGTTAAAAACAGTTTTATAGTCAAAGTAGGTTCTGTAGACATTATTTGCTTAAGTGAAACATTTTTGATGAAAAATTCAGAAAAAAATTTACAATTGCCGAATTATGAAGTTGCAGCTAACTTTTCGAGGAATAATAAAAAATGGGGTGGATCTTGCATACTAGTTAAAAAAGGACTACAGTTTAAAAACCTACACATAAGTGAAAAATTTGCTAAGGAACGCGTCTTTGAATGTTGCGGAATAGAATTAGCTTGCTATAATACAATAATAATATGTATATACAGGGTGCCTAAAGAAGACATTAACTTTTTTCTAAGTAGCTTGGATTCTCTGATAATAGAGTGCAGCCGTCTAAATAATAAAAAGATAATTATATGTGGTAACTGGAATATCTATGTAATGAAAGAGTCAAACGAACATAAAGAATTAAGGTCCGTACTACTAAATCACAACCTAAAAGCTAATATAAACCTACTTACTCGGGGTCGGTCCAGCATAGATTTAATTGTGAGCAACTTAAAATCATACAAAGCAGACGTTCACCACTTGGCTCTTTCTGACCATGAAACTGGGCAGACAATTACATTTCTGGTACATAATAAAAATAAAAAATTAAAGGCTAGCTATTACTTTACCAAACGGCGCGACTTTAATACAGACAACATTACAAAATTTTTGAATTACATGGCCTCGTTAACATTTAATGATGTATTTAATATAACAGATTGTGAAGAAAGTTTTAATATTTTTTTTGATATTTTTGTACTTTTATATGATCTTTGCTTTCCCTGGATAAATGTAAAAATCAATAATAAGCCGATAAAAATGGGTTGGCTTACGAAAGGCATAAAAAAATCTTGTGCGGTAAAACGTATTTTATATTTTCAATATAGACATGATGCTGTGAATAAAAACGAATTATTAAAAAAATACAATAAATATTCTAGCATCTTAAAACACTGTATTAATACATCTAAAACAAAAAATAATAGTAAGCTCTTAAAAATGTCAAAAAACAAGTGCAAAGCCACATGGGCATTAATAAAAAATGATATTGATGGCAGAAGCACACGTAATAATATTGACAATATACAAGTAGGTGATAAAATATACACAGAAATAACTGACATTGCAAAATTGTTTAATAAATACTACATTGACATAACAAATAATAATAATAATAAGAATCCGATTGACATGCTTATTAATAATAGAAATTACATTTTAATTAACAATGAATCAAATTCAATATACCTATCTCCCTTAATTCCCAATGACATCTACAAAATTATTAATTCTCTGAATAATACTCAATCGACTGGATATGACCATATTAACACCAAGATTATAAAGTTGTCTGCAAAGTATATCTGTTACCCCCTTTGCCATCTAGTTAATTTATCCTTTGAACAAGGTCATTTTCCAACTGCGTTAAAAGTATCTGTAGTTAGACCTCTATTTAAAAAAGGCGAGAAGAATAATATGTGTAATTTTAGACCAGTTACATTAATACCAGTTATTTCAAAAATTTTCGAAAAGGCTATGCAATCTAAGATAGTGCAATATTTAAATTCAAGAAATCTATTTAGCAAACAACAATTTGGCTTTACAAAAGGTAGCTCCACAACACTGGCCTGTTTTTCACTAATAAAACAAGTAACAGAGGCAATTGACAAAAGGTTATCTGTAGCAGCAGTATTCCTTGATATGAGTAAAGCTTTCGATTTTGTTAATCATGAACGCCTATTAGATAAATTAAATAGATATGGTATAAAGGGGGAATGCACATAAATGGTTTGAATCGTATCTAAAAGACAGAAAGCAATGTACTGAAATAACAAATATTATAAACAATAGAGAAATTTCTTATAGGTCTGAATACAGAATCAATAGTTGCGGTGTACCACAAGGGAGTATTTTGGGTCCAAACTTATTTATAATATATATAAATGATTTGCCAAAAATTTTAAAACATGAGGGCATCATGTTCGCTGACGATACAACATTGCTAATAAAATCCTGCAAACAATATTTAAATGACGAGATTGAAAATGAAATTAAAAATGTGACGAAATGGTTGTATTGTAATAATTTACAGGTCAATCTAGAAAAAACTAAAATAATAAAATTTTATAAATCGACTAAAAATAATGACAAACATTTAGAAATAAAAGTAAGCCCTATTAAATGCGTACCTTCTACTAAATTTCTAGGATTTATTTTAGATAGTAACGTAAATTGGAAAGATCACATAGATAATGTTTGTAATAAACTTAATAGGTTTGTATTTGCTCTGAGGAGGATAAAAAATATTGTTTCACTAGATGCCGCTGTAACAGCCTATCATGGATACGTTTCTTCAACATTAAGATATGGTTTAGTATTGTGGGGAAATTCAGTAGATTTAAACAAAGCATTCTTAATACAAAAAAAATGTATCAGAGCTATGGCAGGAGCTGATAGACTAGTACATTGTAGACCTCTTTTTAGAAAGTTTAAAATACTTCCTCTTGCTAGTCTATATATATTAGAATCGTGCCTATTTATTAAAAAATATACTGCGTTATTTGAAGATCAGAATTATAAACAAAATGCCAGATGTAAAAGAACCAGTAGTAAAAATATTACTATTCCAACACAGCGGTTAACAATTCATAGCAAGAACGCATATTGCATGACTATTAAAATATACAATAATATACCCAATAGAATTAAAAATAATAATACTACATGCAATAAATTTAAAAACGAACTATTCACCTGGTTATTAGATAAAAGCTACTACACAACACAAGAGTTCTTTAATGATGTTATAGTTACCAAAAAATTCAAAAACATGTTTTAAATATTTATTTTATTCTGTTTTAAATTCTTTTATTTTATTTTCTATATCTACATATTACAAATAAAATGACATAAATAATAATAATTGATTTGACATTGCTATAATAATTATTACTTAATTAATATAAGTTATTAAATATGATGATTTTGACATATTATAAATATTATTTTGATTTTATGGTGATTAAGACAGATTTTAACTTTTGACTTATGAAAGGTTTTGGTGATATGATATAATTATTACAAATATTGTTTAAAAGTTTTTAATTTGCGTGATCTTTATTTATATTGTAAATATTTCCACGCCCTAGAGGCAGAAATTGTGACCTATATTGTATAACAACATCCTTGTATTACCAATTTCTTGGAAGATAAAAAAAAATAATTCTAATTCAATACCTTGGTACAGAATCTTACTTTTTGATAGCATATGCTTGTTATTTCTGAAAAAGTCAAAATCACTATATATGTCTATATAAATTTCGAGCAGTTCCCTCAATTCCTCATGGATGCCATCATCAGATCACTGCTTTGGTGACAGCGAGACCAATTTCGGATTATACCCAATACATCAAAAAAATAATTTTGGAATCGGTCTATAAACGGCAGAGTAATGTTCAAAGATATCCGTGTCGGTGTAAAATATTATGAGAAGTACCTACTCGTAATATATCATCATTATGTCATGACTTATGGTGTGGTGATGGTGGTGATTATGACGTTTACTTTAATTGACATAGTGGCTTATGCTTGCAGTTCTTTATGCAACGTCGAAATCCCCGAACATGTATGTATAAGGAGTCAGGTGTTCTGTTCAGTACTTTTGGATCCAGGGTATACTTTGGTGTAAAATCTTACATTTTGGTAGCATATGCTTGAGTTACTTCAGAAAAACTCAAAATTACTATATGTGTCCATATAAATTTTGAGGAGTTACCTCGATTCCTCATCGATCCAGGTCATATCATCAGGTCACCACTTTTGTGAAAACGGGACCAACTTCGATATTTGTTATTTGGATTCTTAAAATAGCTTATTTCATGTAATAACTATACAGTTATTACATGAAATAAGCTATTTTAAGAATACAGTATACTACTTTATTAGTGTTTGTACATATTTTTATTTAATTTTTTTTGCGTTTGTTTGCATTATGCATTTCTAGCTGTTGCTCGCGGCTCCGCCCGCGTAAGTATAGTATCCCTCGGGAACACTACTTTTTCGGGATAAAAAGTAGCCTATGTTTTAATCCAGATTCTAAACTACTACCATTTCATTGAAATCCGTTCAGTAGTTTTTGCGTGAAAGCGTAACAAACATCCACGCTTTTTAATTATAATATTAGTAAGGATTATCCTTTAAGGACGCAGTCTCGATGAGCGCCCTTAAAGGATAATAATGCATACAATAAGTTTGAATATAAATAATAATAATTTATTTATTTTTATAATATATACAATAAAATTAATAGAAAATTCGGTAGTTTGTCAAATTCACCTTTTACCAACCGTAGAGGCTGTAGGCATTGATTGGCGCAGCGATAGCAGCGGAGTGTATAAAGGGAGCAGCCACGATGTTCTCAGAGATCACGGCGGGGCTAGACTTGATATCGACGCGAGATTGATGGGACACGGCGGAAGGAGCGATGGCGTGAGCGACCACGGGAGCAGCCACGGCGTGAGCGACAATGGGGGCGGAGACGGTGTGGGCGACCACGGGGGCGGCCACAATGCTCTCAGAGACTACAGCGGGGCTCGACTTGATGTCAACGCGAGATTGGTGGGATACGGCGGATGGAGCGAAGGAGTGAGCCACGATAGGCGCACTGTAGCCGACGGGTCCGAGGTAACCCAAAGAACGCTTCTTCAGAATATGTCCGTGGAGTCCGTAAGCGTAAGGAGTGTAAAGGGGAGAAGCGTAAGTTACAGCGGGTCCAGCTACGATGCTCTCGGAGATCACAGCGGGGCTCGATTGAACATCGACACGGGATTGGTGGGACACGGCAGATGCCCCAACGGCGTGGCTGACCGTGGGATAGGCCACAGCATGGGCGACCACAGGGGCGGCCACGATGCTCTCAGAAACCACAGCGGGGCTGCTCTTGATGTCAACACGGGATTGGTGGGATACGGCTGATGGGGCGATGGAGTGAGCGACGATCGGCGTGCTGTAGGCGACGGGTCCCAAGTATCCCAAGGAGCGCTTCTTGAGGAAATGAGGGTGGCTCCAGATTGGAGAGGCAGTCAAGAGAGGAGCGCTGTACGATTCACTAATAACGGCGGGGCTGCTGCTGATGTCCACACGGGATTGGTGGGATACTGCGGAGGGTCCGACCACTGCTGGGGCGACGGAGTAGGCGTACGGAGAGAGGGCAGCATATCCATATCCATAGGGCTCCGCCAGCGGCAGGAGAGAGGCGCGCGCCACGGCGGCCACGACAAAGAACACCACCAGCGATTGCATTGCGAACGTGGTCTGTGTTGTCTGACCAACTGGATCACTTCAAAACCTACACGGCCGACTGATACATCTGATCCGTAATCCTTGGTATATATACTTAACGGAAATGTTGTAGCCCGCAAATTTGGCGGCAAGCGATTCGCGGTAATTTTCAATATGGCGACCTCCAAACGAGACATTATAACAGGATTAAAAGCTATAAATCTGTAATGAGTATCAATAAAATAAAAATTACTCAATGTTGACGTAGCATGTAAAGTGGATTAGTTTAATTATCATTAATCACTGCCTAATACCAGTTTTTAACCTACTTCACAAAAGGAGGTTCTCAGTTTGACCTGTATATTTGAATGTATGTATTTTTGCATAATTTAATTTCTGAATTACTCAACACATGGAACTACACGTCAAGACACCGACTTCAAAGAGCGAATTAAATGTAAGGAAAATTATTTTGTATTAAATTGAATTATTTTTGAGCTTTTCATTATATACAAGGTTCCTAGTTCTTATTTTAAGATTTTTTAGAAACTTTGCACAGCGCGACCGACTTCAGCCGCTAGTTTTGTCAAGGACTCGATTAATTTATGATGTGTATTTATTATTTCAAAAATGTATGCAATTAACTTGTATAATATTTGTACACTTTTCCAGTACAGTTTACCAGAATCCAACTCTGAGATTCTAGACCCGCCAGACTCCCGTTATATTTATACTAATATTACTGATAAAATGTATATCATATTGTAGTATTAGTGTGTACAATGAAAGTATATATACGCAATTTTTAGCGGTGGGCCAATTCTCAGGTACAGGGCGCCGAAGGTACAAAAAAATCGTACATACTTACCTCACAGCCATTGAAATGATTCTAATGTATGGTGTAGTAGAATAGTGACAATTCAATATTATAAAGTTAAATTTTCACCGATTACTCATGTTGTAGTTGTTATAAAAATAAAAAATAGAAAATCATATATCAATCAAATAAAAAATATCGGTTGTCTGTAAAGTCGGTTAACGACGATAGTTTAACGTGACAACGTCAACACCAACAACAACAACAACAACAATAATAATAAAATGCGAGGTAACGCTGGTACTTGGTAACGGTAACAGGTAACGGTACTTGGTAACAGTACTTGGTAACGCATGAGTCATGTTTTTTCGTGCGTGCAGCCGGCTCCATCGAATTATAAGACGCTATCACGTCAAAATCATTAAACAATAACCATGTTCATACAATAAGTTTAGAGAAAAATTACTTTAGTAAGTTTTGTTCCTTACATTATTCTAAAACCGAAAAATAAGATTGATACTTAATCAGAACGTAAGTAAAGTAAGTACAATTTTCCGCAACTTTCGCGGCTTGTACCTAAAAATTGGCCCACGCCACAAACTAGCGGGTATGCATACGTTCATTGTACATACAAACACTACAATGTGGTAGACATTTAATTAGTAATAATATAAGGGGAGTGTGGAGGGTCTGGGATCTCAGTCCAATAAAAGTCTCGAACTGGACCGACAGACAGTCTGCAGGTGTACGTGGAGATTTTATAAGTAAAGCACACTTCCGAGTTAAAATAATATCCGTATATCCAACTAGATTTTCTACAGTTAATTATAATAATATGTAATACACTAAGTACAATAAAAAATGTTACTACTTAATTAGAGCAAACTCGCTTAATAAGCCTCTACTTAAGGTTTTATCTGTCTGCTAGTGGCCAGTGGGCCATTGGTGGTCGGACCAAAGGCCAAAGTGATAAGTTACAACATAGTATTTCAATGAATGAACTATGATTATAGTTATGTATTACCACGACTTAGATTCATTGTAAAATGCGATGTTATCAATTAATCTTCAATTAAAATAGTTCTGCGGGGAGAAATATGAGAACCTTAGCGGGGATCTCACATTTGAACCGTTTGCGGTTGAAACCCTAGGTACATGGGGTCCGGGTGCGCACAAAATTTTCTGAGATATTTCGAATAAACTCGTTGAGGCAACCCGAGACCCCAGAGCTGGCACCTATCTGACCCAAAAAGTGAGTATCGCAATCCAGCGTGGAAACTCTCCGAGCCTTCTAGTTTTCTGCCTGGTGGGGACGACGTTTGTAGTTTTGTAGTTTTATATTATTAATTTTCTTTTTAGTACTTTTTAGTTTATTACTGAAAACTAGCATAAACAGCTCTTAAATTATACATCAACGACTACCGTGTATTAGTGTCACAGTACAAATAAAAGCATGGTTGTTTTTTGCGGGGTCTAATATTAAGTATTTTTTGTTGTGTTGTTTGTTCAAGTTTTGCATTTCCTAGCCGGTAGTGATACGAGTATTAACCTTCAGTCAAAATATTTTACTAATTTTTATCGAACAACGTGCGTGCGTAGATACTATACCGTCAATGAGTTGAGTTCAATGCAATGTCGTTATGTAGTATGTTACAATAAGCCCATAACAGCCACCGCGGTCTAGTGGTTAGAGGTTGGCTCTCGAGTCGGAGGTCGTGGGTTCGATTCCCGCATTGGAACAACAATAAATGTTGTTTCCAAGTTTGTATAGGACAATGCAGGCTAATTACCTGATTATCTGACAAGAAAGATGATCCATGCGTCGGATGAGCATGTAAAAAGTCGGACCTGCACCTGATCTCTCGCCAGTCGGTTGTCCGTCCCACTGGGTTTCGAGAGTGATCTTGTGTACTACGCACACACTTGGGCACTATAAAATTACTCCTGCGTAACTGGCCTGGTTTAATGTTATCCGCATTTTTATTAAAGAAAGCCATTGAACATTCAATTTTGTTCACTACAAAATAAGAAACACGTTTCATATGACATCAGTGTCATACTGCACATGCGCTGTGCAGTGCGGTGTAACATGACACCGAACTCTTACTCTGTGTCTATTCTTGTGTCATGAATTAAGTTAAATTTTTAATAGTTATCTTAAAAATGCAGCGTCATATCTCGTAGCGTTTCGTTTCGGTGTGAATTGATACAAACACCAAAAAATTTGTAACATCTTATATTCATCATCAGTCTCTTTAGTTGTGAGAGATGGACGAATTTTCCGCAGTTATTATATACGAGACATAACAATTAATAATTATAAATCTGACATTTTCATGCATCGAATTATATTTATATTCGAATTGTTTTTTATTATATCCTATTTGGCATTATTAAATCCAAGGGCACACACAGTGATATTTGAAATACTGAAATTATGTATGCAATAATTATACGATCTATTTGATTAATGTAATTTAGATATTTTATTTACCTAGAACTGGTTCAGGAAATTAAAACTTGATTTTTACTATAAATACGAGATCTAGATTAATTTATCGTAGTAGAGGTGCGAAGATTCGTATGGTTTGCTAGTTGAGGAAATTAATTATCATAATATCTATTTCATTTACGAAGTCTGCAACCAACTTATAATAGATAATAATAGCTCCCACCGGTTTCGGTGATGGTGGTTGGTTTCATTCAAACCAGGATCAGCTACACAGGACTATAGGACTAGGACTATAGTGCCCAAGTGTGAGCGCAGTACACAAGAGCACTCTCTCTTCCTTTACTCTCGAAACCCAGTGGGACGGATAACGAATGGCGATAGATTAGGCGCAGGTCCGACTGTTCACATGCCCATCCCACGCATGGATCATCTTTCTTGGCAGATAATCAGGTGATCAGCCTGCATTGTTGCAACGCGGGAATCGAACCCACGACCTCTGAGTCGAGAGCCAAGCTCTAAACAACTCGACCACGGAGGCTTTTCACCAATTTATAGAAGTTAACATCACAGTCTATCATGGTGGACTATAGTCCACTGTGATAGACTGGCTATCAGGCTATCAGGCTATTATGCTATTAGGCTATAGCATATATAGCATTATTATGCTATTAGGCTGTAGCCTATTCAGGACTATTTGGGGTTCGACTCCTAGATTCTCTACCCTCGTTCTACGTAACGCCGTTGTTAGGACCTTATTGTATTGAGAACAAACTCATGCTCCTGTTATGTGGAAGGTGATAGTGGTCATGAAGATGTAGTCATCCACCAAACTAGGACAGACATCACGTGGCGTAGAATATTCTAAATCTTTCTAATCACGCAGAAGAAAGATAACATTGCCTAGCGATGTTTTCCTTCATACCATGCAATATGCATCACATCGACATAATTACCGCCACTATATTAAGGTTGCCTTCCGATGCCGCGTCGCGACGCGAGACCGCGACCCGAGACCGAGATACTGTCGCGGAGCCACTGCTTAGTATGAACTTGTATGGAGCGCTAAGCAATACCTGCGACCTTCGTCGCGCGACGGCGAGCGTGGCCAGATAACCTGATAGGCTCGTTTGCTGGTCGTGGTCGCGGGTTGCGGCCCCGCGTCGTGGTCACATAGATCGGAAGGCTACCTTTATATAAGCTTTGTTGTAAAGAAATGACATCTCTCAATACACATCTTATACTTTAAACGAGTCAATCTTGTAAATATAATATATTCGGTTTCTCGAAAACGACTGCAACTATTACCATAAAACTTAGTATACAGGGAGTTTTGGAGGAGAAAAATCGATCTAGCTAGGTCTTATATATGTTTTCTTTTTCGCAACAATATAATATAAATAATTCAGTCTATTATGTCAGTGCGATTGGCAGATTTGAATGCGTATTTTCGTTTTGATCGAAAATTTGAAATGTGTGGGTTCGAATCCCGGACGGATAAATATTTTTGAGATTCTTTTAATTTTTTTTAACTTATCAGAACTCCGAGCAAGGCTTAGTTAAATAGGTACTATTATGTAAAGCGTTTAGGGTTTAAACAACAACGAGGTAAGAAAATTTAGGGTTTGAACATGGAACCCTTGAACATGCTTTATGCATAATATTTATTTTTATCGGCCCGGAGGCCGATTGAGGTTAACTCTGTTACTGAAGATTGAAGAAGTTCTTTGGATCCTTTCTTATCTTTCTCATCATTTGTCTATGTCTAAAATAGGAGGCTTTTACTAAAATGATTTCATAACCAACAAGATGTGGACACTTCTACACTTTATTTTATTTTTCTTTATTACAAGATTTGATTCAATTACTCACATTAAAATACTTTGGTCCATGCTAAATTGCTTTTACAAATACTTCTATTTCGGTTTAATATTTCTTCATCATCATCACATTATCACCGTCGATGTTTTTGTTAATGTCTATTGTTGCCATCAATAACCATAGCTTTTAGTTAAGTATATTACAAATTTCAATATTAAACAATTTTACATATTCATAATAAAATCGTTCCGAGTCACGGCGTTATTGTGTAATTGTGAATGTGTGAAGTGATTTACGAAAAAATGAATAATTAAGAAAAACAAAGTAAATATGTAATTTAGAATTACACGTCCTTAGCCTGGAATGTGTTCGCCGTGGGAAAGCTCCGTGGCAAGTCGAAGCCGTTGATCATCATCATCATCAGCATTAGATACTTTCTACCTACTACCTAGTCTTTATAAACCTACGTAAAAAATCGAAGAGAGACTCGACTATTTTGGATAAAAAAATATAGTAGGTAAAAATACCCACTAGGTACCATTTTTAATTATCAAAATATTATAATGCGATGTTACAATAAATTGTATTTACAACTAATCGATAAAAATGAGAAAAACTTGCTACTTTCCAGCAGCCGTGGTCACGGGAGGGGTCCCTCCTCCCTCCTCCCGTGACTACGGCTGCTGGAAAGTATCCGAAACGTCGGGAAAAAAGAAAAGTGCACCGCGACACAATCCGTAAGTGTTTAAAACAATGAACAATATTCGCGTAAACATAAGACATCAATATGAGAAAAACTTTAATTAAGAATATCTAATCGAAGCTTCTACGGTAGCCGTGACCAGAAACTCAAGGCAGCGTCCAGGCCACATGTGTACGCTCTCCTGGCGTGGTATCTGAAGTCGGGCGTCGCAGAACGAGCAGCGCTGGCCCCCTCGCCCCCTGGGGCGGGGCCTTCCATAATAAACACAATTCCAGAGTTGGTGTTGAAGGGGCCACACATAAATTGAACTCGCTTCAATCAGATGATGACGGTTAATGAAAGGGGCTAAACATATACGTGGAGATCCTGTGGGGTGCATGCTGCTGTGGAGCCTAGCGGTGGTAGCTTTGGTGGAAGCCCTTCAGTATCCTTAGTCCCGCTGATAATGAACTTGCCCCAGTACCATCATCGAACACCTAATCTGCACAATGCCTTTGGCATATGAGCCTAGTATAGCATATAGCATGAGGTAGGGACACGGGATCCTCCGGCTAGTCCATGATGATTAAGCTCCTTTAATGGAGGGTCACTGGACGAAGACATGTGTTTCAGGCTCAAAACATAGGTAAATCTCTATTTTTTGGGTTCCATACCCAAAAGGTAAAAACGGGACCCTATTAATGAGACTTCGCTGTCTGTCTGTCCGTCCATCACCAGGCTGTATCTCCATAACCGTGATAGCTAGACCGTTGAAATTTTCACAGATACGATGTATTTCATGTCGTTATAACAAAAAATACTAAAAACAGAATATATTAAATATTTTCTTTTATGGTTGCCCAATAAAAAAATGCATTTTTTAGTTTACTACGGAATCCTTTGCGCGCAAGTCCAGCTCGCACTTGGCCGGTTCTTTTATAGTTACATCAAAGTGCAAGCACACTGTGATAATGGCTGAAACATGATGATTAACGACGGGCTTGTGAACATGATCATTTTAAGTACCTTTTTTATTATTTATTATCTAACGCCCGAAATTAATAATCAGTCTTAATCTCATTTTAGCTATCTGCGATCAATATTTCGATACAATTCAAGGATCCTAGGATTAATTTCACGTCAATTTATGTCAATTTTTGTTTGGGAATTTATGATTGAAGTCAATCTAAGATTTTAGATACGTTATTAATTTCGTGCGTAAGACAACAATTTTTTTTTTTGGTTTGTAGTCATCATCAGAAGCCCTACAGGGGCTTATATGTTATCTACATACTTCATTGTAAATCCCAATACTATCCGCTGTAATACAGTTTTATCATACATTTATAATATTATAATTCTTAAAGCGGGTAAAATGTCGAATTTCAAAATTACGATTCGTGAAGTGTAAAACACAGTTGTTGTTTTCTTGTTAAAAGTAAACGAACTTACGTCTGCGAATTTTTGAAAGTTACAAAGGTATCGTAATTGTGTAATAAACACACAATTCTACACCTCAATGTAAATAATAGAGCAATAAAAATGATAACAAGCAAAATATATAATGTCATACACAAAGTAATATAAGGCAGATTAAATTTATTTGATATGCCTCGTTGCAAGTCAAAGCTGTTATTATTTAATTGTTAACTGTGGAAGAATTCAGATCTATTTACTGCTTATTTAGTAGCTCTTACTAACCATAATAATTTCTATTTAACCATAATATTAATTATTATCTCCTTAGATTTCAAAATGTTAATATGCTATGCAGTGTGCACTGTGCGATATCCCATTAAAACTCGATGACAGCTTGACCTATAATAAAGGTCGGTTATTGCTTCCAACTATTATGTAGTAAGGCTAGCAAGCTTGAATTTTACTTGAGATAGGTGTGCGATAAAAAATCAGGAAATGATGAAAAAAAAACTTATTTTGCGTAAACTTAGTTTGTTTATTTATAAATACTTTTATATATTTATACTGTACAATTTTTGGGAAGTTCGTCAGTTCTAGCCGTTTACCATCCGTGGAGACCATGAACACCATGCAGACCGTGCGCGAGGGGCGCGGAGTGCAGGAGGGGCGCGGCGACCACGCTGTGGGCGACGGGTGCGACGGCGTGGGCGACGACGGCGGGGCTGGTGCGGACGTCGACGCGGGACTGGTGGGACACGGCGGCGGGGAGCGCGTGCGCGACCACGGGCGCGGCTACGTGCGAGATAACGGGTGCGGCCACGGCGTGGGACACGATGGCCGGGCTGTGGTGCAAGTCAACGCGAGACTGGTGGGACACGGCGTGGGCGGGGGCGGCGACGACGACCGAGTGAGCGATGGGGGCTGCGATGGCGGCGTGAGATCCCCAGAGTCCCAGAGAGCGCTTCTTGAGAAGGTGTCCGTGTCCCAGGAGGGGAGACGCATGTAGACCGTGAGCGCCCCAGACGGAGACGGAGGGAGCAGCGGCGATGACTGGAGCGGCAACTGCGTGGGACACGATGGCTGGGCTGTGGCGCACATCGACGCGGGACTGGTGGGACACGGCGGCAGGGGCGGCGATCACTGCTGGAGCGACGACTGAGTGAGCGATGGGGGCAGCGATGGCAGCGTGTCCGAGGTATCCGTGCTCCAGGGCCTTGGCCTGGTAGTGGATGGCGCGGGCGCCGATGACCTCAGCGGTGTCCAGGGGGCGGCCGTGGGGGTCCAGGACTATGGCGGGGTGGTGCGCGGGCTGCGCCAGCGGCAGGAGGGAGGCGCGCGCCACGGCGGCCACGGCAAGGAACACCACCAGCGATTGCATTGCGAACGTGGTCTGTGTTGTCTGACGAACTAGATCACTTCAAACCTACACGGCCGACTGATAAATTTAACCGGCGGTCGACCATATTTATACTGAACGGTATAATTAAAAGAGAGGTGATTTCGGTGCGTAATTGGACAGCAATGTTATAACAATGTCAGGTGTCATGAGTGTGTCTGACCTCGGCTTGTGGTAGCTGAATGAAAGAATTTAGTAATGTTTATATTACGGTAACGCATGATAGTCGTATTATGTTATGATACCGTCGGTTGAGTAAACACTGCCGTTATGCACGTTTCAAAATACCTGGGAACTTTGTTCGTAAGGTCGAAAATCAAGTATTGGGCCGCTATAGACAATTTTAATAACTTTACTCGATGGAATTTATGTAAATTATTTCGAAATTCCCACTTCGAGTTGCAGTTCAGGTTAGGTTATGGTTGTTATAATTATTTTATGTTCATAGACTGTAAATAGAAAGGTAGCCTTGCTCGAACGCCTATAGGTACACAAAGAAATTCGTCGGTCACTAGTAGATACTGACTAATAGTTGGAATTCACCTTACATCGATAGTGTGATAATAAAAATATATTAATAGAATTAGTTGCTAGACAAGAATTTAAAAGCTCTCCACACTGATTTCAGTGACGGTGGCCAATTCTAATTGCAACCAAACCAGCTACGCAGGAGTTATTTTATAGTGCCCAAGTGTGTGCGCAATACAAAAAGCACACTCTCTCTCTTCCTTTACTCTCGTGGGAATGGTGACCGACACGACTGGCGAGAGACCAGGTGCAGGATCGACTTTTTACATGCCCATTCTACGCATGGATGGATCATCTTTCTTGTCAGACAGTCAGGTGATCAGCCTGCATTGTCCTAACCAGACTATTGAAAACTAATTTTTTTATTGTTCCAACGCGGGTATCGAACCCATAGAGCTAAGCCTCTGGACCACGGAGGCGTCAAGGCAAGGCAAGAATCTACTAATTACTAAGTACAAGTATAAAATTTGTCTTTACAATTTTTTCAATAATTTCGCTTTAACAATTAGCACAACATGTTGGTTGTAGGAAATATTTGCTTTTCTCAACTTACTTAATATCAAGAATTTCTTCTATTTGTTTCTGTTATCATAATAATATTATAAACGAAATATTTGTGGGTAGGCTAGGATTAAATACGTTCTGAAGTTGTTTAAATTTATTTAAAGATTTCAATGTACAGTGTGTACCATTGGGTACTTGGGCGCGTTTAAAACTATTGTACAATATCTAATTATACCAGTTTTTGAAATGTGATCGGAAAATCTCTATCGATTAAAATCGATACAAACGAAGCACAACACTATTGTGTCTATTTTAACACGCCCTATACTGCTATAAGGAGCTATATTACATTTATCGAGTTCCGGGTAGTGTTGTAATAGGAGTTGAATTATTGAGAATTGTGTCAATAGAGTAACTTTGTAGGGTTATTTTAGTCTTTGAATTTAATAAGCAAATGATATTGATTAAGCTATTTTGTTTTATAATTAATTTTATGTTACAATTGAAAGACATTATGAAATCTCTGCGGAAGTTCGATGTAAATAAAAAGAACTTTCTCCGATAATGACATGTTTCTTTTACCTGGAACTTTGATTTTGCAACTGAAAACTACAACAAAGAGTACCTACCCAAAGCCTATTCGGATCCAGAGAAAATCATGACGATCACGATTAGCCTTGATAGTAAATACATGAACGCGAAAGAAACGAACCACCAAACTTATAAAATATGGTCGATCAAAATAAACTACGGATCTTTTGGACAAGTGATCACTTATTATACTCCTTATTATAAAGACGTTAAGGCAGAAAAATAAAACTAAATAAAATTGCATTGCGCTCTCTAAGGAGTTGAGGTCATTAATCATTAAAGAGGAAGCAAAGACTTTGCCTAAATAACATCAACACAATTAGCTGTGGGAGGTCAATGATAATGGCGCCGTAAAGAGCGTGATATAATTTTGTTTAATATAATTTTTCTTGAAATTTTCAATTATTTTTCATTCTAAGCTTCTTGACATAATCAGTTGTCATTAATAAGTTTTCATTAATCATTATTGCCCCAAAATATCCGTACTTGAACGACCTTAGCTATTCAAATAATACTTATGTAGTAAAAGTAATTTATAAGTAAATAGAAGAATAAAGTCAGTATGTACATACTTTCGTCCTTCGGCAAGCCGGACGTGAGCGGAAAAAGGACACGGTCCAAGTTATAGGAAGTTACCAGTACCGGTGTTGACTTAGTACAGCCCACTATGACATGATTGATTTACATATGATTCCACTTACTAATAATAATGTTTACACAATGGATAACTTACACAACGTTACTGTCTTTGTCTGTCAAGTGACTCTTCCAACGTATCAGACATAGATAGCAACGTTGTATTGGTTATCCGTTGTATGAATAGATTTATTAGCAAGGGGGTATATGTATAAATATACCTACTAGTCCAGCGATTGTGTATATAAACAAGAATTGCAAATAAGACTGTTTGCAACAATGGGCAAATCTCAGTGGTTGGGAACTCCTCTCTCCCTGAAAAAATGCTGTTTATATCATAAGCTATTTTATTTATTTTTTGCTTTTTTAAATAAAATAAAACATATTGTTTTCATTAGGAGATTAGATATTATTTTTTATTTTACTTTTTTTAGACGACCTGGGAGATTTCTTTTTTTTGTAGCTTATTAAGTTTTTCTAGTATTCATTTTCTATTTAGTACTTTTATAGCTTGTAAATATTTTAAGTAGTTAGGTATAGTTATTAACATTATAATTTCTATTAGGTATATAGCTATGTAGTGTATTATTTAACCAGCCAAGTGCGAGTCGGACTCGCGCACGATATTTCCGTACAAAACGGCAAGAAAATCACGTCTGCATCCCTCAAAGATTTATTTTAATCTGTTTTTAGTATTCGTTATTATAGCGGCAACAGACATACATCATCTGTGAAAATTTCAATTGTCTAACTATCACGGTTCATGAGACGTCGTGTGTCGTCGACGTGTAGTTCAGAGTCTGGTGACATACGAACAGACGGACATCGGAGTATTAGTAATAGGGTCCCGTTTTCCCCTTTGTATCCGTAACCCTAAAAAGCAACCGTTACTGTATGAGAGCTATTGTAATAGCTCAAACCACTTAAATTAAATCTGATATTGAAATAAAATAATATAATTAATAAATCACGACGAAATATTTTTTTAGATGTATGAAATTTTGCAGCGCCCGCCAATTTATTAATGACGCGTAGTTTGACGTAGTAGACGGAGCTTTTTCCGACTGTTTAATAAACGATTATAAGGATCTCAAGTCTATCGGCAATGAGAAATTTGAATTATAATTAAGTATACAACAGTTTCCAGCTACGAGCTGAATAACTTTATTGCATGACGATCTGTTGCCCGCGGCTCGGACCGCGTAAATAAATTCCCAAAGGAGAACTGTACTTTTTCGGGACAAAAAGTAGCCTATGTTTTAATCAAGAGCCTAAACTACTAACGTACCAAATTTCATCGACATCCGTTCAGTAGTTTTTGCATGAAAGAGTATCCATCCATGCATCCATTCATCCTCACAAACTATCACATTTTTATATAGTAAATATTAGTAGGATAATTTTAAATGGTCTTATATTCCGGTCTAAGAATTGGTCAGGCAGTCCCCCGACATTTTTTCAGAGGAGACATCTCCTGAGATGTCGCAAAACCACTAAGTGAGACAGTTGAAATTTGCACAGTTGCCGTTATAACAACAAATACTAACTAAACAGAACAAAGTTAAAATTTAAGGGGGCTCCCGTACAAGAAACGTGATTTTTGTCCTTTTTGTACGGCACCTGTCGTGCAGTCCGACCCGCACTTGGCCGGTTTTTAATATTCATTTATCCATTAGATCATATTGCGTTGTGTTTAGAGTTTTCGTCGCGTAATTTGTTTTTCTCATAAAGTAGAAAGGTATGACGTCACGACGCCTATTTTGGCTTTATTCCGGTCTGGATATTTTAATATATAAGATGTATGAGTACCCCTGACCAGTAGGTGCCTGCCATTACTCTTGTATATAATAAATGTCTAACAATGTCCAGACAAATTGTTCTAATCGATAGTGATTAACGTAATTATCAAGAAAAAGTCAGTTTTAATATAAAACAAAATTAAACATTTTATGAAACCCACCGCACTGTCAAGCAGTGAGCGAGCTGATGATGGTGAATTTTAGCTAAGAACACTCTCGAACACGTCAGCTTTCAATAAAAAAACCTCACCTACATCGGACCTTTTGTGTAGGAGCTACGATGCTACGGACCGCACTCACCACACCCCTCTTTTTACGTTGGGGTCCTGGGGGTTAAAAAGTAGTAAGCTGTTACAATAGCAAAACATTAGGTATGTATGTTATTTATGTATATATACTTGTAGTTACACTTATGATAAATTAATACTTTGTTTTCCAAAAAAAAAAATCTGAGCTCGTTAATTTTCGAATATACAAAATCGAATATATAAAAATATTTTTTTTTTCGTAATTTGTATATTTAAATAAACCTATTATGTATACACAGTTAATTGGATGATTGTTAAATATATTATTAGGTAAGTGTATCGTTAATAATAATATAAAGTATAAACAGTTTTGTAATTTTTTTTGCATACGTAATAAACTAAAATTTGTAATTAGCTACAGTAATAATAAACTTAAATATATTAATAATTGATAGTTTGTAAATATTGTAAGTAACAACAACTAATTATATAGATTACTATTAGATGTTGCTTATATTCTCTATAAGTAAATTATCACAAAATCTTAACTTCATTACATCGTATTTAAGTTGATTAATCTCTTGGATGAAATATGATATTGAATGAATACGTTAATCTCCATACAAATTACAAGCATGCATCAAAAGCCTGCTTACATGGTTACACAATACACGCGTGTCAAAGTGACACCCTTGACTTTTGCGGTGACGCCTGCAGTTGCCGTAGCGCGTTGAAATCTTTTAGTTGTTGATATTAATTAATTATTGTCTTATACTTAAAACGGGCAAATATTGCACCTATATATATAATCGGAATCTCGAAAACGGCTGCAAGTGTTTCAATAAATTTAGTATGCAAGGGTTTTGGGAGAGAAGAACCGATCTAGCTTGGTAGTATACCTGTGAAAGAGCGCATTTTTAAGTTATATATGTCTCGTCACGTACTAAGATATGTGTTACTTCGATTTCTAAATGTCAAATCCGATTGGTGTTAGCGTTGGATTTTTTGCGTTGTTGATAAATTTGTGTCTTGGGTTGGAAACCCGGTCAGGCGAATATTTATGTGGTTCTTTTTATTTATTTTAAACTTAGACGCAAAAATAGGGGTGTTATAAGTTTCACATGTCTGTCTGTCAGTGTGTAGCTGCCAAAAATAAATATATATATCCCCTTGGTACACCCCACATGCCGACGACCTCTGTGACTCAGTGGTCTGGGTCTTGCATATGGATTAATTATATGTATTGTGGCGGACCAATTAGCGCCACAATCCTGAAGCGCGCTATCGATGTTTTCTATGATCAGCACTATATATACGACATCTGAAATTCATACAAGTGGTCTTCGGCCTGACCGAGCATAGCACCTCGCTCGGTCGGAGATCTCCCCTTGGGGCTTGCCACCATAATCCCACAGTATATATTATGTATTGTATAGTAAAAATCTTAAATATATGTATAGTAAAAGAGTATTCAATATATTTCCGTTGTCTGGTACCTGTGATTAAGTGATTTTAGTGATTAGTATTTTAATTTATTGATACTATCTATACATCTTCTATACATACATACAGATAAATAAAATTGAAAAGTCTGTTTGTAATTTTGAATTAACTGCTTTTCGCATAATTAATATGAAAGTATATACTAACATTAAATAACATTTTTAAAAATTTTTGTCTGCTCTTCTCTCTCTCTGAAACGCTGATGTTATAAGGAGTAACTTAGAATACTTTTTATTATCAGCATCATTATTGTCAAAAATTTTTAACGCCAACGAAATGGGCACGGGTCAGCTTTTCGTGTCGTGGACCAGTCTGGGTATCTTTTGAAATGTGGTTAATCGGTTAAGTAGTTTACTTAACCGATTAACTTACTACAACGAACCAAGTTCATTAATAAACGTATTGCGACCTTACACGAGCGTCGAGCGGTCAAGCGCCGGGTGCTGGGTATGCTCAGGGTCGTGTGGTGAATGCTACGTGAATAGTACCTTAAGCCTCCGTTACTTTTGTTCATCGTGGAGGGTATTTCTATGAAATTTAGTATGCAGGGAGTTTTAGGGGCGAAAAATAGATCTAGCTAGGTATTATCCCTGGGAAACTGTATTTGTTAACCTCTAAAATCTATATCGCATGTACGCATAAATAGTAAAATAAATATTGGTTCAGAAAGTGAAAACTGAAACCTCGTTATAAATTCAGGTTAGGCGGCATCACGACCAGTCGAAAAATTCCGGAAAAATGTTTAGGGACATTTCGCCTGAATGTATTTTGATGCCTGAGGTATATTCGTATATCAACTGACCCAATGGTATGGTATAATATACTTACTAAGATCCACAAAAACTAAAATTTATAAACATCGCTTTTAACCTCAAAAATTGTTCTAAAAGTTGAACTAATGTAAAGAAGCCTTAACATTAAATTTATTTGCCTTTATTACATACGAAAATAATTATCATGAATTATGTAAATTTTCCGTTCATTTCCGAAGGTTCTGTGCTCCATATTTACTTACACCCTTAACTGTTTTGATTAAGGCGTCCGATTTCCTTGGGGCCAGCTACGTAGGAGTTTAAAGTGCCCAAGTGTATATTCGCAGTGTAGGACTTTTAAACCTCATTGCCCTAGTAATAATGGTTGAAATGTGGTACACCGGAAATTTCTCCGACTACACGTACTTGTACTTCGTTGTATTTGCACGCGCTTTTTCAACTCGAGTTCGAGAAGGAAATTGTTGTATCGTCTGGTAGCAAGAGCCTTGAGAGTTCGTTACAAAAAAAATATCTATTTTTTTTTTAATATTTAAAAATTATTATTACAAGTTCTATCGATATTACAAAAACAATATAGAAATTACTCCTAGTTCTTTGACCAATTTAAGTCACTGCATTGTAGAGTTCACAGACAATCTCTTATTTTGTCTAATATCTTCTCTAATTTTGGGTCGTTTTGTCGCAAATATAGCTCCGTGGCCTAGTGGGTAGACCGTTTGATTCGCACTCGAAAGAGTGCAGGTTCGATTCCCAGGTTGTGGCGTGTACCAATGAGACTTCAGATCTCGAGTACATTATACGGACGATCCAACGGTGAAGGAAAACATCGTGTGTGCGGGTTGCACATGGTTTGCCCCAGACTTATTGACCAGTCATTCCTCTGGACTAGGCTGACTATTTTGTGAGAATGCCGTATGTGCTTGGGCAACCATACTACATTTAAAAACCAACTGTCCCAGACACTAAATTATTTCAAGAGTAGTTATTTCGCTTGGCGAAATAACCACTCTTGAAATAAAGTATAATGGATAAATCATCCAATAACGGATGAAAAGGCCTAAGTTTTGACGCACAAAAACAAGGACAGTGTTTTTCGCAAGATTTGAAGAAAAAAATTGCGTAGGATAGTTTAACAGAATATCCTAATAATATTATAAATGTGAACGTTTGTGAGGATATATGGATGTATGGATGGATGGATGGATGTTTGTTACTCTTTGACGCAAAAACTACTGAACGGATTTGATGAAATTTGGTATGGTAGTAGTATAAGCTCTGGATTAAAACAGGATACTTTTATGCGGGCGGAGCCGCGGGCATCAGCTAGTATAGACTTATTTTAATTAATTGAAATATCGTAAGTAGTAAAACAATCAAAAATACTTATCTTTGAATGCATGGTAAATCTTTTAAGAAGGTATTTTACAATAAATATTCAAAGCTTTGTTTAATTTTCAAGAGTAATTACAACTCCCCCACACCGATTTCAGTGACGGTGGCCGGTTTCATTGAAACCAGGCCAGTTACGCAGAAGTAATTTTATAGTGCCCAAGTGTGTGCGCCGTACACAAGAGCAATCACAAAAGTAGTACAAAAGATCCGTTCAGTAGTTTTTACGTGAAAGAGTAACAAACATCCATCCACCCATCCATCCATCCTTTCTTCCAAACTTTTATCCAAACTTTCACATTTATAATAATAATAATAATAATAATAGCTCCCCCACCGATTTCGGTGACGGTGGCCTGTTTCATTGAAACCAGGCCAGCTACGCAGGAGTTATGTTATAGTGCCCAAGTGTGTGCGCAGTACACAAGAGCACTCTCTCCTCCTTTTACTCTCGTAACCCAGTGGGACGGATAACCGACACGACTGGCGAGAGATTAGGCGCAGGTCCGACTTTTTACATGCCCATCCGACGCATGGATCATCTTTCTTGTCAGACAATCAGGTGATCAGCCTGAATTGTCCTAACCAAACTTGGAAACAACATTTTTTTTTTTTAGTTCCAATGCGGGAATCGAACCCACGACCTCCGAGTCGAGAGCCAAGCTCTAACCACTAGACCACGGAGGCTGTCATACGTACATACGTTATAATAATAGTAGTAGGATAATAATACTCTTTAATTTCATACAATACGAGTATAAATGAACGAAAAAGACCACACAAAAGTCAGCTTAATCGAAATACAATTTCTGCCACATATTAATAGTCATTTAATAATGTATTTATAACATAGTAATTTATGTTGATATGTTGTAGTTCAAGGTGTTCTTAAGTCGTGCACTAGAAACTAGTAAATAAATAGGTGGTCTAAAATTAAACCGATTCAAATCGGATCATATCAAGGTGAACCTGTAGAAAACGGATATTATCAAATTTATGGCACGCGTGAAAAAGTAGAAGTAGAAGGTAAATCCGGCCCGGGATAAGCAAAGTAACGCTCTTTCTAATCCTCAGACATTGGGGTGTAGCTAGCCGAAGAGTTTACCATCAGGTGATCAGTTTCCCAGTTTAATTTTATAGATAAGGATAACTCCCAAAAATGCCTTATTAAATTCAATGCATTTAATTACTCCTCTAATCTTCTAAAAATTTTACCACATAGCTACATCTTTAATAATTATTAGGATTTTAATTTCATAAACGTATACGTCAAATTTTATGTAGGTACCTTTTTTTTTATATATATGGCGTCGGCTTATCTTAAAACCATTTGCCAGTGTCAAGTAAAAAAGGCGGGAAATAGAACTTTCATTTCAATTTTCAACACTGTATTCCTTTAACGTCAAGTCTAAAGTCTAGTCAAAGTCCAAATAAATAGTCAGTACAGTCAATGAGTCATGTCAGTCGATTCAGTAAAGTGGTAGACGCTTTACTGAAAGTTCCTAGGGAGTTTTGGCGGGAAACACAAAATAGCGCGTTTTTAGAAGTTGTACCACTTGCCCACACTTGTGCACGATAACGAATATTTAATGGTTAATATTCTACCAATATTACACATTAAGAACCGAAATAACACACATTTATGAAAAAAATGCAAAATCCAAACGTCACCCATTGAATTCCCCGGCAAAACTAAGCGATCGTTGTAGGTGGTATGGATAAGTTGTTGATATTACGTCTTTTGTTCTCCCGCGTCAAGTATCATTATCAGAAGGACCCTCTGTCAGTCACAGTAGTTGTGACATGGGGACATGGTGATTGTTTCGATAGAAAAGATCGTTGACCGGAGTACACAGATTCAGAGTATATAATATGTTGAATGTTTTCATTTGTCCTCTTCTTATACATAATATACATACGTATTATTGAACGACCCAGAACAATGATTTTTAGAATTTTTTGTCTGTACGTTTATACTTGCTAGTCTCGGAATCTACACGACGGACTTTGATGAAATTTGGTATGGTAGTAGTTTAGACTCTGGATTAACACATATGCTACTTTGTATTGCGGAAGAATGTACGGTTCCCGCGATATTTGTTTTTGCGCGTACGAAGTCAATGGCTCAACCGATTTGAAAGCGGTTTTTACTAATGCGTTTTTGTTTGCTCCACTTATTTTTTTCTATTTAAATTTCATGTTTGTTTCATTTCAATCGGTACATTATGTCATGTCAGTGTAAAGAATATAACAATATATAAAATCCTATGGAATAACTGATCAGTTGTATTGGCTGTAAGTTTACGTAGGTATAGGTATTACCTAATCCTTGATGTATATTATATACCAGGAGGAATAAGTGAGAACTTATATTATGGTAGCGCTAACTCATGTTAAGCAACGCCGGTGGTGGATTCATTTAGGATGGGTTACCACAAACCCAAATATTTTTAAGGTCAAAATCTATACGCCTTATAGCTACTCATGTTTTCCTATTCCAAATATTACAAATTTCGAAATAATTACAAAACGACGACGAAGATATCTATACTTATAATATTATAAACGCGAAAATTTTATGTATGGATGTATGGATGTTCGTTACTCTTTCACGTAATGACAACTGAATGGATTTTGATGAAACTTGATATGGTAATAGTTATACAAGATTATAGTAGTCTCTGGATTAACACATAGGCTACATTTATTCGCAGCAAAAAGTACGGTTCTACGATATTTCCTTTTCGCGTACGACGTCGTGGCTAACATCTGGAATCTGCACTGTACTAATATTATAAAGAGGAAAATTTTGTTTCTTTGTGAGTTTGTGACTTACCGAGATTGTAAAGGGCTAATCTCTGGATCTACTTCAACCGATTTTTAAATTCTTTTACCAATAGAAAACATTATTTATGAGTGTCATATGCCAAAATTATTAATCCGAAAAATGTTAAGTCTTTTCCGTGGTACCGACTACCACGGAAAAAACTTCACATTTTTCAAAATAAATCGAAAAAAAAGGGTGAGCGAAATCGTGTTTGAGAAACGTGACCTTATCGATGAGAGACTAATTATTCAGTGCTAGAGAAAAGTTTTAGAGTTTGATAGTGCCTGCAAAAAAGTCATAAATAATATTATGTTTATTGGTCATATTATTATCAACAACTATGATATTTTATCAAAATAAGATACTTTATCATCTCAAGTACTTAAAACATGAGATCTTTTCCTTTTACTGCACATAATTTGGACTATTGGTTAAAGAGATAAGGCTGGGACTATAAGATCCGGAATCCGGAAGGCCGGAGAAAATTCAGAGCGCTGAAATATTATTTACGCGCTTGACAATAGAGCTGAAAATTGAACACACAAGTGCCGAGTCAAATGTCAATGTCATTTATGACAGGTCGACACTCGAAACTTTGGTTTTCAGCTCTATAGTATTAGCGCAAAGTTCTATTTTCAATGCTCTGAATTTATCCCGGCCTTCCGGGATTCCGGACAATATAGTCCCAGCCTGGAGGCTTAGCATACGCATCCTAGAATTACTGAATAATCGACAAAATGACAGATTGAAGAAACATTAATACCATTACGTGTAAAAAATAGTTCTTATTGTAAGGCGGCAAGGTCGATGCATAGTCGTTATGAGATAAAACATTTTTTTCTTCCCGAGCATGAGTTCACAAAATGGCCTCTTTTGACAGCTAAGGTAGAAACGTTATCTTATTTCAATGTCAAATAGTCTTACAATAATGTCAACTACTCCACATCATAGCGGTCCAATACAAATAGTTTCTTTACGTTTCAGTAATTTACTTGAAAATTTGATCATTTTTGACAGAAGATTTCCCGGCAGTCTTTTTAAAAATATGGCTATTTAGAAATGTTGAATTATATTGACGACCTTGTTACCATGAATTAAGAACTATTGCAACCAACTGTTTTGGATAGAATATTTCGTCTTTAAAATTATTTCTTCGGATCGCCATGCTATGCCCGCTGGTCCTTAAAATCCCTAATCCCTCCCTTGGGCCTCCGGTAACCTCACTCACTCGGCGAAACACAACGGGAGCGTTATTTCGCGCCGGTTTTCTGTGTGATTTTGGTATGTATCCGGTCAAGCCAGCCCATTCGTCCCGAAGTGTGGCTCTCGTGGAAGAATAGCACAAAGTAAAATATATAATACTTACGTAATAGTTTTTTATTACTAATATATTATAAAGTATATTATATTTTTACTCTGTGCCAATTCTATAATGCAGTAGGTTAGTGTATAATATATTTAAGTTTATAAACTTATTTAAGTTTTTGACACGAACGCTCTCCCACGCGACGAAGCTGCGGACAAAAGCTAGTTCTGAATACATCGCTTAATTCGAGCTTAAAAAATTGGTGAATAATAAATTCTGTCATGGCATATTAGATAATAGAGGAAAATATCAATAATTCAGTCGTTGGAAAGCATTTTTTTTCATATTAAAGACAAAGAATGAAGAAACATTTAGTATAGTACCAATATAAAGAAGAGAAGCCGTATATTTCCGTATATGTCGCATGTCGGTGGGATGTAAGCGTTTAATCAAGCGGGGTCAAAGCCCTGGTAAGTCGGTAAATAATGTTTAAGTTAGATCCACCATTTTTTCTGACTTAAGATAGATTATTAATATTAATAAAGTTATAGAGACCGCTTTTTTGCCCTTCCATTTTTCCCTAATTACCCCTTACACCTTAGTACATACATACAAATTATGCTTGTAAATCTTTATAATTGCTCAAAGGATTTGCACCTATATTTATCATTACTTGGTCAACATTTAATACTGCTAAGATACGGGTTTTTTAAAATTAATTTTTTAAATGAACAAGGTTTTGACGACCTCTGTGGCTCAGTGATTGAGCGTGTCCCACCGAAGGAACAAAAAGTTTTTTGGGTTAGTTAGTTGGGCCATGAATGTGTAATAAATATGTGTATAATGAAATAAAAATCTTAAATATATGTATTATATAAAAGTATTAAGTATATTTCCGTTGTCTGGTGCCCGTAACACAAGTTCTTCGAGAACTTACCACGGGACCAGATTGACGTGGTTTGAAGCGTCCATAGATATTATTATTATTTATTTTAATTACATTTCTACAATTGACCTCTACTATTCCAGTCTATTTATTTTACTTCTTGTGTTTATTTTACTTCAATAGAACTTTGCTATGTGATGATACAATCATTTCTGTAGGCACACTTCAGAAATGGGACAAGGTATGTGAAATGTCTTGAACTGATTATATTGGAATTGTCGTATTTAATCAATGTAAATGAGTTAGTAATAAGTATATATTAATCATTATTGTTTTGATATGTAAGTTGAATAGGCTAGATGACATATTTTTTTTCATTGCATAAATGAATAGTACTATTAAATATGTGTAAGTTCTCGGAAGAAATAGAAAATTGAAAATAAATTTTTCAAAGGTACAGCGATTTGTTTACAGAATTTCGCATGTTCCTTCAAAACGTTCCATACAATTATTATAGTCGCATTATCTATGACGTCACGCCTAGGTAAAAGTGTACTTAAAATATCCCACCAAATATATTTCCATGTACAAATGATGCCAAGATGATACCATAATAATGACTCGCACTGACAAAAAGTTATTAGATTTCATGTGAATTTAACTTATGACTCTACCAAACTTCGGAATCTACACGCCTTAACTCTACAAGCCGTATTTCACAAACTCTACACCATAGTCAAGTTATGTGGCTTAATATTTAATATTTACTATCTGTTTCCCGCGGCTCCGCCTGCGTAAATATACTATCGGGTATGCCGCGGGAACATTATACTTTTCCGGGATAAACTACTACCATACCAAATTTAATCTAAATCCTTTTAGTATTTATTTTGTGACAGAATAACAAACATCTATCTATACATCCATCCATCCTTTGACATTCATAATATTAGTAGGATGAATATGACCTCATAACCTCAATATATATAAACCTAAACATCTATGAATATATGCATAAATTGAACAAAATATTTTACATGTAGTTGTCTATTGCAACGATGTAGGAACTTTTGATGCAATTGTTTCTAAAAGTTCTTTTATTTATTTGATCTTATCAAATTCTTTAAATAAAATTTATATTGTCTTGAAAGGAAAATGCAGTAGACCATAAATGAATTTAAATAAATTGCTTTTATTTTAAAGTAAGAATATAATAATTTTTAATCAGTATTTATTCGGTATACTAAGATCTGTTTTGTGCTAGCTCGTATTATTCTGTCCCCTTACGTTGCATTTCATAGTAAGCTCTGATGCAGATTATGCGCTTTTCATCCTTGGAGATATAAGTAGTCATTTCGTAAAAATGGATTGCAATTCCAATGTTTCGCTAAAATTTGAGACCGGCTGGACCGATTTGGATATGTTGGCCTTGAAATTTAAACGGTGAGAACTATTGGAAAAATTGCGGGGAAAATATTAACACTATATTTGTAGGTGCAAGAGAACAACGTGTGACGGGACAGCTAGTAAATTATATTTTTACCGTACAAGCATATACTAACAGGTGTTATAGGACAGTCATCAACCCCGACTGCTTTGCTTTGTTCAGGAAATCTTTATAAATGACTCCGATAGTAGTCTTTAGCGCTTCACACAGTGGTTTGTTCATGTGAAACGCGCCTGGCTTGTATCCACCCTGTGAAAGAAGGAATTTCTACATTGCGATGTAAAATTTATGCGTTTATCGATTTAACAGCTCGGCAGTGATCACTACTTACTTATGGTGTATATTGTATGGTGTTTACCTAATAGCTTCCTACAACGATTTCGGCGACGGTGGCCGGTTTCATTGAAACCAGGCTAGCTACGTAGGAGTAACTTTATAGTGCCTGAGTGTGTACGCAGTACACAAGAGCACTCTCTCCTCCTTTACTATAGAAACCCGGTGGGACGGATAACCGTCTGGCGAGAGATCAAGCGACGCATGGATCCTCCAACATGTCAGACAATCAGGTGACGGCTTGCATTGTCCTAACCAATCTTCGAAACAACATTTTTTGTTGAATGCGGGTATCGAACCCACGACCTCCGTCGAGTGCCGGGTCGAGAGCCAAGCTCTAAACCACTGGACCACAGAGGCTGTTAATAATTACATCAGGAAGCAACAATGAATTACAATTCTACTACTACAAATATTAAACTAATAATACTAATACTAATAATACTACTAATAATAGCTCCCCACACCGATTTCGGTGACGGTGGCCTGTTTCATTGAAACCAGGCCAGCTACGCAGGAGTTATGTTATAGTGCCCAAGTGTGTGCGCAGTACACAAGAGCACTCTCTCCTCCTTTTACTCTCGTAACCCAGTGGGACGGATAACCGACACGACTGGCGAGAGATTAGGCGCAGGTCCGACTTTTTACATGCCCATCCGACGCATGGATCATCTTTCTTGTCAGAGAATCAGGTGATCAGCCTGAATTGTCCTAACCAAACTTGGAAACAACATTTTTTTTTTGTTCCAATGCGGGAATCGAACCCACGACCTCCGAGTCGAGAGCCAAGCTCTAACCACTAGACCACGGAGGCTGTTACTGTAATACTACTACTAATCTAATTAATACTAATTCTTCTACTTTATTCTACAATATTAGTACCGTTATCTATTGAGGTCCTTAAACTCTACAAGTTCTTACCGTCAGTGTATCATCAACCAAATACTCTGTTTCCAAAAACATGCGTTGTGGACAGACAGGCAGTGCGGTTATATTTCTTCTGGTCCAGGCCGAACTTGAACGGTTCGTCGGCATCCTTGTCGCACGGCTCGAGGTATTGAAATTGATGGTTAGCTGGACCCAGAATTGATAATTTAAATTGTTTTCAGCCCGGGACTTCTATTCTACATTTTATTGAAAACAAAGGAAACCTAGAATTTATGATATGCCATGCTTTAAACTTTGATTTTGCAAATCAATTCCGTGGTTTCGGAGTTTATTGTTTGGGGCCACACAAAAGTGCATGCTTGCACTCTTGTTTCCAAGTCATTTCAATATTATATTTCCAATGTTAAGTAGCCAGTCTCATCCTAACCTCCGATCTAAATGGTATATTAAGCTAAAAGTTGTACGTACGTAATAAGTGAAAAGACAATAATATAATATTATCGGGACTGTACATTTCATTTATCTCTCCAACATAAAAGAAACCCCACAGCTCTTAGCAAACAAACAATGTTACTTCAATTTATAATAGGTTTTATAAATTGCATTATAGCAAGGAGGGAGCTCTATTCCCTTCGTAGGTGGAACCTGCGTATTTTGGAACACAGACCGTTGGTATTTTGTACTGTAAGAATTTTAAAACATACCTCATCCACAAATCCACGTTAATATACTATATATCTACAGTAATTATGAAGATAAAGTAATTTACTGCAAGATAATATGTTAAGATAACTGAGATATATAAGATTATATTTCGATTTTCGAACAGCGCCTGGACTCGAAGCAGGTAAGCTAGAATCATAACAAAATAAATCATTTTAAGTGCTGCAAAATTTCAGTTTTGCAATTTATGATTTCAATCTCGTAACAGCGTGTTTATGTTGATGTTATCTGTTGATGTAGTGCTCGCTCCGACACGTCCGCGGCGGTATTGCTATAATTGCTCAAACGATAATCAGTTATGTGACAAAATGTAGCGCAGTAAAAAAATATAGGGATGTCACTAGCTACCTCATCTTTGAATTGAAAATTCTCCAACTTACTTCTGCTCTTTTATTGAAAAGTCGAATCTCTCCTTAAGAAAGTACATTATTCAAAGCCTTTCATGTCATTATCATTAGTGAATATTCTAAGTTTTTCTCCTTCTCTGGAGTCTAGAATTTAACTAAATTCAGATTTACCAATATTTTGTATTCTTTACATCCCTAATTAATTTATTGAAACAGGCCTTGAGTACGGCTTCATCGATACCTTTATGTAAATGTAAAGTACAAACGACGTCAAAGAGAATTTAGGAAAAATAAAATCAAAACAGAGATTTTGATAAAGTAACATGTTTACAAGTTACGAAATGTATTTGAGGGTTATAGAATTACTAATTGCTTGTATTTATAAATCCCTTTCAAATGTGATATTTATTCAATAGCTATAAATAAATGGTCACAATCTCGAAGAAATATTGATTTCGCAATACCCTTTTTGCGCCAACAACTTTTTTGCTAATTCTTTAATAGAAGCGAATATACTAACTCTATTTCTAGAGTTAAATCTTATCTTGAGATGTCTCTTCACCTTGTTACTAGGTATAATTCCTATCTACACAAATAAATAAAATTGAAGTGTCTGTTTTTTTTTATGTGTTGTTAATTTTTTTTTTCATAAATAAAGTGAATTAGTAATTTATTCAAACACACAAAAATCTATACAGAACAATATTAATACATACAGGAAATAAAATATTAAAAATATAATAAAAATAAAATAATAACTACTCCAAAACTTAAAATGCTACAAAACAAAGAAATCTCCCAGGTCGTCCCCGCCAGGACCACAGAGTACCTAGAAGGCTCAAAGAGTTTCCTCGCTGGATTGCGATACTTATTCTCTGGGCCAGGTAGGTGCCGGCTCTGGGGTCTCGGGTGGCCTCAATAAGTTTTTTGGAGATTTCTGTGAAAAGTTTGTGCACACCCAGACCCCATGTACCTAGGTTTCAACCCCAAACGGTTCAAATATGAGATCTCCACTAAGGTTCTCATATTTGCGCCACTCGAGGTTTTCCGCCTGATTGGCGGCCGCACGTGCAGAACTCGAGGTGCCCTGGACATGGGACGGAGCAAGTGTATCGATGCAAGTAGCGTCCCATACAAGAGCCCGTCCCACTCTCCAAGGGACCAGGGTCATACCGTCTGATCTCTTGCCATCGTCGCGCGCCAAACCAGAGGGTTCAGCAGCAACAGCTGGCACTCCGGCGGTGACAAGAGCCCGACGGATGAGATCGTTCAGGCAGTGATGTTGGGAGATGCGGCCAGCGCTTCGTTGACAGGACAGCCCGTGGTGTCCGAGGCTGTCCACGTTTGCACCACAAACACAGCGATGGGGGATGACGTGGGGGGTGCCAAGACGCAAGGCAGTGGCTAACCGGAAAGCTGTTCGATCCAGCAATGTGCCCGTATTGGGTGACGGTAATGCTTGTAGCCAAAGGCCCGACTCCCACTTCTCCGCAGCTAAGAGGCGAGCCTGCTCCACAGGACTGGAGGACGTATTAAGAAGATTATTCCGTACCAGTCTGCAGAGTGGCTCGTCCCAGAGCTTTTGGGAAAAAGTGTTGTCAGGCAATTCGCTACAAGCACTAGTTGCGCTCCAGGCGTCCTTGGCCTCGTTCAGAAAGGGAACTGCATTGGAGTAGGATGGGTGATGTAGTATTTTGGAGATAAGACTATGGTTCGTGTGGACTGAAGACAAGAAGGCCGGAAGCGATATGTCAGAGGGCTTTGGAAGAGAAGTTAAGGGATCTTCCACAGTTGACAACACCGAAAGACATATGTCAATTTACGAAAATGCAAAAACGGATTACGGTAAAGGCCATGTGACAGTTAATTTGGAGGAGGCGGTCTAAAGTATCATTAAAATTTTGTAATTTGTTATCTATGAAGTCCGGGAGAGATTCGTCGAAAATAGGTGAGCCCAAAAGGAAGAGCGAATCCTTGTCAATGACAGACAGTTGTGGAGCTATTTCTTTAAAGCTGGATATAATCGCGTTTCTATCCCCACAACTGTCTGGCACAAAAAGTTCGCACTTACCTAGTTCAGCTGCAGACCTATTTTGTGGAACTCGCGGATCAGAGTGCGGAAGTCTGATGTTACAGTGGGTGCATCGCTTCCAAGGGTCCCATCATCCAAATACCAAACATTCAATTTTGAATTTAGAAGCTCGATGACCGGGTGTATAGCAAGGCTGAAGATTGCTGGACCTAGAGGGTCGCCCTGTTGGCAGTTCATTTCGGATGAGATGAGGTGGTCTTTGTAAATGAGTTTGGTGGGGTCGTTGTAACACCTGAGCAAGCTGAGGAAAGGTGAGTAGATTTTCCCAGGCTTGCCTCGAGTTCTCCAGCACTGTGTGGCATATTGTCTCGGCAAGCTTCTGGGCTACAGTCACTCTGGCACCCCTAGGGATCCGTCTTAGAATTGGTACAAAACGTTTAAATTTGGATATCTCTTGCCAGAAATTTGTTTGATAGATTGGGTTCGGAAGTGAAGTGAAGTGGCATTTGCCTACGTGGATGTTCAAACCCCGTTGGCTTTTAGAATATCGGGAACAGTGGGAGCATTGCAGCAGATTTCCCAAGGACACGGTCGAAATATTAGTGGAGGTCCCTGCATCCTGGCTGCAGTGTCTATTTGTTTGTCATTTAAAATTGACAGCTTTTCACTTGATGAATATTGAAAGTATATTCGGTACTCACGTAAATTTTTGTCTATCCACCTGTCTGTGTGTTCCGGCTGATCTCTGAAACTGCTGGACCGATCTTTACGGGACTTTCAATGGCAGATAGCTCATGTTATAAGGTCTAACATAGGCTAAGGTAAAGACCTTAGGATTCCGTTTAAAAATAGGGTTCTGTTTCCGTTAGTTCTATGCAAATGAAGTTGCGGACATCAGCTATTTAGATCTTATAAAAGTACCTTACAGAACTCTACATAATAAGGTAAATAAAGTTGTAAATTCTATATTCTAAGCCCAAGCATTAGGAATTGGTCATATCTTATGGCATAGCAATGAAGTTGGTGAAAGAAACAAGAATCAAATCAATTTTATTTACTTTTTTTTTTTAGTTCTTTTCAGTAGATAATTTAATATATGTTTATAGCCTTCACACTATCACATTGTAAGCCAAATTTTTGAAAAAAAATATATCGCAATTGGATGAACGGTTTGGTAGAGAATTAAAAATAACTTTATCTAGATCTTATAGCCATTTAAGTTCTTTTTCTAGACGGGTCAGCATGACCTAGATTGCACTTCAGCCTTCAAATCTTTATATGATCTTAAAACGCAACGCAACATAAGCGCAGATTAACAGTGCTTTGGGCCATTAACTTATCTTAAACGCAAAATGATTTATCACAATAACGACATTGTCTCTAAATGGTCACTTGTTATATTAAATTCACAGATTAAGTGATTATTTCGAAATTTTTCCCGTAATTTACATAAAATTCTCATGGATTCTCGGAATAAGGCAATAAGTAAGTCGTTAGGATATTAATACAAGTAATTATTAGCGTTAACGTGTTGTAATTTTATTGATGTGAATTGGGCACAATAGGCCTATTTTTGGAAGAAGTAGGATTGTGACAGACATGATTGAACTAATATTGTGAAGAGGAAAGATTTGTTTGTTTTTGTTTGTTTGCATTGAATAGGCTCCGAAACTACTGGACCGATTTTGATGAAATTTGGCACAGATGTAGATAAGAGTAGACCACGGCAAAAGACATAAGCTACTTTATATCACGGAAAGATGTACCGTTCCCGCGAGATTTACTTTTGCGCGCACAAAGTCGCGGGCAACATCTGTCATTGGTGAGAGAAAAACGGAATAGTATTTTTTCGCGAAAGAAATCGCAGCTACCGTGTTATAAAAATAGAGCTATGTACTTCGGGGAATCTAATTCACGAGCAGGTAAAGTGTTCTGATAGTTTATTTGTATTGTTATGACGGCGTGCAGTCACAATACAGTTGTCAATGACATGTTGTCAGTTTGATATGATAATATTATAATATAAAACAAATTATGAAAACGATCAACCTGCTCAAGAATTAGATTCTCTAATAGTACTACGATATGGCTCTACTTAATACTTATTAATTAATAAGTTATTATATAATATACACATAGATGGAACACAAAAAGGGGGCATCTTAGTCTAAAAATACCAAGTAAATTCAATTTGAAAGAAGGAGAGTGGGCAAAATTGATCTTTCCTTTTTTTTCATTCAAAGTAAAACTCAAAGCGATAAACAAATTCGAACATTCCCGATTATGCCTTTGATGTCATTGATCACATAATATCGACGTTATTTATAAACTGACAAGGTCAGTAGAACCCTGCACACGTAAAGTTCAGACCGCGCATCGGACTGTGTTCCAAACCGTGGAGGGTAATGTGCGGTTTCAACTGCGGATCGAACTGTCGTGTTAATTACGACTAAAAATGCGTCACGGTTTGGACTGGCGGGGTCTTACATAATACATCAAAATACGTCATAGCGCGCGGTATAGATTGTGGAATATGCGCTGTCATCGACATGCCAGATCTGACTGTCGGCCCCGCGCATTTACAACTTCGGTTCGCGGCGCGGGTTGGAACGGCGCGGGCTATTTTCCGCGGTCAGAACTGTACGTGTGATGGGCGCATTTATGGGTTTCTGCTTCCTTCCTTCGTTGACGTTTTAGTACGAGCTTTTGTGCGAAATATATTGTGATATAATGTTAATTGTTCATAATCGATTTTAATGCCTTTTAGATAATTTGGGAGGCCTTATACATCTTTTAAAGAGAGAAGGAATTCAAAACTATGTTAGTACGTACTGGATAGGTATTTTTAAACTAATACCTATTCGTGGCGTGTGGTGTTTTAATGTAATGATAACATTAATAAAACATACAATAATACCCCCATAATATAATAAAATATTTTAGATTGTAGCGTCTAATAATAGTTACATGCAATAATCATTATATGTACTAGGTATAAACATTAAACAGTAATGACACACAGGATTTCTTGCACTATTTCCACTTTAATAGGTGTTTTGCATTAATTTTAATATATTACACGACCGGTTTCGACAAAGTCATCATTAGGTGCAATTTTTTTTTAAATTTGTCAACATTGCGCAAAGGGTTGCCAGCATCATGAAATTTTTACAATTTTGTGCAACGTAATTTAGATTTTTATATCAACTTCTTCTATTTTTTACTGCATTTTACAAATTAATATTAGTAGGTATAATATTATAACACATTTGATTAATAAATTAATACCTTATTGATTTGTAACAAGTTATTAAGAATTATGATAAATTTAAAACGTAAAAAGAATCACAAAAATATTTAGTGGCCGGGATTTGAACCCACTACATTCCGAATTTTCGAATAAAGTAAAAATTAACGCATACCAAACTGCCAATCGGACTGATATACTAGAGTCAAAATTATTGATATATTGTTGCACGACGAAAGAAAAAATATATATAGCTTAAAAATGCGCAGTTTCTCCCCCATTTTCGATTTTTCTCCCCCAAAACTAGCTGAATACTAATTTTCATTAAATAATACTTGTAGCCGTTTTCGGGAAACCGATTATATATATACAGAATTGTCTCGTTATAATAGTCCATTATAACGAGTAACGAGAATAGTGTAATAGTCCATTTGTGTTTTTATGAGTAACGTATGTAAGCATCAGTTCACACCGAGACGCGATGAGGCGCTCCATTTTTAAAGTAGCTATTCAAAATTGAAATTTATTCACCACACAAGCAGATACACTTTTCACTGCAAGAGTTCACAATTCTGAATCGCCATCTTAAAGGTGCTGCGCCGCGTCGCGTCATGTCCCGTTTCGGTGTGAGCTGACCTACAAAGTAAGGTGGATCGAAACAAATGACATTGAAGTACGGTGCGTCAACAAATCACAATTATTATTATTACGTGAGCTTCATTGAACTTCTCTTTATGTAAGAGCGTTGAAGTTTTTTTTTTTGTGATGACGCAGAGTTAATATAGACGGTTAACCGTCCTAATGACGTAAGCAAATCTACGACATTACAATACAAGCTACAATCTTTCACTTATAAAATGTATCTTGAGACATGACCAAAAATATTAATTCATATAACTTTTAGTGACGACCTCCGTCGCTCAGTAGCTGAGCGCGTTGGTACTCAAGCCGGGGGTCGTGGGTTTAAATCCCGCCGAAGGAACAAAAAGTTTTTCTGTGTTCCTGGGTACATGGATATTATTAAATAACTCCCTTACTAATAAAACTATTTACACAACGGATAACTTGAATAACGTTGCTATCTTTTTAAAGTAAAACTTTTATTACATCGTCTCGAACTTTTTCGTCTGTGTGTTGCATGTCGCGTGACGGTCGGCCGCGGAGTAGGGATAAAGTGAAAGGCGCTCGTCAGAGCAGCCGAGGCCAATATGGCGGCGCCTATAGTTCGCATCAGCTGACCGTGTAGTGTATAGACTAGTACTCACTTGTACCAGTGCTCCACGCTATTTTGTTATTAAGTTTCACTTTTACCGTGGTTTCATAAAACCACACAATCCTTTTCTATCATGTGACATTTCCAACGTATCAGACAAAGACAGCAACGTAGTTTAAGTTATCCGTTGTGTAAATAGTTTTATTAGTAAGAGGGTATGTGTATAATAAAAAACTTAAATATATGCATAATATAAAATATACGTATCTTGTATGTAGATTCCTTTATTGCCAAAAAAAAGCCTGCCTTGCCTTTATCTTCCAAACAGCTGCATGGATTTTGACAATTAAGGTATCGATAGATTTGTCTAAAAACCCGTCCATCCATCCATCGTGTCCTTAGATAGCTAGTTAAAAGAAAAAATACAAAACGGCGGATTTTGGCGCCAAATTGTAAGTAGTTCGAACAGTTTTCTTAACCAAACTTATCGAGTAGGGTATCAAAATAATAGAAATTAAAATGAGATTTCGAAAATATACATATTATGTCATGTATTTAAATTTAATCAGGAATATTTATAACCATTTTAATTAAATAGTTCGAATTAAATTTGTAATCAATGAATTCAAATAGTCGTATTTTTGCTTTAAACTTTACTCTCACCTGTCTTGGAATGCCAATACCAACAATGTTAGCCGTAAAGTTTACCACACCCTCCATTCGCTCAAGTTACTCCAAAACTTCCTTCCAGCTCCTGCTAAAATTCTTTTGGCACAAACCCTTATTCGACCTATAATCGATTATGCTGACGTCTGTTACCTGGATGCAAATGAAAAGATCCTAAACAAGTTAGAACGTTTGCAGAATCTCTCCATACGTTTTATTTTTGGATTAAAGAAACGAGACCACGAAAGCAGCTCCAGTGGCTTCCTATTCGCCTTCGCAGAAATTATCTCATAATATGTTTTCTTTTCAATACTTTATTTAGTCCCTCATCTTCTTCTTACTTAAAAGAGCGCTTCTCCTTTCCTAATTTTCACAACTTATCTTGTAGACCCTTTAGACGCACCCTTCTAGATATCCCTCCCCATCGTACTGACTTTTTTGCCTACTCTTTCACGGTCCACGCTACTAAGCTCTAGAACTCCTTACCAACTCAGATACGTGAGTGTAAGACACTTGGGCTATTTAAGAAAAGGCTGCGTGAGCACTATCTCAGCTTAGCCTTTAATAATTAAAGTGTTATATAGTATGATTGATTATTATTTATAAGTATGTAATTTTTATCCAATATTTTATTGCAATTGTAATGATTATGATATATATTAGTTTATTATAATATATCTATGTAAGTATTCGTATATATATGCATTCGTTTATTATTATTGTTATATGTAAATTGTAGTAGTACGCACCGTAAACTTTCCTGTATCAGGTCTGCTGGAAGAAATTCCAATTTGGAATAAGCAGCGCCTTTGTACAAAACTGTTTTCTGTTTTTAAGTTGTCAATGTCAATGTTTTACTATGTGTACATAAATTATTAAATAAATAAATAAAAATAAAAAATCTTAAATAAAATAAATAATAAAAAAGTAATAAAAACCCGACTGCAAAAAAAAACATAGGTACCTAAGCAACGCACTAAAAACACCGAAACAAGATTGAGCTGAGCCTAAATGAAATAATTGACATTATGTTTGGTAGCAGGCGGGACCCATTTATTTTTGTACGATTTATAATTTTCAAATGGGTGCCGCCTGCTACCAAACATAATGTCCATTGTTTCACTTAGGCTTTCAGCTCAATCTTGTTTCGGTGCTTTTACTGCGTTGCTTAGGTATGTTTTAAAAACCCAAAAATACTCCCATCCTGCCGAAGTCGGTTTTAATTGTTTGTTTCAAAATAATATTTTTGTCTTTTTTCTGAAATTTATTATCTATATTATTATGAACGCATTTTAAGAAAGTTATAAATAGACAAAAGCCCCCGATATTCTCATTCTCTGGGCAAAACAAAATTAAGCGTTATTTCATGCCAGTTATCTGAGAGGCCGTGGTATTTCCCCATTACCGATCTGCGGACTAAACAATCTCCGGTGATGATAATGATTAGATGCTATATTATTAAATAATTATTATTATCTATTGTTTTAGTCGGCGGCAAAAATGTACCGGTAAGCATTAAATATAGTATAGTGATGATGATAATCACAAATAAATTTTGGCAATAGCAAAATTTTAAAGACATTGATATCGGTGCACAAAACTCTGATGAGTAGTTAGTACCTATGCCATCATAATAATATGTTGGTGTTTCGTGTGAAGATGGTGGTGATGATGATGATGATTACTGTAAGTAGTATGATGGCATATACTTGCAGTTCTTTAAACAACGCCGGAATTCCCAAACATGTATCTCTATGGACTCAGAAGTTCTGTCCAGTACTTTTGGATCCAGAGTATACCTTGGTGCAAAATCTTACTTTTTGGTAGCAAGGGCTTGGACTTCTTCAGACGAAGTCGAAATTACTATATGTGTCCATATAAATGTTGTAGAGTTCCCACGATTTATCATTGATCCCATCATCAGGTCACCACTTTGGTGACCAAGGGAAACTAATCGAAATATAGCTTTTACAACAACAAAATAATTTTGCAAATAGGTTCACAAACGGCAAAGTAATGTTCAAAGATATCCGTGTCGGTGTAAAATATTATAAGAAGTACCTATTATATCATCATAATGTGGTGATGATGATGATTATAGTTTTGACATAGTGGCATATGCTTGCAGTTGCTTTAAACAACGCCGAAATTCCCAAACATGTATCTATAAGGAGTTAGGAGTTCTGTTCAGTGCTTTTGGATCCAGGTTATACATGCACTTGGTGTAAAATGTTACTTTTTGGTAGCATATGCTTGGATTACTTCAGAATAAGTTGAAATCACCATATGTGTCCATATAAATTTCGAGGAGTTCCCTCGATTCCTCATGGATCCCGTCACCACTTTGATGTCAAAAGGACCCATTTGGGATTATGCCCTATACATAAAAAAATAATTTTAAAAATCGGTCCACAGATGGCGGAGGGATGGGATATATATGTACAGCCGAACGTATAACCGCCTCCTTTTTTTTGCAGTCGGTTAAAACTGGTGTTCACGTCTCGACGTGTAAACGCGACTGAAATCGTACTGCCGCATACATTCTTTATATACTAGCTAATTACCTTGACTTTGTCTAGGTAAAAGTGGAAAATGATGCAATGTGTAACATTACTGCGTCACGTCCCTTCCACATCCCTTATTACAAATTTCAATACAGTACTTACATAAATACTCATATTAACTAATTTTATTCAATGTCACTGAAAACATAAGCCTCTGATTTACTTTCGGCTTAGTCGCCCTTGTAAGAAGACCTACACAATTAACTTCAATACAAAGGTCGTATTCGAATGCCCATATTATGGTATGTATTACAAAACACTCGCCCTTAAACTACAGGACTCTTGTATTCTGTTACGTAACAGAATTGTTGTTGTTACAATAAGCAATTTAGTAAGCAATTTTGTTTGCTTTGTAATTCTCCAAACGTATGTTGGCGCTAATGGCGATAACTAGGTGGCGCTGTACAAATCACATACAAATTCCTAGTAAATGCCAAACGCGCTCACGATCGAATGCGAAAAGAAAAAACTCACACTTAGCACTCAGGGGTTAGAGAGTCCACGAATAACCACTGGAGAATTCTCAGAAACATAATATTTTCAGAATTCGAAGGCAAATAAGTAAATATGACAATTGTATTATAATCGTATTCATCGTACTTAGTCCAATATTATCTTGGTATTACTAAATGAAAAATTACCATTGAAAATAATGATGAAAACAAAAGAAAGGTCTATTACGCTACTTCAGACAGGTTTCGTATATAGGTTGGTACTCCAAAATTCATGTACACTTAGCATCAGTTTACACAGAGATGCGAAGGGACGCGGCGCTCTATATTGAACATAGTGTTCAAAATTGAACTTTATTCACTACACAAGAAGATATGTTTAATTGCATGAGTTTGAATTTCTGCACCGGGCTGCATTGCACGGCGCGACGCGTCTCAGTGTGAGCAGACCCTAAATGTAACTAAAACTGTAAATTATATATCCGACCTAGTACCGATAGCCCTTTTTTTATTATTTTATTTAGACAACTTATATATATCTATATATAGTTTAGATAATAATTAAGTTATTTTAATCCATTCATTATTATACAAATAAATAATAATATGACAATGATTATAGAATTATTTCGAATTGTCGCATATAAGACCGGTACCGGTCGTATTTAGATCAAGGCGGCTTAGTGTAGGACGCCTTGTTCTGACCACTTCCTCCGCACTGCAACTAATCTTGATACTTGATTGATTGTATGTCTATTGTTTTCCCAAAACGAAACTAATTTTGATATTAAATGAATAAATCCTAGCTGACTTGGGCTACGTCCGGTTTTGAAACTAGACACCTCCGTGGCAACATTTTGATTTGACTAGACACTTAAAATACAGAGTGCTATGTGGTAATACAAAAAGTAAGTAGGTATTCTATGAATTGTGTTTTGTATAAATTATGAATTGTGCCGGAATACCAAAACAAATACCAATACCAAATTTGAATTATACGGAACGAAGTATTTTTACTACCATTCTCATATACAGATCCATAAAATCAAAATGGGATCAGTTCCACGAAATCTTTTTTGTGGGATAGGAGGCAAACAAGCGCAACGATTGTAAGCGACTACCCACGTCCATGGACACTGTCAATACAAGAGGAGTTGCAAGAGGAGTGTTGCCGACCTTTAAAAAAATCAGTCGGTAAAATCGAACACTGCCCACATGTGCTATATGCGGAATAAAAAGTGAGAAATAAAAATAGCAATAGCATTAACTCGTAAAGAACAATTACTTTCACATAAACTCAAGGCTGGTATTTGTTTGTGCGTATGCGGAAACCTGCCGCGATGTTGTAGTTAAAGTAGGGCGTCTAGTATTTTCTAAATGTAACTGTTTTTTTACTAGCCGCCAGCAGCGTTGACAATGTACGAATTGAGGTAAGACCGCACAAAGCGGCAGCGGAGCGATGCGACGCGACACGTCTCTACTAATAATACAGCAATGGAGTGCTACGTCGTGTAGTTCCGCTGCCGCGTAGTCCGTTATATTTTCATACAATTCATCATATATTATCGTATGTTTCATACATAAAATATATTTTGGCCGTGTTGCGTCGCGTAGTTTCGCTGCCGCGTAGTTACGCCTAGTGCGGTCCCACCTTAAACTTTATTTTTTTATTTAACTCTTTAATTAAACATGTTTCATTAATTTTATTCAGAGAGCGCTGATGTCAATGGAGTAAAATTGCCGCACATCTTTCCGCTTTTGCGCTTTAACTTTCACAATATGACGTTAGGCTTTTCTTTCAACTGTTCAAAATAGTTTATCCTTGGCCTTCCCCTTCGTCATTCTACTTTTCCATCCACTGAATGCGGTTTGTTTGATTCGTCGTGTCGTTTGATCATTTTTATTTTTTATGTTTTTACTGTTAACGATGTAATTATTGTTTAAAAAAATCTTGTAATTATATCAACTACTTTTCAGGGTCCCGTACCTAAAAAGAAAAAAACGGAACCCTTATAAGATCACTTTGTTCTCAGTCCGTCCACCTTTGTTTAGGGAACGCGTGGAAGTATCGAGTTGAAATAAAACCGTATACTTAGGACTAGGGTCCCTTGCAGCCGTGCAAAACAGGCGACCAAATACGTGAACGGAACGGACGGAAATATGGAACGATAGTTAAATGAAGTGACGCTCATGTCGTTCTTGTCATTTTGGCTAGCAGAGACAGCGACAGTCTGTAAATAGGAGGCTCTTAATTTTGATTAGCGTTTCAGTATTCGGCCAGGAGATTTCTAAGTTAACCTGAAAAAATATACGCTCGTCTTAGTCACAAAAAAAACGAATATTTCGATACATTCAACTAATTACAAATTCATAGGGTACTTCCCCAGTTGACCTAGAACTATGCAACACAAGTACAAGAAAACTCAAAATTGGTAATTAAATCACAAAAATGATGGTCCAAGGCATAAACGATGGAGTTGAAATTTCAAGTTGAAGCTACTAGTTCAAATGGCTATGAAAGGGCTTCATGTGAGCATTACAAAAAATATAAATTTAAATCCTAGGCTAATTTATTTATCCATCGAAAACTGTTTTTGCACGATACAACGTAATCCAGGACACGAGGGTAGTCAATATTTAGTGTTAATTACTCGTACATTTACGAGGGTTCGTTAGGTAAAACTTAGCTGTACCTGAAGAACTAGACGTTTAGATTTTGCTTCTATTTGTGGGTATTTGCTGCTAAATAAGAATAATTTTACGTTGAAATCGCTGAGTAATGCTTGGTACTTTAAGAAATAAAACTTGATAAATTAATTGTAATTTAATGGAATACAAAAAAAAGCAGGTGAATTGCCTGACGGTATGATAAAAGACGCAAGTGCAGCGCCGGACATTTAATCCCTCACCCTCTGGACGAACATGGAAGAAAGTATGTAGATATTACGAGATATGGACCACTTACCCGGTAAAGTGTACGGTTCCGCGTATGTTCCACACAAACGAAGTAAACGGCTTATTAGGCTATCTATAAGACATTTTGATAAATAACGATATTTTTATTCTGACTGTAACATGAGCTTGAGACCGGTTTTGGTCAAGTTCAAGATTTGCCAATTTCAATTTAATTCAAATCATAACATAGGTTAGGTGAGTCAGCAAAAACGTTTTAGCAGTGTGTGACGAGTGACGTATCATGCAACTGATACCGCCAAAACGTTCTTGCGATTACAGTTATGATACATACCACAGGTTTCGAGTTAGGCCCCTGCTTGCCTAGGGAGCCTTCCCCGGAATCTTATCGTATCACATACCTGCCACCGCCAAAACGTTCTTGCGATTGCAATTGTGGCTAATTGCCGATGATTCCGGGGAAAGACCCCCGCCTTCCCCGAAATCTCCGGTACCGTGTGTCAGACCTCCTTGACCTCGAAGGTTGCCAGAAAAAGCCTTGGTACGCTCACTACAAAGGAACTGGACTTGTGGCGAGATTCCAGACGTTTGACCCTCAGGGTGAAGGACGTCTTCTGGATGTAGTCCACGACGTCCTCGATCTTTGTCGATCAGTGCAGGCGATATACGTAGGTACAGCGGCGCGGCGGGTGATTCACACCGCAGGCGCTGCTCGGGTCCGCTGGGTGCGGTTGCCGACGACGGGCTTCTTCTTCTTTTCTCTCTCAACCAGAATGAAGACCTCCCCATCGCGCTTCTTGCTGTCATTGTTGCTAGTTCATCGAGGCTCAGCCTTGCGGCTCTCATTCACCCCCCTTGTCTTTGTCTGCTGGGACGTGCTCTTACGTAATTTTGTTAAGTCGCTGATTTACTAGGATACTACTCGACTGCCAGCGGCGAGTGATCGGTGGCCGTTGTTGATCCGTCACATTTTTTTGATCAGCAAAGCAAACCAGCTTGTGCATCGCAACGCTTTTCGAATTCAAACGAATGATCGTGTAACCTACATAATGAATTAATAATATTTTTAATAATTTAGTATGCAAATCTCGGATGCGTCTCCGATGCATTCTATCGACTTCGCGTCTCGTTGGACCCTCCTCAGTAGGCTGGATACGTTGACGTGGTCCATGGTTATCACCGGCAGCTTGTGGAGTGCCCCAATGGCTGACCCGTCTGCTTTAACAGGGTGATGATGTCCTATCGATAAAATTATACTTCGTAACCGCTGCTGACAACATTTTTCATACTATATGATATTACTATACTATAGTAGTAACTATAATTACTATATTATAGTAGTAACTATAATATGTTCCATACTAATTCAAGTTCTTAATGCGATTCCTCCGCGGACCAAAAGGTATAAAACAAAATAAAATTATTTTAAATGTATTGATTACTGTAATCTACATTTTACAATTATTATTAGTTATTTAACCATGTATAACACTTCTGAAATAATAATGAAAATTTACCCCATGTCTACAACGCAAAAATAAACTTTACAAAACTCCTTTTTGTGTTTTTTTAATCAATTTTTCTAATATCTTTAATCGGTTTAAAACCTTCCCTGAACTTGTATAATTATTTCAAGGTCAAAATTAGCCCAATCGGTCGGCCAGTCAATCTCGAGTTTTAGCAAGACAAAGGAACCCTTTTGATACATAAGAAGAAGAAGATTTGAATTGTGGCTGTCGCCTGTTGTGGCTATGAAAGATTTATTACTATAGCCTTTCTTTTATTATTTTGACGATAATAATTGATTAATTATTATTATTATGTTTCAATATATGGACTAAAAGGTAACAAAACGAAATCTCATAAAAATATATTTTACTGAACATTAAAGTTGCAGAGAAATAGTGAATTTTTTTTACTTATTGCACTTTGGTTACCTGTTACTATTACATTCCATAAATTACTCCGGTTAAGGCAGGAAAAAATGATTGATAAGAGAGTAAGCCGTATATGGGTTTAATGTATGATTGAAAGAAGTGTCACTTGGCCCCAATCATAGAAATGTACCATATGTTGCGATTTCTAATGGACGTTTTATAACTTTTTTATGAGGGGTCAAAACATCGAGTATAATTTATTGATAATCGGGATAATTATATACCCGGGAGATAAAAAGAAAGATTAACGAGGAAACCTTAAATTAATAACTGTGAGTTAAAAACTTACTTACGTAGTAACTATTTATTAATCTAACACGTACTTTAGGTACCTATTATGTACGAAATGTCGTTCCTTCTGTGTATATACGTTTCTCACTTCTGTATTCACTTACTTGGCGAAACATAGCAGCAGTAAAATTAAGAACCCTCCTATTCACATGCTGTCGCTGTCTCTGCTAACCGAAATGACAAGGACAGCATGTGATTTGAGGCTCACTTAATTTAACTATCGTTCATGTATTCGGCCGTTATAGGTTCACAATATTAATTAGCAGCGTTTGAAAGCGAGATTCTTTCGTCATTTAAGCAGCCACATATTGTTGTCCAATATCTTAATATGGCTATCGGTATGTATGGTTTTTAGGGTTCCATACTCCGGTACTTAATACCAAAGGTCAGTTGACAGTTCACACCTAGACGCGACGCGGCGAGGCTTGAAGATGGCGTAATAAAATATGCACAACATATAGCGCTGCGTCGCGCGACGCTGTGCGCAGTTCCGATTTTGTATCGCCATTTGTTTTAAGTATGACGTGTCTGTGTATCTCTGTCTGAGCTACAACTCCCGAATAAATGAACCAATTTTGATATAGTTTGTTTGAAAGGACACTTAATCGAGAGTGTACTTAGATATAATTGATCATCATAATGTCACTTACTGCTTGACAAATTCGGGAGTTACTTTTTTAATTTTGATCTCAGGAACGAGTGACGGTGTCAAGTTGAATATCAAATAATTAGGGTCAGCTCAGATCGCTACGCGGCGCGGCGCGTCGCGACGCAACGATACTTGAAGAAACCAGTGACTGTTCACTGCAAGGCCCATAGGCGCAAAGCGCATTTGACAGCAGTATGCCGCGAGGTGCCGCGCATGCAGCCGAACGTGTATCTATGTGGCGACAATAAAAAATCTCCTCTTTGGTTTCGTTATGACGTTTCTTTGACGGCGGACGGATACCTCAGGCTGCGTCTCGCGGCTTCGAGCTATGTCGCGCCGCTCATCACGCGGGTGACGGCGCACATATACCGCTGCGTCGCGATGCACCGCTCTAGGCCGAGAGGTGCAGCGCTACGTGATGCAATGTATTCTGAACTGTCACAATGACACATGTATCTAATTTTGAATAGATATTTTAAAAATGCATCCCTGCGCAGCGCCGCGTCGCGTTGCGGTCTGAGCTGACCCTAAGGCAATCCCTTGCGGCAGTGAAAATATCAAACTCCTAAAGGCGAGGTTAGACAGTGCATGCTGCTGGTGTGACAGTAGACAGCTTACTCTACCCCTGTACTTGCATGGCAGTAGCATGACTCACTCGTCTTACCCGGTCACACACGTGCGAGCTGCTGGTGTGACAGTAGACAGCTACTGTACCCCTGTAGTTAGTTGCATTCCGACTTCTCACGTGACAGGTCTGTGTATATGTGTGTGCTTGTGCGTGGTGGCCTGGTGGGGGAAGGCGAGTGGCGAGCAAAATCAAAATTGTTGCAGTAACTGATGTGACCTGGTAACCGACTCGCGCATGCCAGTAACTCGTATGATGCGGTCACACAATGCGAGTAGCTGTACTACAGTAACTAGGCCAGCCGACCGCCAGCTCGCACCGTGTAACCCAGGCTTTAGTCGACGCACGAATCAAAATATGCGGCATTTTATGCTCCATTTATGCCGTACATGAAGCACGTACAAGCGCATCAAAAGTTTCGATTCTAAGATTGTACTTACTTGTTGACCTACAATCATGATAACACATACTATTTTGGCATGAATCAAGCACAAAAAAGGAGAGGAAAAAATGCGAAAACCATTTGTACTTGCAATAAAGTTTGTATAGAACCCTTGATGAGCGAGTCCGACTCGCACTTAGCTGGTATTTTTATGAATGGTTTCGATAATTCTGGTAAATCGTAAGGCAAAAGCTTTTCGCTGGGGCACTGAAAAGTTTAACTAAACAAAAAAAAATGAAAAACGTAATAATTATAAAGTGAGGGAGGGAGACAAAGCAAATCTCCATATTATGATCAGTTGGCCTATCGTATGTAGACTTCATTTGTCTTAGGCCCTCTCTTTATTAAAACCTGCAAATCGAAAGATTCTAACTAAAGGTATTCTAAACATATTTGTAGAATTCAAACTATACCTACAGAATGTTTTATTTGTTACATGTAATGTTAGATCAAGAGTTTTAAATAAATTGTGCTATACTTATTATAAAAAAAAAGTTATAAAAACTGTGGAGACTTTTTACATAAATATATTTTTTTTAAATAAACATAAGTAATTATTCCACCGGGCTTCATAAACTTTGGTTCACGCCGGTTTTGTTTGAGACTGTGGTCATATGAACGCCCATTACTTTGGTGGTATTCCAATTGTGCCGATATATAGCTGAAAATATATTCTGTGGATATGTGAATGTTTGAGTGTTTGCATCAAAACGCTTTAACCGGTAGCGCGGCTTACGTTAAGGAATATTATATTTCGACGACCAAAGTCCATATTTGCTTCTCCCACACAGGGTGTATAGTAGTACTCGTATATTGTTTCACATGGAAAATCGAAGAAATATTGTAAATAAAGTTGCCTTTTAGCAAAAAGGGTATGTCAAGAAACTCAATTTGGGAACGGACATGTATTTCTCCAATTTAAAGATCAGTGACTCCGAGGAAACATGAGCCGGTATCCTACTTTAAGTCTTCGTAATACGTATAGACAAAACGGTTTTTCGAAACACGGGAACAAGACCACGGGAGTAATTTACATGCTTGTTAAAATTGATTTAGTAACTTGTTGATTAATATTACTTTTTTTATGACTTCGTGTTAACAATTAATTTCACGTATGCTGATATTGTATGCATAACTTCAATTATGGTGCTTATCTGTGTCAATTATGGTTGTGATAATGGGATCACAACCTTCGTGAAATTATCAAAAAAATGACATTAGTAATTATAACGACAATGAATATACTTAGTTAGAAGTTTATGCCGATTTATACTAAACTAGTATATCTTAAGAAGGTGCAGAAAAACGCTGGAATTGGAGTATCGTAAGGGCACCCAGCATTAGTTTATCTTTTAGGGTAAAATTATTTATTACTATCTATAAGTGAACGGGCTTTGTCGCCTAGTCCAAGGCAAACTCGGTATAAAATTATTTAATATATCAATTGAATCCAATTTCAAGCAGTTTAAGGTTCAAATTAGATTTACCAAGGGTCAGTTCAGCGTTGACGCCTGCCTACCCTTGTGTCTATTTTCTTTCCGAGTATGATGGTCGACCAACGCCCTTTTGCATAGGCCTGACGTCACAAAGGCATCTGGAATAACGCCTTAGTGCTTGTATAAAAGGCTAATCCTGTACAGAACAGACAACAGTCACACTTTGAACTGATAACAGCACAGACCACAATGTTTAAGCTGGTGGTGTTGTCTATCGCATTCGCCGTCGCGGCGGCCAAGCCCAGCCTGCTGGGCGGCTGGGGCCTCGGCCTGGGGTGGGGCGGAGTCGCCGCTCCGCTGGTGGCACCCGCCGTCGCTGCCGCTCCCATCGTGGCTGCTCCCAACTACAGAGGACCGCTGTCTCTAGCGCCCGGACAACCCGCCAACATCTTGGCCGCTGACGGAAGACCCCTGGACACCTTGAGCGTGAACCTGGACCGCGCTGCCCACTTGACGGCTCGTGCTCTCGAAGGTGTTCACGTATTGAAGAAGAGGTCTATTCTCGGAGCTCCCCTGATCGGTGCCCCCTTGGCCCCCTTGGTGGGCGCTCACCTGGTGGCGCCGGCCCCCGTCAGTGTGTCAGCCGCCGGTCACATCCTACCCCTCGGCCTCGGCTGGGGACATGGTGTAGTTGGACACATCTAAATAATTGGCTCAATTTATCTTTAGGACTTGTAAAAATCTGGTAAATAAGAGAGTTACAAAATTACTCGTATTTTTTAATTTATTTCTATCCCATGTAATTAAATCAAGAAATATGAAGAAAATATGCCTTAAGGCCTTCCCACACGTACTAAAACAACACCACACCGACGCGACTAAATTTGGCCAAGCTGTGGTTTCGTTGTGGTTGCGATGTGGTAACAAACATCGACAAAATGTCGATGTTTGTTATGAAATACTCGGTGTCGCTGGTAGTTGAGATGTGGTTAACAACCAAACCACACCGACGAGACAAATGACCAAGCTGTGGTTAGGTTGTAGGTTTCGGTGTGGTACCAACAAAATGTCGATGTTTGTTATGAATTACCGTATACCGAAATACTTGGTGTCGCTGGCGGTTGCGTTGTAGTCAGCTTGACCCATAGTATTTTGTCGCGTCATTATAAAGTACTTGAGTACGTGTGGGAAGGCCTTTTATAAATTAGTAATTGCCGCTTTTCTTAGTATCAAGTTTCCATTTTCATTCGGCCCAGAAAGATTCTTGGTAAATCAACAATACAAATAAAATTTCATTTAGGTCATTGACACTAGAAAATGTGTACAATATCGACAAAGTTCCTGCTCGACCAGTGTCATATCTTTGTCTTTGCACTAGGATGCCATAAAATTTTTAAACACAAAGGTAGTGACCACAACAACTGCAGACGTGGTTGAACTACGTCTTTACACATAAGTATGTTTGCGTGCGCACGATTTAACGGCGATGATAAGCGATATACATCTTATGCCTGGTCGAGCGGCAACTTCGTCGATAGTACAAAGCGTTTACGTTAGCAATTATGCACCCACAAAACACGTGGATTCATTCATACGAGCATAGTGCCTAGGAACTTTTTATCGGATGATTAAATACACAGAAATCTCAGAGCGAAGTGACCACAATATAAATACTGCAGGTAACCTAGTGCCTGAATACAATTTTTTTACTCTTGTCCCTTTTGGTTGAAAAAAAGGTGTTCTCACATTTATGTGCGTTATGTATGATTACACAATACCCCACTCACCATGTAAAATTCGTAAATACCTAACTAACTACTAAATAGAAAATAAACCGGCCAAGTGCGAGTCGGACTCGCGAACGTAGGCTTCCGCTTCCGTACCATTATACCAATGTTTTACATTTGGAAATATTATTTAGTTATTTTTGTACGAAGTTTTCCAAGTAAGCGCATGTTACATGTTAAGTTTCTATAACTCCTGAACTAACAAAATTTGTTAGTGGAGTGATATAAGCCGTTATAGTTTTTATAAGTTTATCACATGGGCTACCATCATGATTTTTTTCAAATTTTTAGAGACAGCCGTTTAGCCCTTCTAAAAGCTAAACGGCTGACGCTCCAATTTAACAAAAAAATGTCCTTAAAATTTGAATATCTCGCAAACGGGTACCTAAATAAAAATCGTCAGGACTCTTATGCGGACGTGGTTGATAGCCACGTCCATAGGATCTATACGGACGGCAGCAAGATTGAGGGTCGAGTCGGAGCCGCACTCTCCGTTTGGGAGGGTGAGGCCGAGACGAAGGCCGTCAAGCTTGCGTTGCCGCCGTATTGTACCGTCTACCAAGCCGAGCTTCTAGCGCTCCAGAGAGCTGTAGACATAGCCTGCAAGAGCGGAATGGCGAAGGTCGGTATCCTTAGCGATTCCAGATCGGCCCTCCAGGCTGTCACCCTTAGTTCCCCCCATCCCCTGGCAGTGCAAACAAGGGCGGCCCTCCGAAAAACTGCATCGCAGAGGCGGGAGGTCTCCCTGTTTTGGATTAAGGCGCACGCAGGGTTGAGAGGGAATGAGAGGGTTGACGAACTAGCCAAGGAGGCCGCGCTGCGATTGAAAAGGAAACCTGACTACGATCTGTGTCCTGTTTCATTCGTCAAGCGTATCTTAAGAGAGGATACGGTTGAGGAATGGGACAGGAGATACGAAGTAGGAGGGACGGCCGGAGTCACAAAGCTCTTTTTCCCAAGCGCTGCTGCTGCATACAAGATAGTCAACAAGATAGACATTACGCACCACACGACACAGATACTGACTGGACACGGTGGGTTCGCCTTCTACTTGAACAGATTCAAGTTGAAGGAGGACCCGTCGTGTTCATGTCAGCCAGGAGTTGAGGAGACGGTTCCTCACCTGCTGATCGAGTGCCCGATTTTTGCTAGCAGTAGATATGATACTGAGCAAAAATTGGGCATATCGATCACGGGTGAGAGCCTGTCTTCCATCTTGGGGGGAAAATCGAGGGATATTTTCCTCGAGTTTTGCAAAAAGATTGTGGTTGCAGTATGCAAAAGAAACTGTGATATCTTGATGTGATTTAGTTAGGCTCTATTTATATATGTTTTCTGTGATATTAGGCTAGTATTTTACCTTGTGTCGTCGTATTATTGTGATATTTTAATGGTTGAAATTGTTTTATTGAATTTATATATTGTTTTATCTTATTATTGGAATTATTTTTATTGGAATATTATTGACTGGAATTATTATTATTATTGTGCTTTTATTATTATAATGTTGACACGTACCAAATTAAATGGTACAAAAATTGTAAGACTGATTTTAAGAAAATACGTACGAATAAAAGATAAGAAAAATTGTCAAAACTAGGAATAAGATTGTAAAAAAAGACAAAAAAGATTAAAAGAACAAAACAATCCCTGATAACGTTAGGGGGAGGGAAAAAAAAAAAAAAAAAAAATCGTCTTAGATACCTCTCAATGTTTTTAAAATACCTATCTAATAATGAGGGAACCACACTACGGGGTAGACGCGAGATAAAAAATCACCACTTTTTTTGGGGTACCTACCCCAAAAAAATATTTTTCATTATTTTATTTTAGCACTTTGTCGATGTGGTAAATACACTAAACCATGTAAAGTTTCATCTTTCTAGCACTAACCTTTTGGACGGTAAACCGAAGACGGACGGACTGACAGACATGATGAGACCACAAGGGCTCCGAGACGTGAACTACGGAATCCTAAAAACGGTATATAGGGCAATGCGGTGACCGTACACAATTAAAACATTAATTGTGTACGGTCGGTACGGTACGGTCACCGTCGCATCCGATCCACATTTCGATCTTACACGATCTGTCGGCGATCGTATCTCACTCCACATTATAAGAATTAAAAAGTCAAAGTAATATAATGCTAGATTTCATTCTAAAACAAAATATACATAGCATGTTGCACCTATGTGTAATTAATTTCAACGTCTCACAAAAGTTTCGTAAGACGAACGAATCTTTTTCGTGCGCTTAAGGAACTCTGGAGAGACCTTCGGGAGAAGATTTTACGAAATTAAACGGTTCAGACATAGATAAAATATTTAATATTATACATACAATGAGAACATTGCTCCTTTGTTAGTTATAAGACAATATTTTAGATACGACATTCAGCATTTTAGTGAGTCCCACAAAATAACAAGAACAAAAATCACGAAAAATATGTTAATACCACCAAAATTTACCAACTTCAATGGCCAGAGAACATCACAATATTTAATACCCCATCTAATAAATCAGATCCTAATGGACGTAAAAGAAAAAATAACAGCCAAAAATTTAAATAAAATTATGAAAAAACACCTTTTTGAATCCTATATAAAAATACTTACCTTTTGGAGCATTCCGTATAATAAATAGCATATTGCGAAACCGGTTGGTGAGTGGTGAACGATGAGTCGCAAGGTGCATCGAGCCTACTCATAGACATTACTTAGCTGCAGTACACAATATAATTATGTATGCGCTCGACTTACTTACCCAATCCATCCATTTTTATTATATTGCAAGATACAACATAACGGTGCTATACAATCATTATATTATGTATTTTATATTCAACGAGCGGACCCGACAGACGTCCTGCCGAGCTGATTTGTGAATCTAAACCATCCAGGGCGCCACCCAAACGCATACAATAAAATTCATTCAAATCGGTCCAGCCGCTTAGGAGGAGTTCAGTGACATACACACGTACAGTAGAATTATATATGTATATAAAGATAAATAATAATAAATGATATCACGAAGGACTTTATCGTCTTTTTTTTCAGTAAATTAATACAACACTGAAATATAATTATTATTATTATCATACTCGTAATTCATACTTGGTGTATAAAAAAATAAATACTTATAATTATTCTAAAAGGATACATAAAAATTAAAAGATTATCATCAGTTTGAGCTGTTTATTTACATCAGTAGGTACAGTACAATCCGACGGTGAATTTACTTTTTGATGAAGGTAGCGTAGGATGCTGGGTAGGCGGAATAGGCCAGGGGGCTGTAGGCGGAGTAGGTGCTGATTTGCGCGGCAAGAGGTGTGGAGTAGACGGACGGGATGATAGCCGAGCGGGCGATGACTGGACCGATGATGGCGGAGCGCTTCTTCAGGATGTGGAGACCAGTCTTAGCGGCGATGTGTGCAGCGCGGTCCTCGTTCACCTCCAGAGTGTCCAGAGGCCTGCCATCGGCGCCGAGGATGTCAGCGGGCTGGCCAGGAGCCAGAGACAGCGGACCACGGTAGTTGTAGGGCTGCCACAATGCCGTGGAGTATGCCAGAGGGAAGGATGCGGCGTAGGCGGCATATGCGGCTGGAGCGGAGAAAGGTCCGAGGGCCTTAGCAGTGAGGTGGGCGGCTCGGTCCAAGTTTACGTCCAAAGTATCCAAAGGTCTGCCATCGGATCTCAAAATATCGGCGGGCTGACCAGGAGCCAACGACAGCGGTCCTCTGTAGTTGGACTCGTACAGATCTGCCGAAGCGGCTGCGAGAAGGCAAGACAACACCACCAGTTTCATCATAGTGGAAGAGGTCTGTGTCGTCGGAATACACTGATGCTCTAAAGATGTCCCCGCCTTATATACTCGCTCAAAGCTGGGCGACACTGGAATACTGCATTGACCCTGAACGTACAAGTTCTGCTAAGAAATAAAAGTTCAGACACCTAGCTTTCTTAATCATCTTTATGTACATACCGCAGGCGATGTTTCGAATGAACCAGTTTTTATTATTATGCCTGTTTGTTTCGAGGTACAATATGGAAGACTTTTCAAGCCTTAAACATAATTAGGTAGTTTGTTTCACGTATCCTTCCACAAAAATAGTGATAATCTCACACGAAAAAAAAGAGACCATATAAAAAACAGAGTTCTGCGATCCACACAGTGAGGCCGGTCGAAACTACGCCGCGCCGTGTAATTACAGCGTCACGCACACAATATGTAACGATACTTCGTCTTATCTTGTAAGGCGAACTGTCGCGGTGTGTGGTTTTTACCCGACTTCCAAAAGAAGGAGGCGGTTGTACGTTCGGCTGTATATATTATTATATTGTTTTTGTATGTTCAACGATACCTCCGCCGTCTGTTGACCGATTTTCAAAGTTCTTTTTTTTGATGTAAAGGGTATAATCCCAAGTTGGTTCCGTTGCCACCAAAGTGGTGACTTGATGGGATCCATGAGGAATCGAGGGAACTCTTCGAAATTTATATGGTGCGTCCAAATAGTGATTTTGACTTTTTCTGAAGTATCCCAAGCATATGGTGTAAAAAGTAAGATTTTGGGCCAAGGTACACAGGATACACTGGATCCAAAAGTACTGAACAGAACTCCTGACTGCTTATAGAAACATGTATGGGGATTTCAGCGTCGTTTAAATAACTGCAAGCATATGCCAATATGTCAATTGCAGTAATCATCATCATCACTAACACCGTAATCATGATATAAGAGGTACTTCTCATAGTGTTTTACACTGAAAAGATATCTTCAAACATTACTTTAGCCGTTTGTGGACCGGACCTATTTGCAAAATTATTTTGTTGTTGTAAAGGGTATTATAATTCGAAATTGGTCCTTTAGTCACCAAAGTGGATACCTGATGATAGCGTCCATGAGGAATCTAGGGAACTCCTCAAAATTTATAGGCACATCTATACGGATTTGACTTTTGTGAAGTAAATTAGGCATATGCAACAAAAAACTTAAATTTTGTGCCAAGGGTATACCCTGGATCCAAAAGAACTGAACAGAACTCCTTGGTTTTCAAAGACATGCGTTTGCAAATCTCGGCATTGTTTAAAATACCTAATGGAAGCTTGGCGCGTATTTAATTATACATTCGATCGTTTATTTTGAACGTTCTTAATATGTGTTAACGTCTAACGATAATATATCAAATGTCACTAAAAAGGGAAAAAGTATTATTTTTAAACAAAAAATTAAACCGACTACCAAAGTATGAAATAATACAAAAAAGCATGAAATTAATCTTATTTTCTAAATAATTCGCCTTTATAGATTCGACTAAAATTTTAACTATTCCCCCCTACACAACCTTCAAGTTTTTTCAGTTTAAGTTCAGTAATTTTGAAGTTGGTACCATACAACTTAAACGTGAGCTCTATAAAATAATGATTTATCAGGGTGTTGTTTGGGCTGTTGTGTAGCTACGCACTATAATATACATTATAAATTATCCCCCTTACTAACAAAAACAACGTTGCTGTCTTCGTCTGTCAAGTGACTTTTCCAACGCATCAGACAAAGACAGCAACGTTGTTTAAGTTATCCGTTGTGTAAATATTTTAATTAGTAAGAGGGGTACGTATATACTGCGCAGATACACGCGCACTACACGCATAAAAAAAATACTCAGTTTCGGTTTGATAAATCTTTGTCATCAGTTTTTTATTTGGTCTGAGGTAATAATGAATTAAGTTGAAATAAATATTACACCTAACTCCCTATAAATATAAATCCCTTCTTGTAAGGGTTCCATACTACAAGGAACCGTTCGTTCTTTTTATTAAAATATCTGAATATATATATACATACCTGCGAGACAGAGCTTTGCTCGGAGTTATAGAACGATAAAATAATTAAAAAATATGTAAAAGAAAAAGAAATAATAAGAATCACAAAAATATTTATCTGACCGGGATTCGAATCTACCACATTCCGAATTTCCAAACAATGCAAAAATTATACGTAGGTACGCATACCAAGCTGCCAATCAGACTGGGGTAAGAGAGTCGAAATTATTGATATATTGTTGCACGACAAAAGAAAAAACATATATTGCTTAAAAATGCACAGTTTCTAATGAATAAGACATATCTAGATCGATTTCCCCCCCCCCAAAACTCCCTGCATACTTAATTTCATGATAATACTTGTACCGTTGCCGAGATACTGATTGTGTATAATATACAACATTGTCTCGTTTAAAGTAATAATATATATAATATTCGGGTTAGTTGCCTGTATAATTTCCCATCAATATGACGTTGTGTTCGCTTAATTTGTTAGGTCGTGCGTGCATTACAGCCAATTAAAACAATTTAATACTGCGCAGTTCTGACGAGGCTGAAAATCATTTTGCGACCCGGTCATGACCACAAAATTGAGAGAAGAGAATAATCAAATAACTAAAGTGAAAAAAGCGCGTTCAATAACATAGAGACGTAATATTTCATCCCACAAAAAATATTAAATAAGAAAAGTCTTTCCTTGGCAAAAAGATTTAAAATGTCGTAGAAACTAAGTCCAATTCAAGATAGTCCAAATAATTAGATAGTTACTTGTAAAAATTTTGTGACTGTGGGTGTGTTTTTTTTAATAATAAATTATAATGCACGAAAAAGCTCCGAAAATCAAAATGCATCGAAATAAGATCGCGCCAAGTTTTTAAGTGGCACGGCCTCTTAAAAACTTGGCGCGGGCGCGACTGCGCTGTGGGTCAGATCAACTTTAGATATATGGATACTAGCTACATTATTTTGTTTATGATTACATAACTCTTTATAATAAAAACTTAGGCCTTTCCATCCGTTATTGGATTATTTATACAGTATTCTCCGAGCGAAGTAACAACTCTCGAAATACTCGTACTGTAGTGCCTGGGACAGTTGGTTTTTAAATGTCGTATGGTTGCTCAAGCACATACGGCACTCTCACAACATAGTCAGCCAGTCCAGAGGAATGACTGTCAATACGTCTGGGGCGAACCATGTGCGGGTTTCCCCACAATGTTTTTCTTCACCGTTAGAGCGTCCGTATAATGTACTTGAGATCTGAACAAGTCTCATTGGTACACGCCGCAACCTGGGAATTGAACCTGTACTCTCTACTATCTACTACTGTGCGAATCAAACGGTCTATCCCACTAGGCCACGGAGCTATCTTTATAATAAACCATGTGATTAATTTATTATTTTACTTCCTGAATTTAGTATTTCAATATCGTTCACAAATACCACATACTTACTCTTAAATTCATTCATTAAGCGGACGAAAAAAGTGAAAGTTACTGATATTTCTAGTGGTAGCAATGAATTTAGCAAAAGTTGCCCATCCATGGCCAAAATGAACAAAATTATTTCCGATTCGGTTATAAAAAGCTGTGGCAATTTTTGTCAGGTATCAGTGTTCAATCAGACGACACAGACCTCTTCCATAATTATGAAACTGGTGGTGTTGTCTTGTTTCCTCGCAGCGGCAACGGCGTCAGCCGTCCCGGTGTTCAACTATGCCCTGCCCCTCTATCAGCCGTACAACTACAGGGGACCCCTGTCCCTGGCGCCTGGACAGCCCGCTGACGTTTTGGGAGCCGACGGAAGGCCTTTAGACACTTTGGATGTCAACTTGGACCGTGCCGCCCACCTCACCGCCAAGGCTTTCGACGGCGGATACGGCGGATACCACCTGCTCAAGAAGCGATCTGCTCCCCTCATCGCGGCACCTTTTGCCCCAGTGGCGACTTACGCAGCGTCGTTCCCCCTCGCTTACTCGACCCCCCTGTTCCAGCCATACAACTACCGCGGCCCCCTGTCCCTGGCCCCCGGTCAGCCCGCCAACATCCTCGGCGCTGACGGCAGACCTCTGGACACTCTGGAGGTGAACGAGGATCGCGCCGCACACTTCGCCGCTAAGACCGGTCTCCACATCCTGAAGAAGCGCTCCGCTGCCTTCATCGCTCCCATCAGCAACATCGCCATCGCGAGGACCCCACTGATCACCCCTGCCTACTCCTACGCCTCCTACGCCTCCCCCATCATCTCTTCCCCCTTCTCCCGTATTGCCTACACCGGCCTACCTGTAGCTCAAATCTACAAAAAGTAATTTGTTTTTGTTATACCTACGGAACAGTAAATAAATAAATTGAAAACCTAATCATATGTTATAAGTAAATCCTGATCATTGTTTTTGTCAATATTTTTACTTAGCGCCTTTACATACGCACCGCAGTTCCGGCGGAGTCACCGGATTTTATACTGATTTCGCCGCAGGATCTGCGACGTTTCACCGCCAACGCTGCGCCAAAAATGACATACAAATCCTAGTACAGCCACAGATTAATAAATAGTGACGTACAGCCGCGGCTCTATTATCTAAGCGTGCCACTAAATTCCAGATTTTTCAGAACAAAACAATAAATAATTCAATTGGTTACCTAACGTGCCAAATAAATCGCAAGATGGCATTTAAAATTTTGTGATAATTATAATTGTGTTATAACACTCGTCTTTATAATCTGACGAGAATATTAAATAAATTTTAGACACCTGGGAGTGAATTTTCAGGAAATTTGTCAGCAAATGGTTAACCCATTGTAAACAACTTTTTTGATCAAATTTCATAGCAATTAGACTAGAACTGTACAATTTCGTATCGATCTAAAATTATTCTTCTGCGGAATATTGTTTTATCTGAAGGGTACATTTTACATAACGATAGGTTTATGTACCTTAGTATCTACAGATAATTTTCAAAGCAGAAAAAAAATGGTTTTCGTTATTTAGAGAAAAATAACTCAATTAACCTTTCCTGAAAAATCTCGCAACGTACTATACATATGAACACCCTCGCACTGCTGTTCGCTGCGTCAAATCAATTAATTATTTTAAAGAATAAATATAATGATTAATTCGCCTAAATTTAAGGTCACATAAAGTACCTACAGGTATATATTTTGGGGCGAGAATCAAGTACTGATCACGCTCCTTAAATAAATGATTGTTGTTGGTAAACAGCCGTTATAAGGTAACCAAAAATAATAATATTAGTACGATGGTATAAAAGCGATAATATAAATTATAACCAATGCATACTTATTAAATACAATCAAACAGAAAACAATGAAAAAATACTGATTACCACTCGAGGTATTGTCATAATAATAAATTAATTATTACCGCTAAAATAAAAACGATTAATCTGCATCTATAATAATAATTGTTTTTATTAACATTGGCGTAAATAACTTTTTCAATGAAGTAACGTTTTGATACGTTTTGAAGTTTGAAGGCAACGAATTCAAATTCTTACTGTAGGTACATTCATTAATTATTATTTATTATAAAAATATATTGTAGGTAGGAATGCTTGCTAATGAATAAAGTTAGTCTTGGTCTATAGCTTGTGTTTGATTTACGTGTCTAGTCTCGATAACATGACACTTAGGTACTACACCACTCGCTATTCAGACTCTTGACAGTAAGCGCGGTCAAGCCCTATGTTGCTGTCAGCATTCAGAGTAAGACAGTCTCATTATTATTATACTTATTACACTACGCTACTTAGACTAAGACAGTATTACGCCCAGTCTAATAGGCCCTTCACAACTTAAACAATGTTTTAATATAATTTATAATACAAACATTTTACTAATATAACTCGGCAATAATTGTTTGTCTATGTAAATTACTGACGATGCATGAAAAACATAGTTTCACGACATATGTTAAGATCGTTATTGAACCATAATATATATATATATATATATATATATATATATATATATATATATATATATATATATATATATATATATATATATATATATATATATATATATATATATATATATATATATATATATATATATATATATATATAATCATGTTAGTAATAAAGCAGCACCGCATAGGCCTATAATTGCGAGCTAGTAAAAAATAGAATTTTAATAGCTATAAACTTAGGGTCAGTTTATACCGAAACGAGATGCAACGAGACGAGACGACTTTATTCACTACATAAGAATATACACGTTTTATTGCAAGTGTTCTAATATCAAGTCAATCAAAAGTCACTTTCGAAGGCACCGCTCTAAAGTTTAAACGTGTATCATATTAAGTAGGTAGTAAATAAAATTCATTTTTGAATAGCTATCTTGAATCGCTATCGTCGCGGTGTGAACTGACCCTTTTGGAAATATTAATTATATACCGACGATATATCTAAAAGACATCTGCGAATACCGCGTTCGTTACGCGAGCGAAGAAAGTAAAAGTGACAGATATATCTCATTATACTCGTACGCAGTAATGTATTAAAAGTTGCTCTCCCATGGCCAACGATGTATTCGACATTACTGTATCGGCTATAAAAAGCTGGTAATTTTTGTCAGGCATCAGTGTTCAATCAGACGACACAGACCTCTTCCATAATGATGAAACTGGTGGTGTTGTCTTGTTTCCTCGCAGCGGCAACGGCGTCAGCCGTCCCGGTGTTCAACTATGCCCTGCCCCTCTACCAGCCGTACAACTACAGGGGACCCCTGTCCCTGGCACCTGGACAGCCCGCTGACGTTTTGGGAGCCGACGGAAGGCCTTTAGACACTTTGGATGTCAACTTGGACCGTGCCGCCCACCTCACCGCCAAGGCTTTCGACGGCGGATACGGCGGATACCACCTGCTCAAGAAGCGATCTGCTCCCCTCATCGCGGCACCTTTTGCCCCAGTGGCGGCTTACGCAGCGTCGTTCCCCCTCGCTTACTCGACCCCCCTGTTCCAGCCATACAACTACCGCGGCCCCCTGTCCCTGGCCCCCGGTCAGCCCGCCAACATCCTCGGCGCTGACGGCAGGCCTCTGGACACTCTGGAGGTGAACGAGGACCGCGCCGCACACTTCGCCGCTAAGACCGGTCTCCATATCCTGAAGAAACGCTCCGCTGCCTTCATCGCTCCCGTCAGCAACATCGCCATCGCGAGGACCCCACTGATCACCCCTGCCTACTCCTACGCCTCCTACGCCTCACCTATCATCGCTTCCCCATTCTCTCGAATTGCCTACACCGGCCTGCCTGTAGCACAAATCTACAAAAAGTGATTTGTTTTTATTATACCGACGAAACTGTAAATAAATGAATTGAAAATTAAATCTTTTTTATTTATTCAAGATGTTTGGTAGAACGTAGTCAAACCGTTAAATGTAGATCCGGGAAGATTAATTATTTGAACCGTATGTTTTGTATGTTTGTCGCATATTTTGAGATATTCGCCATTTTTGTGTTTTTTTTTTCAAAATGATTTCAATCACTGAGGTTTTAATTTCCTACATATAACAGAAGTATAATTATCTAACCTAAGCACAATTTAAACCTGAAATATTTATTCATCATTATTTAACTTAGATTAATGTATCAATATTTTTTTATTTTTTCTTTAGTAATACGGTATTAATCCTCGTCCAAATAAACAGCTTTCTCATGAAGTTTTATAAGTTAAATACTCTTTGTTTAAATTTTTAAAACATGAATGATGGTCGAATTTCGTTCACAGGGCGACCCCGAGTATATAAAATGAACCCCTTGTTCTTTTGGCCACGCTATAACCTGAGAACGGCTAGATCGATTTGTCTAAATTTTGTCTTGAAATAATTGTGGAAGTTCAAGGAAGGTTCAAACGGTGTGAAGTATTGGAAATATTGCGAGGAAAATACTAAAAACGACGATTTAAATATTCCCATACTAACTGTTCACTGTGTTCAATTCGTCACTTGACTGTCAAAATATATTTATTGGTGCGTCCCGTTCACCTGTTTCATTTATTTAACAAAATCGATTTATGTAAAAAGAAAAACATTTTTCCACTTCATAGTCATGACAGAACAACGTGTGTCGGGTAATCTGGTTTTAAATAGATGTAGCAAAGGTAGTAATGTAAATATCACAGCCGCTTTGCAATATACGAGCCGCCTAGCCGAACCTATTTAAAAATAGTAGAGTTTCTGAGTTAATTTTTTTGACAGTTTGTTGCATTTTTCTAATCAATTTTAAGACATTCGTAAAATAAAATTTGAGGAAACATTACTTTCGCGTTAATTAAATTAAATTACTTGTTGTCGCTATAAAAATCCGTGAGACATGACCTATATTCTACAAGTTTGTACAGTCGAAGAAAGATCTCGTGTACCACTTTTGAACCTTATTGTCAAGTCGGAAAGTGGTGCCCGGATCTATTTTCGACTGTACGTAAGGCTTAGTGATAAAAGAGTACCAGTTATATTTACCTTTCTTTTTTCAAATTGTAGGTACCATTAAATGAATTGATAAAATAGTGTCAGTTTGAAAAAATACAGTATTATTATCTGGAAAATTGATCGTTACAAGGTCTGCCACTTACTCGTAGATGTCGAGGAGACAATATCATATTTCAGCATTGCCCTGCCTCAACACTATGGACCATATTGCAGGCACGTAGATGATCTAGTTTAATATTCGACTCTATAAAAAACCAAGTAACAATACACACACAGGATGAATTTTTCAACGGGGCACAGTAGGCGAAATCTTAAAGTTGTACCTCGATTTTTATGAAAACTAAAAATGCATTATTACACCATTTGATACTGTCGTAACGCTCGCCCCCTAATATCGTAGAACGACCTAAACAATGCTATCAAAAATATTAAAACAATTCTTCAGTTTCAGTTAAGCTCATCAAAGCATATTATATTATAATACTAGCTTATGCCCGCGGCTCCGGTCGCGTATTTACAGTATTCCTCGAAAACACTATACTTTATCATGATTAAAACTGGCCATTTGTTAATACAGAGTCTAAACTAGTACTATATAAAATTTCGTCAAAATCAGTTTAGTTGTTTTTGTGTGAAAGAGACACAAACTTCCATCCGGATATACATCTATCCTCACAAACATAAAATTTGCTTTATGTTTGTGAGAAAAAAGTGTTAAATCAACTGATTTAACAGAATTGGCCAGAAACATTTAAATACCTATGTACTATATATATATAGTAATTTGTAGGAGTTGAAATTGTGATGCTCCTAATTACATTTAATCAAATACGTATTTAAGTTATATTAGAATTCACCCTCTGAGAGAGTAAAATAAGGGTATAAAGTTTGTATGAAAAAAATTTAAAATTTCCTTTTTGCATGAAATTTAATATCCGAAGTTATAAATACTGAGTAGTATTTTATATATTTTTTTAATTATTCCCTAAAGAGGGAAAAATAGGCTTCCAAAGTTTGTATGTTGAAATATCAATATAGTAAAAATTGTTATTTTAACTTAGATATCGGTTAAAAGAGTTTTTGAAAATACAGACCCCACAGGGGTGCGATGGGGATGGGGGAAGTAGCGCGCAAAAGCTAGTTAATAATAAAGTGTGTAATGTAATGATATACGGCGAAATCAAATCTATCAGAGAGGTACTAATTTATCGTAATTGCCGATTTTTGGAAAAAATAAAGAAATCTAGGTTTACTGTACCTACAATAATTCCATGAAATCCAATATTTTCAAAGAAAAGCGGCTTATCATGACTATTTTTGATACAATACTTTGTTCAAGGTTTTCTGATATATGTTTATACTTTTCCTTTCAAATATTTTGGAACCTTTAGATATTTCAGAAAGAAGATACGATAGGTGTTCTACAAAGGACCTTAGCCACTGTACTCGTAATAACTTACATACATAGTGATTTGAAAGTAAAATATCTGAATTCAAAACGACAATAATGGATTGATTTTATTTTTAACTCTCAAATGCGTAAATGTCAGTTCCTTATGACCTTTTTAAAAGATTCATTCTTTTAAACAAGGATCTCCCATCTATAAATACGATATGCATTACTTTTACAACATCAGTATCAAAACAACACAGACCAACATGTTCTATCTGGTGGTGTTGTGTACCTTCGTCGCTGCGGCCGCGGCCGGCGGGATCGTCCCCCTGACGTACAGCGCGGCTATCCTCCCAGCCACCACCACCATCAGCAGACAGGCCAGCAGTGTCATCCACCCCACCCCACTGATCTCCGCCCCCCTGGTGTACTCGTCCCCCCTGTACACCCACCTTATCAAGAAGAGGTCCGCCGTATTCACGCCTGGCATCATCGCGCCGTCGACTTACATCACCAGAACTCCGCTCGTGACCAGTTACGCCGCCCCATGGGCTACCACCTACTCTGTGGCTGCTCCTTTGACCAACACCATCGCGTCTCCATTCTACGGTGCACACTTGATCAAGAAGAGGTCAGCTTCGTTGCTTCTGCGTTCGAGCTACGCACGCCCGGCCCTGTATACCACCCCTCTGTTCAGGGCTCCACTGCGTGTTGCTACTCCCTACTTCTCCGCTCCTTTTGGATACTCCACCCACTTAATCAAGAAGCGTTCTCTGGCAGTGGCATCCTACATCGCTCCCGCTGCAGTGTCGCATCAGTCCAGAGTTGACTTCCGTTCCACTCCAGCCGTAGTGTCCACTTCCTACTCAGATCCTCTCATCTACAGCCGCCCATTAGTTTCCCACTTTTTCTAAGGCACTATGGGAATTTCTTTGTAAATAATTGGCAATAAACTTGTAATGGCACTTACATATGTGTATGTAAATAAATTGTGGCAAGAAACATTTTTTTCATTTTCGAATTTAGACTAAGAAAAGTTGGAAAATAAATTTTAAAATTTGCAATAGTGCAAAATGTTATTCTTATTAATGATCTTAACACATTGCTTAATTTTTTAAACTAATCATCAGCTAACCTAAAGTAATAAAAATTCTACATACTTTTGAAGAATTAATATTCTTCAAAAGTATGTAGAAGACAAATAAACATGTAAAACGGTTACTATTACTGTCAATTATTATAAAAATAAACTAAATTTTCTTTTAAGGTTTTGTAAGTATAAATGTAAAAATTTAAATTCGCAAAAGTTTTGACGGTTATGGAAGTTATTAATACTAAAGTAAAGGTATTTTTGGAAGAATATATAATTTAATTCTATATTCATCTCATAGGTAGTTCATTGATTCCTTTACTTAAAAAAACATTCAGACAGGAATCAACTAAATCTTTGAAGGCGCTTTGGACTGCCCCATCGGAGTTGAATTTTTTCCCTTGCAAGAAGTTATCCAAATTTCGAAAAAAATGGTAATCCGTCGGAGCAAGGTCCGGGGAGTACGGTGGATGTCTTAGACATTCCAATTGAAGTTCCTCTAATTTGGTAACCGTCTATTGTGCAGTGTGTGGTCTAGCGTTGTCCTAAAGCAGCAGTGGTCTAGAGCGAATGACCAACCTCGGTCATTTAGCAGCTAGCTTTTCCATCATAATTTGCAGTTGCTGGCAATAGATATCTGACGTAATCGTCTGGCCAGATTTAAGAAAGCTGGTGTGAACGACACCGCCACTAGTCCACCAAACGCTCACAAGTAACTTTTTTTGAGTCAATTTTCGCTTGGGGCAGGCTTTAGCTGGTTCGCCAGGGTTCAGCCATTGCGATGAGCATTTCCGATTATCGTAGAGGATCCACTTTTCATCACAAGTAGTGATTCGATTTAAAATCCCTTCATTATTGTGCCGGTTGAGTAATGTAACGCAGCAGTCAACGCGCGTTTGTCGGTTTGCTGCTCTCAATTCATGAGGTGGTGGGTACCTCCCGTGTGGGTATTCAAGCTTTTTCACCTTCCCAATTTGCTTCAAGTGGATTAAAACTGTTTCATCTCTAACACTGCAGCCTGCAGCTAACTCAGATGTGGTTTGCGATGGATCCGCTTTCACAATAGCCTTCAATTCTTCATTATCAACTTTGGTCTCCGGCCGTCCACGGGGCTTGTTCTGCAGGTCGAAATTTCCAGAACGAAAACGTTGGAACCAAAAACGCACTGTGTTTTCTTTTACGACACCGCTGCTATACATATCATTATTCCTTCGAGCCAGTTCTGCAGCACTGGTGCCACGGCAGAACTCGTACTCGAAAATAATACGATATTTCAAGTATTCCATTTTGTAAGCAGAGTGACGCAAAGAAAAAACTAAAAGAGGAACAAACGAATGAATGACAGTTTTCGACACAAATGCGATGAGATGAGTAAATAGTGGTATAATTTTGAAATTGGAATTTCTAACTAAAGAACATAATATATTTGAGATCAAAGTGGCCAGTACGACAAAACGCCAATTTCATATTATGAATGAATGAATGAATGAAAATCTCTTTATTGCACCAAAAACAAATAGGACACACAGAACATAGAAAAACTAAACTTATAAAAGCACAAAAGGCGGTCTTATCGCTACAAGCGATTACTACCAGACAACCTCTATAATCATGACACATGTTTACATGGAATATACCGACTGGTAGGTGGCTTTATAGACAGGTAAAGAGAAAATTATTTTAATACATATTGTAATTTAAGATTTCATAATACTTTTTATAAGATATATACTATTTAGGTACACTACTTTATAACATTTGTTAATACATACACAAATACTTACATATCGTACTATAGAATAAATAAATAAATACTATTATTAAAAGTAGAAATAATGCATACAAAATATGGACTTATAGTAAAGATCACTATGTTAATTGTGACAAAAAATGTTCCTTAACTCCATTTTTAAATACGTGTAAAGATTGAGAGCGTCTTAATGAAATTGGTAATCTGTTCCACAGACTGACTGCCCGAGCTGTGAATGAAGAGTCAAAAAATTTTGTATTTCTAGTAGGGGGTTTTAATGATATATTCGAATTTCGAAAAGATTTTACACTATCGTCCAAAAATTTAAACCTTTCTTTTAAGTAAGGTGGCGACTTGGGATCATACAGTATACAATACAGGTGGGACAGTATATGAGCATTCCGCCGAAGTCGGATTGGCAGCCACTTGAGTTTGATACGAAATACGGTTATGTAAGGACCTAATATATATAAGTACAATAATAATATTATGAAGTCTGGTAGATACATTTAGCAACACATCCACGGGAGTTCGTTTGATTTTCGAACCTAGTCAGAAATGAGGGTGTATGTCACCAACATCATGAGTATAATTGACGACCTCTTTGGCTAAGTGGTTAGCACGTTCGACGTCGGCGCTTAAGCCGGAGGTCGCGAGTTCGAATTCCACCGAAGGGACAAAAACATTTTTCTGTGTTCCTGAGTCTTGGAAGTGTATTAAATATGTGTATAATATCTTAAATATAAGTATAGTATAAAAAGTAATAAATATATTTCCGTTGCCTGGTGACCGTAACACAAGTTCTTTGGATACTTATCATGGCACCAGACTGACGTGGTGTGAAGCATTCATAGATATTATTATTATTATGTTTTACTTAAAATATCTTTTCTCCTTTGCGGGGTCTACTGAAGTTGCGGGTTTATGGCCAAACAACTTCCAATCAAACAGAAGCACAGCCTATCTAGTTTATTTTAGTTAGCCAAAAGGCTATATATAGTGTAGACGTATCTGTGTTAAGCATCTCTCTCATATACCAATGTATATGAGAGAGAGAGAGAGATATATACAAATGTACCAATAAAGGAGAATATAAGAATTGTTGCTGTATTATTATTATCACCACTCAAGCGTAAGAAGGATATGTAAAAACCAAGACGTCGTAGTTCTCAACAATTGGTAGTTAGCATTTGTAACAGGATACATCGGTATATATCCGGGAACACAGAAAATTATTTTTTATTCCCTGGCGGGATTCGAACTCGCGACCTCCGAACCAGCCGCAGAGGTCGAAGGAAGAGGAAGTAATCAATTAATTATTATCGATTTCCAACCTTTTTATACCTAAATGCAATATTTTTTACCTCGAAAAGTTTGCCACAATCGATGGTCTTTGGATACGACGAGGACTTTATTCGAAGCAATGTAAGAAACACAGTACTTTTTCGGCATCAAAATAGCCTATATTTTAATCCAGGGCCTAAACTATTACCATACCAAAATGTTTTTGTATTAGTAGTTTTTGCATGAAAGAGTAACATGATGGATGAAGGATGGACGTCATCCTCACAAACTTTCACATTTTTAATAGCAGGAGGATTATTATTATTAATGACGTGGATCAATCACGATTAGCAGTGATTTGACCGTCATAGTTTAGTCTCATTTGCGTGACTTCCATCGTTTTATCCATTTAATATAGTAAAAAAACCAACCCTTCAGCTTGAAGTGTCTAAAATCCAACCGCGTGTACTTGATAAGTATTGGCAGCGACCTGGATCTAGACACGTGTGCTTACGCACTATCTCAGATCGGATTACACAAGACCTAAGATCCGTGCTAACATGACATTGTGAAAACACATTACAATATGGATGAAAATTTACCACACGCGTGTAGTAAAACCTGTATTTTAAACTATAATAAAAAGCTAATAACTGTTTTTTCTACTACACTGCTTTTACACACTACTCATAAAAATTAAAAAGCCATTAATTAATTTTAAGTAGCAAATGGACCAGTAAGTAAAAAAAAATGGGTAATAAATTTAATACTACTAGTTCCATCAATTCAATGGAACTGGTGTTCCAGAAGAAAATTGAATATTACGCGTGCTCTATGTGTGTTTTTTTTTTATTTAATTTCAGAATAGTATACAAAATATGAAGATAGTTATTATTTCTTATAAAATTAGGGTTAGTTTGCTAATGAGTTGATGAGTTGACAAAAGAAGTCGTGCGTGCACGAGTCCGACTCGCGTCAGTTTTATTAACTATTAGCCTTTTCCCGCAGCTCCGCCTACGTATGCTATCTGCGATATAGTATCGGCTATACCACGGGAATACCGCAAATTTTTCGGGACAAAAAGTAGCCTATGTTTTAATCCAGAGCCTAAACTACCAGCATACCAAATTTCATCGAAATCCGTTCAGAGTTTTTTGCGTAAAAGAGTAACAAACATCCATCCATCCATCCATCCTCACAAACTTTCTTTTATAATAGCAGTAGGATTGCACTAATTGTGAGAATTAAATATTTTTTACCTTTAAATTAGTAAAGAGCAAGCATAAAATGACTATAATATATAAAAACCGGATATAGGTTTAATAATTATGACAGTCGTCGATAAGCAAGTCCTTATGTTAATCATACATTACTGCGACATTATGTAAATATCAAGACTATTGCATTATTGATTACTGACAACCAAGGATTATGGTAAATTATATTTTATGTACGTGCAATAAAATTGTTTTCTGCATGTCACATTACGGATCTGCTGAGCTTAATTTTGCACTCGATTTTTACCAGTTAATCTTAACGGATTGTTTTGGACCTACTTTCTGTTGCCCTTCATACACATAAAGATCACCTCCTTGACGGCCTTCCTACACCGGTTAATAACAAAGGATTGCTCTTATCCGAGATCAGTCGTATAAATACTGTGCAGGGGATTCTGAGGGCATCAGTTTTGTACCAAAACAACACAGACCAACATGTTCAATCTGGTGGTGTTGTGTACCTTCGTCGCTGCGGCCGCGGCCGGCGGGATCGTCCCCCTGACGTACAGCGCGGCTATCCTCCCAGCCACCACCACCATCAGCAGACAGGCCAGCAGTGTCATCCACCCCACCCCGCTGATCTCCGCCCCCCTGGTGTATTCGTCCCCCCTGTACACCCACCTCATCAAGAAAAGGTCCGCCGTGTTCGCACCCAGCATCATCTCGCCGTCGACTTACGTCACCAGGACTCCGCTCGTGACCAGCTACGCCGCCCCATGGGCTTCCACCTACTCTGTAGCTGCCCCATGGAACACCGTTATCGCGTCTCCATTCTACGGCGCACACTTGATCAAGAAGAGGTCCGTGGCTGCCGTGTACACCGCGCCCGCCGCCATTTCACACCAATCTCGAGTAGACATCAAGTCGACCCCAGCTGTGGCCTACACCTCCTACTCTGCTCCTCTCACGTACGCCACCGCTCCTGTCTTCTCTACACCCATCGTGTCCGCTGCTCCCGTTTTATCAGCTGCGCGTTTCGTGTCCGCTGCACCCATCGCCTACAGCCACTTGATCAAGAAGAGGTCAGCTCCTCTGGCGGTCGCTACGTACGTAGCTCCCTCTGCCGTGTCCCACCAGTCTAGAGTGGACATCAAGTCTACTCCAGCCATCGAGACCACCTACGCTTCCTACGCTGCGCCTCTGACTTACACCGCTGCCCCCGCCGTCTCTTACGCCGCTCCCATCTCCTACAACAGTCCATTAATCTCACACATCTATTGAAAACTTTAGAATTTGCGACGAAGGTTTTTAAATTGTAAAAAATTAAATATGTAGTAACAATATAATGCATATGGCTGTTGTAGATAATAAAAAAATACTAAAAAATATCTTTTGATTAATTACCTGTCTACCTAATACCAACGAGAATGTTCAAAACATTCTCTACTATAATATAATATGATATATAAATTATAATATAATATGCTTTGATGAGCTTAACTGAAACTGAAGAATTGTTTTAATATTTTTGATAGCATTGTTTAGGTCGTTCTACGATATTAGGGGGCGAGCGTTACTTGTGCGAAAATATAATGTCATAGTAATTACATAAATAGATACGTGACTATAATCCTAAAACACTGTATATAATAAATAAAAAACTAAGCGCGTTCGTTACTGAGATAACCAAGAATAGTTGTGTTGTTATGCTCTTATAGTAATATCCTATATCACTATTTACTAGCACTCTGTTAGGATAAAATAAAACATCCGTTAATTTATCATAAGGAGATGATTATGACGTAGCAGCTATAAATATTCGTGACGATGTTTACGAGGACACGGCGTCTGCACACCAAGATCAAGTTCTCTGGAAACAGGTTGTTACATCACGGTGCGACGACCTAATGCAGCCATCATTCATTCAACCCTTCTTTCTTATCATGTTAGTATTAACAATTATTACATACTAGGTGGCCCGACAAACGTTGATCTGTCTTAACTAGGAACTATAAATCAATAACTACAACCTACACCTACATCTACTCTCTATACCTACACCTGTTCCAGAATTTTTTTCCAATAGTTCTCACCGTTTAAATCTTCCCTGAAATTTCACGATTATTTCAAGACCAACATTTGTTAAATCTGTCCAGCCGTTCTAGAGTTTAAGCGAATTGGAATAGCAAACCATTTTAACCGACGAGAAAACTGGAGGAGGTTCTCAAGTCAACGCGTATATATTTTACGCGTATATACGCGTTTATATTATAAGAATCGATTTTCATATAAGGCCCCGGTATGAAAGAAATATGAGGTGTAAAAGTTACTGAACGAATGACCTCGTTACGTTTTCGTGCGCAACCTATTCTGCGCACCTGTCACTTTTTTTCCCATGGCGCGAATTTTTGAACTCAAATCGATCGCTAAAGTTTTTGTTCCTTCTGAGGGACGTGTTTTACTTTTTAGAGTAAACTCCAGTCGTGCGTCGGAGCTGACACACACTTTTTTTATATATGACCACGCATAATTTTTCATAGAGTAGTCCGATTCTGATAGTTCTTCTTTATTTTCATATACATATATCTCATATAAACTATTATTTCCTTTAATAGTAATGATCGCCTTCGAGGCGTTCCGAGGTTCTGTATCCCTTGCGACATGCAAACGCGTCATCGTGAAACGTTGAATGCTGAGTTTGTATATGACGGACAGGTCGAGAAAGTCGTGCAATAAAAATTAACAAAAAACATCCATTCGAGCACGGCCAGCCATGCGATGGTAAGTATTCTAGGGTTAAATGTTTAAATATACAATAGGCTATTCTACATTTTTTTTCAAATATATTTTGAAATGTTCGTATCGATTCGATAGTCAACTAGTATTTTTATATCCTGGATATAATATTTTCTTTATGCGAAGAAAAAATTATTAAAATTTAAACGACAAATGTTTGCACCAAAACGACAGCCACCATTATCGTGACAGAAACACATGACAGTGACAGAAACAAATAAATGTCATGTGCATGTGTAGTGCATAAGCTTGAGATTTAACTTTCGCTGTTGCTTATTCGATTTGATTATGTTCTTATGACGTCACATACAAGAAAAATATGGCGGCTGGCGTTTTCGGTCACGGGACATACAGATAATAAAACTACAGTTTTATTTTCGAAATTATAAATAAATCACATATTTATACAAATAGTTTTGTATTCGTATTTCTTATTATAGAAACTATATAAATAACAAATTTATATCATTTGATTTTGATGGATGAAACTATCGGCTAGTTTCATCTATCAAAATCAAATGATATATGAAATAAGAAAATATTTTTATCCGAATGAAATATTTAACCCAACATTAGGCTACAATAAGGTAAATAATAAAAGGTAAATAATAGTATGGAAAGTATGCTTAACTAACAATTTTCGTAATTTATAGAAAATTACATGATTAACATTTCCTGGCAACTCTCACTATAGAGTTATAGACACTCTCGCACTGTTGTATGCCACACCGGCTTTGAAGGTCACGTGACCGCTGTGCACATTGGCCGCGGGGTTATAAATCGAAGTTAATTATTATATATGATACTCTCATGGGTTAAGCAGAGTATCATAATTTGGCGGTTAATGGTAACCGCCAAATTATAGACGGCAAAGTAAAATCAATGAAATCTACATTTTATTATTAAATATGAACCAAATAAACACAGTAATACAAAAAACCTCGTTTGCACAATGAGTCATTATGAGTGTAAGCATTGATATATATCGTTCTTAAGAATTATTTTACTGTTTAATTGTTAACACAGCTTAAAAAGGTATATTTAGCCTATTTTAGGTAAAATTTGTACAGAAATTAGTCGTCCTCATGAATTAAATTTGAAAAAAAATTGAAACATGTGCTCAAATTTCTTATTATGTCCCTTGACCTATAACATCAACTCATGGAACGTAAGAGCCAGGTTTATGGGCAACCTTTCTATCGTGTATATGAAAAAAAAATCACATCCTTTTCCGAAAACGATGTGATTTTAAATAATATTTATTAAAGCTTATTCTAAGCCTTTGCAAATTATAAATTACAATATAATAGTAAAAATATTTAAAAAATACCCAAACATTTTGTAAATGAATAAATGCATTCGGCCGCACAGGTGTCTGAAAGCCATTATCTTATGTTTCTTTGACAGATTAGATTTTATCATTTTAAATACTAAAATCAATATTCATTCAACATTAGATACTGAAAAAGACTAATAGAGTAACCTTACATATACAAGCACCAAAATTCCTAGAGACTCCTCCTTTTGTTTCTTGCTAGAGAAATTACAAACATATTCCTGTTTTGTCATTATAATTTAAGTAGAACATTATCATTTTATTACGTAACTTGTAAATAGTCGCTCTTATTATTTACAATTTTACCCTATACTTAAATTTGTAGGTGTACCCAATTGCGTACGGCGGCGGTAAATGGGTAAAAATTGTAGGTCACATGCTATATGAATATTTTTAAAACGAGAAGCGAATACTAATCACGTCATCTAAAATAAATTATTTTTGTGTAGTTGATAATCTGTGATCTTTGTTACGAAAAATTAACACAATTCCCCTTTAGAATCGCGGTGGAGTGTCCAACACAGTAAAAATAATCTGTGTGGTAACTTAAAACAGATGAACAAATCTTATGACTTCGCTTAAATCTACATCGAAGTAGAATCTAAAAAGGGACTGACTGGCGCGGGCGTATTCAACAAAAAGTGTCTATTTGCGGAAAACTTTAATGTAATTTTAACAATAGCTAGTAGCGTAACAAATCTATTATTGAAAGGGTTTTATGAATCATAGTTCATAGTATAAGTACAATGAAACAGCAACCAGGTAATCATTCAGCAGTAAGGATCTGTTAGAACGCAACAATGTACAATATTTTGTGTCTGCTGGCTTGTCTGGCTGTGTGTCACGGGTATGCAGTCCATCCAGTGCTACCTGTGCATTCGGCTCGTGTGATCCCAGCACCGATTGTTTCTCCATATCTGAGCCATGGGTATTACGGGTACGGGTATGGAGGTATAGTGCCAAAGGTGCATCACCTCTTCAAGAGATCTCCGCACTACGTGACCCCGCTGGCGCACGTTTCGCCTGTGGTCTTTCCACCGGTGGCTGTGTCGCACCAAGCGCGAGCGGACGCCCATACCGCGCCAGCAGTGGTCGCTGCACCGCTGGTTCCAGTCGTGAGGACTCTGTCGTCGTACGTCGGCCCTGTAGCTTATGGGCCCTACGGCGTGGCTCATTATGGCCACGGCTCCGGACATTATTAGTTGTTCCGGCGTAATGCCACTTAAGTTTGAATTTAGAATAAAAAACAATAAATATCAAATGTAAAAATAACTTGATTTATCATTATTTATTTTTCTTTGAAGCATAATATGTTATACTACTATTATAAATGTGAAAGTTTATGAGTATGGATGGATGTATGGATTAAATGTTTAAATTCTATTAGAATGTTTGTGACTCTTTCAGGCAAAAACTACTGAACGAATGATGAAATTTGGCATGGTAGTATTTTAACCTCTGGATTAACACATAGGCTTTTGGTCCCGAAAAATTATTGTTTCCGTGGGTTACTGTGTTTACGCGGGTGGAGCCGCGGGCAAAAGTTAGTTATGTAATATTTATATGCAGTAAACAAAAGGTGGTGTATTATTTAGAAATTGGAAGAAAGTAGAAAGAAGCGATCTAAAATGAACAAATTAACGTCTTCTGTTTATGTTTTAATGTGCGAAGGATCTATACTATTAAACATTATCTTTGAAATAGCAGCTTAGAAAAAAAAAAGAATATTCACTGGAAAAAGCATAAAACATAATATTTAGCAATTTGTCATACAACCCTATCATAATATAAAGAAAGTGGATTTTTATTCTATGATATGATATGATTTTTATATACTTAGTGGATATTGGATATAGTAAAATTTCAATATTTCGATAATAATATGAATACACTTTTACCATTCAGGACTTATGACACATAAATTATACCCAATTGTATATTTTATGGAACTGATTTATTACCACGGATTACATTATGACTATTGTGATCAATCGTTACAATTTGAACAAATTAGTACGGGTGGACGGACAGGGCCTTGGGCAGCAGGCCAGCAGCGGCGTAGGGGGCGTAGGAGGCAACGTAAGGGGAGTAGCCGGAGTACGCGGACACCAGAGGGCTAGAGTAGGCCAAAGAGCTGTAGGGAGATACGGCGTAGCTTGGCAGAACAGCTGAGGAGTAAGCCAACGGAGCCAGAGAGCGCTTGGCGAGGTGGTGTCCAGACAGAGCCTTGGCCTGGAAGTGAGCGGCGCGGGCAGCGACTACCTCAGGGGTGTCCAGGGGCACTCCGTTGATGGGGTCGAGGACCACGGCGGGGGAGTGAGCGGGCTGGGCCAGGGTGGCGAATGGGTATCCAGCGGATACTACAGACGGATAGGCCAAACCGTAGCTTGCTCCGTAGACAGATGGCACCAGGGCTGATCCATGCACGCTGTACTGGGACTGCGAGCTGACAGCCGGGTAGCCGCTGTAGGCCAGGGGCAGCAGCACGCTGGGCTTGGCCGCGGCGAGGGCCAGCACGGAGAACAACACCACCAGTTTGAACATTTTGGTCTGTGTTGATTTCTATCGATCAAATTGAATCGACTGATGCCAAACACGAATCTTCTAAGGCTTATATACACCAAATTGGCCCCCAGAAAAAATGTCACTAAATCACCTTCGTAATTGATATTTAAATTGACTTGCGTTTTTTTTCTAACTTTGTTCGTCGTTCGGGCCGTAGCAGGAAGTACTTATGAGATTGAAGCGGTGATAATACTAGGGCCGACATTTTATTGGCCACTTATTAATTTGCGCGATATAAAAACTGGTTATAAATAGATATTACTCTATCTATGCTTGTTACTTCAGCAGAATAATTGGCAATAAAATCAATTTAAAAGTTAATGGTACACGAAATCCCAGTATCGTAAATATTAATAAAAAAAAAATCACATTTAATGTTAAGCAAAATTGTCATGCATTGATAAAACAAGTACTTTTATTCATACATAGTGAGTTCTCGTGCGAGTTTTTTCTCGGTTCGGGTTCTTCTCGGAGGGCTGAACGGGCTCGGTGAACTGGCGGTAGCTTTTTCTGTTGACTTTCCGAAAAAAAGCTTGTTGTGTTTCATTTGGAAGTAACAATTGTTCATTTAATTTTTTTTATTTTCATAAAGCTCTTCTTTTATTTTCAGATATTGAAGGTTCCAAGCAGTGTAGAAAGTGGAAAAAAACGAGCGAGCCTCACTGTAGTCGCATATGATGTACATTTTATGAAATATTAAAAATAAAACAATGCTTAGTACGATTTTATAATAGTAAACATAATATTAAAATAAAAAAATGAATTATAAGCGTTTATTTTACTAATTAGGACATACACTACAAGTTATTATATACATTAGAAAATCGTACTAACAAAAATCGTTTTAACAAAAAAAAATTGTTACGGAAACTTTTCCATTAAGCAGCGACAGAAATCAACGTCAAAATTTAAAAAAGCTAAAGACTGAAATATTTTGTTCGAATTTGACGGCCCTACTACCACGCGCTCATTCGTCAATTCAAAAAGCGCTCGCTTCCGCGTCCTCCCGTTAAACACTTCCATCCCATTTCACGAAATCACTCCCACAAATTGCAAGAAAGCGAGAGGAAAAATGTTACACATCAACAAATTCCTGAACGTCTAGTAATTTCAAGAGTAGATCTAGGCTTAGACCAAAATCCTCCTCTACGTGGAGCTTGTAAGTGATTGTTTTTGTCTGTTTCAAATGTGCAATAACATTACAATACATATCGACCACGTGGATTGGATTTTTCATAGTGCGTCTTGTTTGTATACTAGGGTGACTAGTGAGTAGTGACTAGGTCACACGTGTTATAGAAACAATACGTCGACTCTGCGCGTGTACTCGGTAAATGCAAATGAAATCCCCTTAGAGTTCGAAAAATCTTCACACGTCGTCAATTCAGTAGCGTGCTAGTCATCATTTTAATTATAATTGGTATTGGCCAATTAATGTTACTTGGTTATCCTTACTATATATAATAATAATAAATAGCTACGCTTTCACTTAAAGACTACTTAACTGATCATCATTAAATTTCGCACAGATATAGAGTAGACCACGAGGAAGGACATAAGATACTTTTTATCGTGGGAAAATGTACGGTTACGGTCCGTGGGATACAGTATTCATAATCCAGCTTAGCTAATATGTAGTAGTAAAAATAATTCACTTTTAAGTTTTCAAAACCTCAGCTTGCCTTATATTCATTTAAAGTCAAAGTAACATTTTAATTTTATTGTACCTGGGTACCCGAGCTTTGCTCGGAGTTCGGTGACAGGAGAAATTTAAATAAATAATAAGAATGACAAAATATTTATATGACCGGGATTCACCACATTCCGAATTCTTGAACAAAGCAAAAATTATACTTATGCATGCCAATATATTATATATATTATATATATTATATATCTTATATATCTGCCAATTGGTTTGATAAAAGTCGTAAATCGTAAGTATTGACATATTGTTGCACGACGAAAGATAAAACATAATATGTAGCTTAAAAATGCGTACTTTCCCAGGAATAAGACCTAGCTTATAGATCTAGATCCTGTTTTTCTCCCCCAAAAACTCCCTGCATACTAAATTTCATGGTAATGATTGTAGCCGTTTTCGAGATTACGATTATATTATATATACAAGATTGTCTTGTTTAAAGTATAAGATTAATAATTAATTTTGAAAACTATGCGTGAGGAGAATGCAATTAAAATGTCATGTTAATTTTGTAAAATGCGCTTACTTGTAAAACTTCGTACAAAAACAATGATATATTAAGTAAACATGTAAAATATTGGTATAATGGTACGGATAACGGAACCCTACGTGCACGAGGACGACTCGCACTTGGCCGGTTTTTATGTATTTAATATTATTATTACAATACGACGTTTCTTAAATGTTCGTAACGTGTATGCGGTGCGACGTTCTGTTTAGCACTAAAGTGAAATACGTAGCTTTTAGTTTCATAGTAGGGTTTAGTTGTTACACCCAGATGTTCGGTGCGCTCAATCCGTTGGGAATTTCATTTTCAATAATTCCATAGTGACTGTAAAATTGGGTTGGCGGATGTAGGCGTAAAATTGTATCTGGATTACAACGGCATGGATTGCATAGTATCTGCAGGAGGTGGGGTATATACTCATATATTTTAACTTATTTTAACGAATTTTCATATAAAATATGATTAGCAATTTATTATTTCCATTACTCCATGGATCTGAATAAATTATAATTTGTAGCTGTACTTTTTGTAAGAGCGGGCCATAAAATTCCCAATGCCTTTTAGCAATTTTAATATTTGCAAGAAATTGGGAGGTTATAAAAATAAATAAGTTATATTTTATAATTTATTAATTAAAAATTGGTCGTTCTCGACATCTGAACTGAGGACTAAGTCCTGACCTTTCTAGTGATGCTTACAAGTAACGGACGATTGGGGCAGCTGGGTAGGTGGAGTAGAATCCGGGGTATCCTGAGTAGAAGGCGGGGGCCGCGGCGTACTTGGTGATGGGGGTGGCGTAGGAGGTGATGACGGGGGCTGGCACTACCAGGGAGCGCTTCTGGATTTTGTGAGCTTCCTCGATCTCGGCCTTAGCTTCGAGGTGGGCGGCGCGCGCGGCGACGACCTCTGGCGTTTCGCTGGGGGCCTGGGGAAGCTCAGCGGAGTTCTCAGCCTGGGTAAGCTCAGCGGAGTTCTCGGCCTGGGTTTCGGTCTGGACCGCGGCTACGGCAGGGGAAGGGCCGGCGATGGCCACTGGAGCGATGGCAGCAGTGTTCAGGATGGTCTGGTAGTTGATGGCGCCGTAGCTCAGAGCGTGCGTGGGGATCACGGTGCGGTATACGGGGGCGGTGGCTACGGTGCTGTAGATCGCGGGTGTCGACTTGATGTTGAGTGTGGACTGGTGAGACACGGCGGCGGGGGCCGCGGCGTAGGCCAGAGGAACTTGGTAGGCAAGGGGTGCGGCCACGTACGAGGGAGCGGCGACCACGGCGGGCTGCGCGACGACGGCGGGCTGGGCGACTACGGCGGGCTGGGCGACGACGGTGCGAGCTATGGGCTGCACGATCTCAGTGGACACGACGGTCGGGGTTGACTTGACGTCCACGCGGGATTGGTGGGTCACAGCGGAAGCGCCAACGCCGTACTGTTGGGCCAACACTGCCGGGCCGTAGCTGATGACTCCGCCGGGGAGGATGGTGGAGGGCTCGGCGGCGGCGAGCGCCATCACGGAGAGGAACACCACCAGCGAGTTCATCGTGGTCTGTGTTAGTTCAGGTATCGACGACTAGGGGAAACTGATACTTTCTTTCGGGAAGCGAGCGTATATATAGCGGTGCGATATCAAAAACGAAAAAGTCAAGATCAACGTGTTTCTTACTCATCGCTCGTACTATTTCAAATATAATTGGGAATAAACTAGTTCTTTACTAGTTGAAATTTATGAACACTTGAACACGTACTCGCATTACGTGACGGCAAAATGGTCGTTATAATTATTAATGTATACATGTAGACATTATAATAAATTACAGTAATTTTTATCGAATGTTAAGTTTCAGTTTATTAATTTGGCCTGAGCTATTTCAGATTTTTTAAATTTTAGATGTTTATTATTATCAATTGCTACAGTTTTTGTAGACGAAGCGGTCTGCGTACAAGTGTTACCAATTTTCGTAAATATTTTGTAAAGTTTTATTTGTTTGCATATTGTGTCTTCTTCTTCGTTTCTTCGGTTCATACAACTGCAGGAACGCATGAAGTTAGACTTTTATATGGAGCGTTTTCACGAGACTTGCGAAATTCTTTCTTAAAATTCCCGTGTTTATTTTTTACAAAAACCTTTTAAAATATTGTTTTTATTAAGTTGTTTCTTCTGAGGAATAACTCATATTTATGAATGCATATCTCGTACCGATTTGGTCTGGAGCCGACCATTATGACAGCACGACAGTCGTGTTTAATTTTCAGCTCTATTTATTAGCACAGAATTCTATTTACAGGGCATTCCGGTTTTTTGTGCAGTGCTCCAACTCTCGAAAATATTTCTCCCCAAATTTATATAAACTGATAAATAAATAATACAAAAATAACGATATGTAATATTATTCTGTCCTTTTATACACATTAAAATATACTACCAAAAGTTTATTTTCAACAGGTTGACTTTTCAAATCGCTTGTTGATATAACAGTTCAATAGCTTAATTTGATTGAAAACAAGAAAATACAAACCTCTAAAAGTAACCAAAAAAATCTTCACCGTCGAGGATTTTTATCACAAATTTTAGGGAGAAACTTCTAAGTTGGCAACCAATTCCATGGTCTGCTCCGGACCAAATCTGTACGTGTGTTAAAGCGTTAAGAGTACTATTCATTTATGGAATGGAAATAAAGAATTCAGTCACAACCCTATTATTGTTAACCCCCGACGAAAACAGGGGTGTTATGAGTTTGACGTGTCTGTCTGTGTGTTTCTATGTGTTGTCTGTCTGTGGCATCGTAGCTGCCAAATTCATCTGTTTTTTTTCCGATTTTGATCTAGTTTTTTGTTTGAAAGCTGACATGATCGAAAGTGTTCTTAGCTATAATCATTATCAGCTCGCTCACTGCTTGACCATTCTGGGGAGTGGAGCACTTAATTTTTTAATTTTTATTGATTTTTATTGGTTGATTTAATTCTTTAGAAACGGTAAAGTTAAAATATTGCGATTAATTTGACAACAGGGGAACGTAATATTTCTGCAGCTTCTAAAATATAAGGTTTGGTAAAATCAATTACGGATATTTAGGCATATGATTTACTGCTATTGTATAGACGTTTAGACTGAAAAATAATTGTTGTACTCGAAAAAAAAATCTTTATATGGGCGGGTTTGCAATGAGCGGAAATTTAACCAATATGAGATGATTTTTTTACTTTCAGTAGGACAATATTTTTTTGCCTAAACGTCTTTATATGAGCAGTAGATCATATACCTAAAATATCCGTATTTGATTTTACCTTAACTTTATATATAGCTTGTAGTTACTAGGTAATGTCTGAATACATAATTGAGAAACTAAATTCGATTTGAATTGAATATTAAAGCATGTAATTTTGTTAAGTTCATTTACTTGAAATAGATTCTGTTTAAATATAGGAATTATTATAGATGTTTGTTACCTAATGGAGTATGTAAGTCTCTACTTGAGGAAACGAATTTAAAATTCTATGCTTTATGCAGGAAGTATAATTATTACAATAAGAATTATATTTGTATTTTACTTATAAGTTTGAGATGGACCTATTGGTAATATGTATAATGTTTCAAATTGTTGCATAATGTTAACAATATTATAAAATATAAATGTCAATGTCATATTGACAGATGTCACACAGGTACAGCCTATTTAGTTAGTTTATTTTAGTAAGCCAAAAGGCTATATATAGTGTATCTGTGTTAGGCTTATCTCATATGTACGTATCTGTGTTAAGCACCAATAAAGGAGAATATAAGAATTGTTGCTGTATTATTATTATCACCACTCAAGCGCAAGAACGATATGTAAAAACCAAGACGTCGTAGTTCTCTACACAAATATATAAGGTTGATGGAAGGTGAAATAATCAGGAACCACTTCACGATATTTATTGAAATATCGCGATTCAGAATTGTGGCGCTAATTGGTCCGCCACTGTCTTCTGTCCAAAGTGTTCAAATTGCTGAGTGCACTATCGTACTAAGAATGTAATATATATGTTACAAAGTACAATATAGTATTATCATTAAGATACATTTCTTATCCTCGAAACCACACACGCTGTAGTTTAATATTGTTTATATAATATCTCTTTGTTAAGTAAAGTAATTGGCGGAACCAAAAGGTAGGTAAATCCTTAAAGATTTAATGCCACTAATTCAGGTATTGGAAATAAGGTAGATATTTAAATTTTACGATATCGTACATATGCAAAGTAGCAACAAGTTACATGGAAATTATTGCGAGCAGATTTTACGATTATTGTGAGACGTCCAAATGTTAAGGTTTCCTCCAACTGACCTTGACAACACTTTCATTCTGCACTCTGCACTGCCTGTCTACGGTTGCAAAGATATGTATACAGAGATGTTACAACGCTGCACACAAACAAAATGTACGACGACTGTGGTATGATAGGAATATCCTTGAAAGTTGTGAAATGTTATATATACTGTGTATTCGAAATATAATAGACGTGGTTGAAAAGATTAGAAGCTCAATGTAGTATTAAATTATTATTTATAAGTGAATAAATTCCTTGAATTTATTCACTTACAAACATTAATTTGTGTTGAAGATATAATATATAATATTGGTTGCTTCATCTCTGTGCATATATGTATCACCTATCAGGCTGGGTACGGGTGGTATGCGGAAACTCTCCCACATAAATGGAACTGGGTTTAACCGCTGATATGTGGTCTGTATTCGGCATGTATGGAATTACTTTAAAAAGAATCTGTTTTATAATTTTAACCAGGCACAGCCTGTCTACAAAATAAAATAAAAAATATATTCACCACCACTGCGGGGGCCAGATCTTTCTTAAATGTATGTTAGTGTGTTAGCCACGCCTACGTAACGTGGCTAACACACTAACCTAACTACGGGGCTAGTACATACATCTTATACTTTAAAGGAGACAATCTTGTACCTATATATATATACGTGTGTTTTTCAGTTTAATTTTTTTCAAGTAGGAAAGTTGATCACATAGTAAAAGTTGCTTATATTCGTCCAGTGACCAAACTTTCAGGAGTGAATATAATTTTATATTCACTCCTGAAAGTTTGGACACTGACAAAAAAACACTCTGTATATATGATCAGTTTCTCGAAAACGGCTCCAAGTATTACCATGAAATTCAGTATGCAGGGAGTTTTGGGGGAGAAAAATCGGTCTTATACCTGAGAAACTGCGCATTTTGAAGGTAAATATGTTTTTTCTTTCGTCGTGCGGCAATATATCAATAATTTCAACTCTATTATTGACATAATAGAGTAATGGGTCATCATCATCAAACATCTCATGGGTAGTTCGGTATCCGAATGTATAATTATTGCTTTGTTCGAAAATTCGGAATGCGGTGGATTCGAATCCCGGTCAGATAAATATTTTTTGATTCTTTTTATATTTTTAATTTATCAGAACTCCCAGCAAAGCTCGGTTACCCAGGTACTGACTACACAATACCTGCTAGTCTCCCATGGGGGTAGGCAAAAAGTCAACAATTTTGTACATAATTTATTTATCCAAACTCAAAATTTTAACAAACCGTTTTTAACTTTCTAACCGAAGCATGCGCTTGACTGTTGCGTTCCTGACGGACTTGGCCTGGTGTTGTGGCCTGCGGAGAAGCCTGTGGCCTGTCGTTTACCATCCGTGGCCCAGGCCGGCGATGACTGGGGCGTGGGCGACCGCTACGGGGGCGGCCACAGCTGGGGTAGCGATCTGGAAAAAGAAAAATAATGTTTACAACATGTTAGGGGTATGCCTTTGTTTGTCTGAAAAATATATTATTGAGACATAAACTGTCTTAGCTTTGTAATCTGTCGTGATTAAAGCCTAGTTATTGGTAGGTTATGAGATATATTATTGTGTTTGATTTGGTTTCAATGTATTATATATGCGTTAAGTATGTCCTAAGAGATCAGACATCAGATAATTTTTTGAAAAATGGGATTAAGTGAGAATGGAAGATTAAATTATCGTTTTAACTATCTCTAAATTTAACGTACACTTTAGAACGTCCGTACTATAATTTTCATCGTCATACTTTCTGCTTGATAGGATGACGATTAAAATTAACGACAAAAATAACTAGGGGCTTACTACTACGTGAACTTTGAAACTTTTGTAGTAAAAAGAATAATATAATGATTGCATACAAATATAATATTATTATGTATAATATGTTATTCAATATTATTAATTAATTTCTGAAAATATTTTTCATTGTTCTCTTGACGAAGAACCTTAGGGTCAGATCACACCGAGACGCGACGCCGACACAATAAAATATAATATGTTTCACTGCAAGAGCGGCGCCACGCAGCGCAACGCGGTGCAGCGCCCAATTAGAACTCTTCCAATGAAACTTGTATCTTTTTATGTACTTAATAAAGTTCAATTTTAAGTCGCTTTTTTAAAAAGTGCGCGTCACGTCACGGCTCGGTGAGACTGACGCTTAATTTATCTGATCTCTAGTAAAGCTACGAGTCAAGGCGATCATTTTTGAGTTTTGTGACGTCTTCGCATTACATTACCATTCCAAAGCCTACGCAGCTGAAATATGGTGAAAATGACGCTACTTTTAACTTACCCTGACTTGGTTAGCGTAAGAGGTGGCGACAGGTACAGCGTGGCTGACGACAGGGGCGGCTCTAACAATGGGGGCACTTAGCACGGGGGCACCGACGAGGCCATGGCCCCCGGCGAGACCCCAAGGGGCAGCGCCTCCCCACGGGGCAGCGCCTCCCCAGGGGGCAGCACCTCCCCAGACACCGCCGACGAGCCCGGGGGCGGCAGCGGCTACGGCTAGAAGGGTGGCGAATACAACCTGAAAATGTTGTTGAAGAAATTTAACTGCAGTCCCATATATCGAGGCATGTTCAGGCAAAGTGTCTACACTTAAAAAGCACTACTTTTGAGGTTGTTTGGGGCAGTCTAAGTTTGACATATGTCATCTGGACATTCTGAAATTTGCTAGCCGTAGTATTATCAGTCCGCATTTAATTGAGAAATCGTCTGAAATCATGATGGCGGGACTTTATCTTGTATGAAGATTTTTCTTTCAAATGTGCGTCATAGCCTATCCTTAGTTTTAAAATAATTGACTGCAGCTAGAAAATAGGAGTAGAGAGTAACTATGGTAGTGTTATTAATACCACATTTTCAAGAAAGAGCAATGATTTTAAAACTCAAGATAGGCTACGACGTACATTTGACTGAACAAATCTTCATACAGTAAAATGTTACGCCATCTTGGTTTTCACCAAACTTCAAATGTCAGCCATCTTGTTTTCACCATACTTCAAATGTCAAAATGGCCCCAAAACAACTCATAAGTGGGCCCATTTAACTGGAGACACTTTTTGCCTCAACATGCCTCGTCTATAATATACGATGAGCAGCTTTAGCTTTCGATTTGTTTGCACTACTACAAGCATACGGTGTGTCCACGACTGTGTTGAAAAATTGTGAGCCGTTTAAGGGGACGTCATTTTTTTTAAATTTGGATCGATTTGGATCTTTCCATGAAAGCTGTTTCTCTCTACGTAAGTGTAAACCTAATATAATTATTTTCTACTCTGTGGTTAAAAAACTAAAAATAATATAATAAGACATCATATCATCATATCACATATCATATAGTAGGTAAATTGTAATAATAAAGACTAGTAAAAACTGACGATATGGCCCAAGAGTTTAAAGTAATTAATGTTGTAGATGTGTTGTAGGTTGTAAGGTTAGGTTGTTAACGTTTTCCACGTCATTCAAAGAAAGGATTAGGTTTGTCGAGTACTTGCTAGAAGTCATCTTTAATTCTGGTTTAGAAGTTGTGTCATAAAGTTTCATCTTTAATTGATTGTTATTGCGACAATTATTCACTTTTTGCTAGCAAATATATATAAAGCTAGTGATTATTTTTAATAATGTATTAACATTTAACGAGAAGGCGTGTCCAAGCTGAACAATGTTGCCAAACTAGAAACTCGTAGGGTGTAGATATGGTTCTGTTTCCTTTCTAACCGACATTGTCGGTCACTTTGCACGATGTAGACGCGTGTTTTAGAATTAAATACGTTAAAACAACATTATACTATCTTAAGTAAGTGAAATTATTTAACAACATACAATAACTGTAAACGCGGATTTACGAATACTATAAATAGTAATAATGTAAAATTAATAAAAGGTAAATACATTTTCTTATTAAATAGAAATCACATAAACATAATAATAAAAAAAATCATCTGAAAAATATATATTCCTATGCTATAAAGGGTATAGCGGTCTATATTTATATTGCGCCTTTATAAGCAATTTTTGTAAAAAATATATTAAAATTGTAAGGTAGTATTTTTTTTGAAATAGTTTTAAAGATTTTAAACACTTATTAATTGATTCCAAAACTTCAAAATGAAATTTAGCCCATTTTAAGTAAATTTTGTGCTTAAATTAGTCGATACCATCCATTAAATTTGAATATAAATCGAAAATCATGATGCATGAGAGCCAGGCTTTTGAACGACCTAACTATTAAGTATATTTTACAAAAACCAACCTTTTTTTCTGAAAATGTATTGATTTGTTTAGGCCACAATCGAAATTCGGTAGTTTTACTGCCAACACCTATCTAGTTTTATTAAATAATACTTGTTACAGCTTTTGAAAGTTTTTTTACTTTAAAAAAAAAAAAGTTTTTTTACTAATAATACAATACCTTTGCAGATATAAGTTTGAAAGCTTTGAATTTATCTGGGTGCATTGTATAAATTAAAATTCTAAAATCAACATTTATTGAACATTAGGCACTGAACAAGATCGACACAGTAACCATACACGTACAAGCCCCATAACCACTAATTTTGCTTATGACTAGCGATAATAATTATAAAAATATACTCCCTTAACAGAGACTTGGAAATAATGTGTAATTGGAGCAAGCGTCACGGTCTCTTTATTAACCCAGCTAAAACACAGTTGATTGCTATAGGAAGCCCTGGGCTGGTGTCGATAATTAACTGGAACAGCTTGCCCTCCGTTCTCTTAAATAATGTAAACATTTGTTTTAGTAAATGTGTAAAAAATTTGGGTGTTTATTTTGACGACACATTATCGTGGTCTCAGCATATTAAAGATATTAGTAAAAAGATTTTTGCAACTTGGTTCTCAGTTTGTCGCCTTCGTTACCTTCTTCCAATTCCAACTAAGATTAAAATCGCTGAATCCCTGTTCCTGTCAATTCTTGACAATTCTTGTCTGTGCAGATGCATGTTTTACCAATCTCACCGAAGAACAACTAAATAAGCTTGAGCGACTACAGAATCTCTCGATAAGGTTTATCTTCGGTCTAAAAAAATTTTGACCATGTGTCAGATTTTCGGTCAAGACTGAAGAGGTTGCCTCTACGTTTTCGTCGGGACGCTAGTATTCTCTCTCTTGTTTTCTCTATTATCTAAATATATATATATTTAGTTTTATGTTTTTTGTTTTATGTATATATATATATATATATATATATATATATATATATATATATATATATATATATATATATATATATATATATATATATATATATATTAGTATAATTTAGCGTGCATGAGCAGATAAAAAGAACACATATATATATATATATATTACTGCGTAAAACATTATCCTTTTATCTAGTAAATTGATGAATAATCTCTGTATCTATGGACAATTTTACTATACACTTAATTTGTAGGTGTACCAAATTGCATACGGCGGCGTCGAATGCGTTAAAATATACCTACTAACATTAAAGTTATTGTGCAAACATTTTTGTAGATTGATGAATACTATATTATGTGTTTCTACTTAGGTGATGGCGTGAACATATATTTGTAAGCTACAATCGGTTATATAGTATTAACAAACGGGCATCCGCATAAATATTTAAATAAATAATAATGAGTACGCAAGGATCAATTATAAGAATAAAATATGAGGACAAAAACGGGCAATTATTTCCACTACTGTTTAAACTTAAAGGAAACATATAATGTTGAAGTCGTTACAATTACAACACTGACTTATGAGGCTCGCTCTTCAAAAGGCTTCGCTCTTGTTTAATGGCATTATTAATGTCTCATGCAACACAATGATACTTAATTATGTACAAGAAGTAATTTAATATACGAAAGAAACTTGTTGAAATGCGGCACAATCACCGCCATATTATTCTTCGTAAATGGATACTTTATTTGCTACTTCAAGGCACTGCGCATACTCTGGGAAGACTTTAGCTATAAAATAAATAATAGTTACGTTTTTTTTTGTTTTATTTATAGTTGTATATTTTATTATTTAAGTATCAAAAACTTAATATTCGATATAATTTTTAATAGCCGAGGTTAACAACCTAATATAATATCAAATTACTTAGAATTTAGAAAGTAACGTGAATATTTACAAACTTTTCACAAACATTTTAAAGTTTAGATATCAAAGAATCTTACTAAAACCATTTATGTATAATATTAAAGTAGAGGTTTAAAAAAAAATAACAAAACAAAATCATAAAAAATATGTAATAAATTGAAGAAAAGCTAACGAAGTGAGGATTTTAACAGTTATTGTAAAATATTCTATACCTCGACTCTAGCTAAAGAAAGAAGTGATACCTTCGTGCAAGTATGAGCAACATTAGCGGCCATCGATTGATAAATTAACACAAATTAAACTAAATAAGGAGTTGTGGGCACGGCCTTAATACGATGATTACTGTGGCGGAAAACACGGCTGACCTCGGCGGGTCGTTGTCGCCCATCGCCTTAATGTCAAGTTCACTCTCATTGGAACTGGATCAAAATAAAACTAATACTTTCACTTGTAAAATACCGGTTTTTGTCAAGACTTTACATGTGACTAATATAGTTAACAAAAAAGTTTTCCGTCTTTGTGCCCTTCAAATTTAAAACAATGCAATGGGTGTTAACACGTATTTTAGACAGACAGAGTATATATATACATATACAGAGTATATAACGCATGTTTTAGAAGGCGAAGTTGCAGGAAAAAGTTACATATGTACCGAACTTATACTTTAAACGAGACAATATTGTATATACAATCGGATCTAGCTAGGTGTTATCCCTGGGAAACGGCGCATTTTTAAGCTATATACGTTTTTTCTTTCATCGTGAAACAATATATCAATAATTTCGACTTTGTTATGTAAGTCCGATTAGCAGTTTGTTTTGCGTATGCGCAAAAATTATATTTTGCCTTGTTCGAAAATTCTGAATGTGGTGGGATCGAATACCGGTCAAATAAATATTTTTGTGATTCTTTTTTTATCAGTCTTCCGAGCAAATCTCGATACCCAGGTACTTTAACTTTTAACAGAGGCCCAATTATCATAATTATTCTATTCAATTCGCAAGTATGGTTCCAGTGTCAGCGCATGCCTTTTCATTCATACGCGCATCAAATCGAGTGTGCAAGAGATATTGCATGTTCTGACACTGAAACCTGACTTCGAATTGAACAGAAATTGCACCCCAGTTTTGCCTGCAATGACAAAACTACTTTTCTAATAAATAAATATTTATTTCAGACAGTTATAGCCCATATGATTTAAAAGTAGATTAGTAACAAATTTCTGGTTGCATTATTTTTTTTATGTAAAACATAGTCTTATTCGATAGGGCAGTCTGACTTCGTTGTGCATTTACAACAGTGAAGGGTGCTAAGTGGCAGTTTTTGTCACTACTCGCCGCGAAGATGTTTACTATAATTTGTATGGCATCGAATTAGATGCCATTGTTTCCCACTAGCGGTGATGTTTCGTTGCCATACTAATTGAAGTTAACGGCGAGCAATGACAAAAACTTACACACAGCACACAAACATAAGAATACAAAAAACGTTGTACAGAAAACAATTTGAACAAAATCTTTTTCGTGCAATGGTATCATCTGCAACATCTGTGAAATGTGGCTGAAATGTAGCAAACCTTTGGACTTCCAAAGTAAAAGAATTCCAAGAATTTATATAGTGAGGACATAAAAAAAAAACAAATAATCAATTTACTACCTACCAATACCGATTCGTATTTCGATTATAATACCATAATAAATATTACGTAAGAGGGTATTGTCTACGGAAGGGCCTTAGGCAGTATAGGTTATATCAAGTTGAAACTGAATATTTTAGTAAAATGAGGATATGGTTTATTCCGTCCTAAACTACTGAGTAGGGGGTTGCCAGATGCGAAAATTATAACTGTTCGTTCTTCACATACTAATGTAAACTGGAGCTGTAGATTTTTCGCGAATGTTAGTAAGCATCATCGAGATTTTTGTTAATTCCAGTAGACTAAAGAAACAAGGCTTTTTCTTAAATTTCATTCCTGCAGACATAAAAAACAAGACTGGACTGCCGAGGAAGTGAGGGTAAATTTTGGGCAGTCTCCCAAATTTTATGTCACTCGATATATTAATAAGATAACGCACACTGGGATTTTTTAATTTAATAATTTGATGAAGATGTGAAGTCGATTATTTTTTATTCATTGGACAAATTTTTTTGTGCAAATTCGACGTTTGGCGTGTGGTAGCCCATATGATAGAGTTATCCAAAATTATTTAGATTGGATATGCTTTTTGCACGTGTTTCCCGACATCATTGAAGGTCGTTGACCTCATGTAAACACTGCCGTTAAATTCGCATTATTGTATCACGTGAAAGTCATATGAGTCTTTAGAATAAATGTTTCTTTTACTACAAAAATAAAAACATTAAAATAAAAATTTATAAAAGTTATTTGTTAACTTTTAAAACTAATAAGCTGTACTAAAACCAGCCCTGTCAGCTACTACAATGTTTGTCTTTGAATTGCCTCTAATTGCAAAAAAAAATGCAACACTAATTATTTTTGGAAAAACGTATCGGTTGCCCGAAAATGCCCTTATTATAGTTAAAATTATAAAAATAAAAAGCAACAAAAAAAAATCTAAACTTTTTCTTCTATTTTTAAATATTATTATAAAAGTCTTACCAGCTTGTACATATTGGAGAGATAGGGTGGGTCTTCTGAGGCAAGAAGGGATTAGGACTGAATGTGTCAAGTACTTGATTGTGCGAGCTTTTATAGTACTAAGTCACATAACCCGACCAAATCCGTCTAACCCTACCTCTAGTCCTAGGTCATCAGAACAGCCTAGGGCGTGTAGGTACAGTTGCACACAATCACTAATACACATTTGTCAAATATTAATACTTGAAATGTGTACAGGTGTTTGACATACTGATAGACACATCGATAACAGCCTCCGTGGTCCAGTGGTTTAGAGCTTGGCTCTCGACTTGGAGGTCGTGGGTTCGATTCCCGCGTTTCACAACAAAAAAATTGGTTTCCAAGCTTGGTTAGGACAATGCAGGCTGTTCACCTGATTGTCTGACAAGAAAGATAGGTCCATGCGTCGGACCTGCGCCTGATATATCGCCAGTTGTGTCGGTCATCCGTTCCACTGGGTTACGAGAGAAATGGAGGAGAGAGTGCTCTTGTACTGTGCATACACTTGAGCACTATAAAAATAACTCCTGCGTTGCTAGCCTGGTTTCAATGAAACCAGCCACCGTCACCGAAATCGGTGCGGGGAGCGCTTAGATACATGAATAATTAATTTGCGTTAAGGACAAGGATCTTAGCATGATCTAAAACTTGTATGTAGGTAATTTTATTACTGGAAGCTTTGAGCTTATCGCGGGATGAAAAACATTTTTGATATATTTAACTGTTTTCGGAAAAGTTATTTAGGTTTCAATTCTAAAGCGCGTGCAGGCACAATCTTTAGTTACTTAAAAACTTATACATTTTTAGCCCACGGCGAAAACTGAGGAGTGATTTAAGTTTTACGCGTTTGTCTGTGTGTCTGTCCGTAACATCGTAGCCCCTAACGGATGAACCGATCTAGTTTTTTTGTTCGAAAGCTAACATGACCGAGAGTGTTCTTAGCTATAATTCATCATCATCAGCTCGCTAACTGCCTGACAGTTCGGGGGTTTCTTAATTTTTTTAATTTTATTTATTCCTTAATATTCTTATATTTAAAGCAATAATCATAATGTAGATTACTGTAACATAAATATATAGTCAGTCATGGTACAGCCTTCTTTCATAAAATGGAGTAGGATACGAGCAACGGATCGCTTGTTGGTATTGGCAATTACCCCGGCCTTGGACTCTCGCAACACCAGAGGATTTACATATGTACGTAACCTCCTCAAAATCCTCTACCTCCCTTGGGCCTCCGGTTACCTCACTGACTCGGCGAAACATAATGCAAGCGTTATTTCATGCCGGTTTTCTGTGAGGCCGTGGTGTTTATCCGGTCGAGCCAGCCCATTTGTGCCTAAGTATAACTCTCTCAAATTATTTTTATTGCTACACTTAGCTACCATCAACTCTCGAATTTTAAATCTCCTTATAACCTAGCTGTAACGCCTTGTATGCAGTTTAAGATTATAATAATTAATATGTAGGTATTTATTTAGATGACAAATGAACTCTGTTTTAGAAATACATATAAGAAGACTACAAAATTGTTTACATGCAACATTAGGTACAATGCGAACAAAGAGAAATAAATATTAATTAGGCCATCATGTTACATCATGACATAGGGCTTAATATGTTTCTTTCAAACACAAATTAAGGTTTTTTCGCTCCAATATTTTTCGGAGCTATTTTAAATTTAATTTCCCCATATTTTCCTATAGCTATCCGAGACAAAACCGTAGGCGTTGTAATAAACAGCGTCTCTTTTATTTAATTGTATATGAAAAAGGTTTGTGTTGTCTGGCTTGTAAAATCTCCATTACCTAATTTGATGACAGACATTTCTAGTCTAGTGGGCAGCACGCGTTCCTAATTTCTCTTGTATGCAAATTACGCTCTATTTTTCAGTTTTCAGTATTCTTATTAGATTTTTGTTATCATTTTACTAAATAAATTAACTACTTCTCTACTTTCCTAGTCATCAATACTGTAATAAAAAAATACATATACATACAAAGTACATTGAATTAATAACCTTCTCCTAAAATTTATGACGTTAATGGCCCGTTTCAATAACCTATCTAGCAATAACTATTTGTTAAAAACGTCAAATTTGTATCGCGGAAAGCCGGCAAATGATTGAATGACGACGTTTTTAACATATAGTCATTGGTAGATAGGTTATTGAAACCGGCCGTTAATAATTCACAGGTAATATTGCATTTTAAAGCGATTTGATGTGCCTTATATTCATATTATCGATTCACAATCAATAGACAAATTATGAAGGAACCTTGTATTTTAATGTAATTTATCATTCTGTAAAGTGCAAAACGAACAGAGTCATTGAAATTGAATGAAAACTAATTATTTATTATTATGATTAAGTAATAAGTCTTCAAACAGGCAAAGGGTTGAACAGCAGTGGGTACTATTGTCAGAAATATCGAATGAATTGATGAATGAATGAATTGATCAATTTCAATTATATTTTAGGTAGCTTGTAATCTTCGATTTATGACTGTTCAAAAAAGGCTACTAAAGGGCCACATACGCACGATCATCACGATCACCGACTGGGCTGACTGAGGGGTCAGTCGAGGTAAGTTCTTTAATTACAATCACGAAGTTAGAAATAAAAAATTATGGCATTGACACATACATTTGGTCGCTAAACCATGTGGTTACTGCCGTACATTTTATTCTTTAGCAACTTGGTTATCGTTCCAATATCGCACTTTGTCAAGGCCCTAGGATTCATGCTGAAAAGAAATCGTTTACGACAAACGAAACTAATATTTTATGGACTGGCTAATGGTTGCGACAAAAGGGGGTGTTTTGTAGATAAAATTAAACCTTTTATTTGCTATTAAAATCTCATAACCTCAAGATGACACACACTGTATGAATTTATACAAAGTGCATACCCGCTAATTTGTTCGGTGGCCGATGGGACAATTCTAATTTGCATGTGAGTGGAACGCTTTAAGATTAATCTCATTCTTTCGCCCATTCCTAATATATTACTAAATAAGTAATTGTTGAGTTTTGCCGGGGAGTTCAATGAGCGACGTTGTGGAATTTGTAAAATTTCATAAATCTTGGTTCTTAATGTGTAATATTGGTAGCATATTAACCATTAAACATTCGTTAACGTGCACAAGTGTGGGCAAGTGGTACAACTTATAAAAACGTGCTATTTTGTGTTTCCCGCCAAAACTCCCTAGGAACTTTCAGTAAAGCTTCTACCACTTTACTGAATCGACTGACTTGACTCATTGACTGCACTGACTATATATTTGGACTCTGACTAGACTTTAGACTTGACGATACAGGAATACAGTGTTGAAAATTGAAACGAAAGTTCTATTTCCCGCCTTTTTAACTTGACACTGGCAAATGGTTATAAGCCGATGCCATATATATTAATAAAAAAAAAAAAGGATGCTAAAGAAAGAAGTTTTCACTTCTTAAATATTATCAGAACATTATAACTTTATCACTGGACAGTACACGTGTAATGCAAGCTAGCTTGATTGAACTATTTTTAATTATTTATGTCCATATTCTAGCCCCACTGCCTCCGGCATACGACGTCATACACTCGTTCTGTCTACAAAAACGATATTATGCGACGATGTTTAGTTATTGGCAATTTTATGGATATTATTTATATAGATTGTGCACAATAAATTCATTTATTTTATCATAGCTATGACGCGTTGATCTATTATAAATTATACAATATAGAAAAATATCGAATTTAAAAAGACAATACTTGTTACAAGATTTCGGCTAACCTTCGTTTCGTAGGTGCTTAATACATAATTTAATTTTAGTTTTTATCTTTGTATCATACAATTTTAGAATCTTAGATTTCAACCCATTAGTCGCAGTAAAGGTACCGCAAAGTAACCTACAATCTAAATTAAATTATACAAAATGCGCTAAATATACTGCATGCAATAATAATAATAATAAATAATAGATAGAGTTTTCATACAAGGGACAACTTAATTAATAGTTTATTGGCCATACATAATATTCCCCTAAAAATATAATATGTGTGGTAAGTTTTTTAATTATAGGCATTGCATTTAATTTCATCAGGCATATGCTATTGATACTAAGGCGGGTCAATAAGTCCGTGACTTTTTGAATTTCTAACCTCCTTACTGAAAAAGTAACACTACTCCTGTCAACAGGCATCTGTCAGTTGACTCATATCAAAATTTGAACTTGCTGCGTCAGTTAGTTTGTGTTTTACAGCTATCTTTATCAGACTATCCAGTAACTTAAGGAAACAATGGAAAAAAGTGAATTTCGTGTGCTTATTAAGCATTATTTTTTGCGAAAAAAAACCATTACCGAGACCAAGGCTAAGCTTGATAAATACTATGGGGACTCTGCACCATCGATTTCAATGGTAAAAAAGTGGTTTACTGAATTTCGTTGTGGCCTTACAAGCACTGAAGATGCCGAACGTCCTGGACGCCCAGTTGAGGTCTCTACACCCGAAACAATCGAAAAAATTCACGATATGGTGCTGGCCGACCGAAGATTGAAAGTGCAAGAGATTGTGGAAGCCATAGGCATCTCGCATGGCTCAGTGGTTTCAATTTTGAATGATCACTTGGGCATGAGAAAGCTTTCCGCAAGATGGGTGCCGCGTTTGCTCACAGTCGACCACAAACGCAATCGTGTAACAACTTCACAGGAAGGTTTGGCGTTGTTTAATCACAATATGGAGGAGTTTTTTAACCGTAGACGAAACATGGATCCATCACAATACACCAGAGACCAAACAACAGTCAAAACAGTGTGTTTCTAAGGGTGAATCGGCGCCAAAGAAGGCCAAAGTGGGTTTGTCAGCCAATAAAGTTATGGCGACTGTTTTTTGGGATGCACGTGGGATAATCCACATTGACTATCTTCAAAAGGGAAGAACAATTAATGGGGAATATTATGCCAACTTATTGGACCGCTTCAATGAGGATTTGAAAAAAAACCGACCTCATTTGGCCAAGAATAAGTTCTTTTTCACTAAGACAATGCAAGGGTGCACACATGTGCAGTTGCCATGGCAAAAATCCATGAATTGGGCTATGAATTGCTCCCACATCCACCCTATTCTCAAGATTTGGCTCCGAGTGACTACTTCTTGTTCCCAAACCTGACAAAATGGCTCGGTGGAAAAAGATTTGACTCCAATGATGAAGTCATCTCGCAAACAAAGGCCTATTTTGAGGACCTCGACAAATCATATTTTTTGGAAGGGATAAAAAAATTGGAGAAGCGTTGGACAAAGTGTATAGAGCTGAAGGGGGACTACGTTGAAAAATAAAATGATTTATTTATCAAAAAATCTGTGTTTTATTCCAAAAGTCACGGACTTATTGACCCGCCCTCGTAGCATATATGATATTAGATGCACGAAATTAAATATTTACTTAACTTTTACAAATAGGAACTAGCGCATTAATTTGTTTCTTACAAAGAATCGAACATTAAAACAAAGCATAACAAAATCTTTTAGTTAAAGCAGTATTAATCGAATTTAAGATTTCTTGTATTATCTTTAAGCGCTTTAGATATATTTGAAGCAGAAACACAGAGTTTATATACATAGGCTGCACTAAAAGTATCGGGAATGGAATATTTCCACTGTTCCTGTCATATTAAAATCTTTTTAATTTAAAACTCCTTGGTTTTAAAAATCGAATACCGTTTATTTATTTAAAAAAAGATTCTCGGTCTTGTCATAAGGTCTTGTCAAATTGTTTAGTCGTTGAGAAAATGGAATTGACTCGAGAAAATTCTAGAGCGATGATTTATTATGACTTTCGAAGTGGTTTAACACAAAAACAGTGTGTTGACCGGATGATTTCTGCATTTGGTGATGAAGCCCCATCCAAAACCACAATTTATCGCTGGTTTGCTGAATTTTAACGTGGACGTGTCAAGCTCAGTGATGATCCCCGTCAAGGTCGTCCAAAAACTGCAGTCACCCAAGAAAACGTTGATGTTATGCGTAGGCTGATTGAGGAAGATCGACATGTGACATACCGCGAAATTCAGGCAACTTTAGACATTGGCATGAGCCAAATACAAATAATCTTGCATGAACAATTAGGTGTAAAAAAGTTGTTTTCCCGATGGATACCGCATTTGCTCTGTGAAGAGCAAAAAGCGGTTCGCGTTACTTGGTGCATCAGAACTCTCGAAAGATTCTACGCAGGATCCTCAAATGCTGTATACAACATCGTATCAGGTGACGAATCCTGGATATACGCGTACGAACCCGAAACAAAAAACCAGTCACGAGTTTGGGTGTTCGAAAATGAGTTAAAGCCAACAAAAATTGTTCGTTCACGGAGTGTTGCAAAAAAAATGGTGGCCACGTTTTTCTCCAAAACCGGCCATGTTGCGACTATTCCTCTTGAGGGACAAACAACGGTTAATGCAGAATGGTATGCTAACATTTGTTTGCCACAGGTCGTTTCTGAACTCCGTAAAGAGAACTGCAACCGCCGCATCATCCTCCATCACGACAATGCGAGTTCTCACACCGCGCACAAAACAAAAGAGTTTTTAGAGCAAGAAATCATAGAATTATTAGATCATCCGCCGTACAGCCCCGCCCCGACCTAAGCCCTAATGATTTCTATAGTTTCCCTAAAATAAAGAATAAATTGCGTGGTCAGAGATTTTCATCACCTGAAGAAGCTGTAGCACGCCTACAAAACGGCCATTTTGGAGACCCCAACTTCCGAATGGAATGGTTGCTTCAATGATTGGTTCCATCGTATGGAAAAATGTGTCAAATTTCGCGGAGAATACTTCGAAAAGCAATAAATACATTTTTAAATAGTTATGTTGTGTAACTTCCTTGATTCCCGAAATTTTCAGTGCCGCCCTCGTAGTCATAGCTAGCTTTTATAAGTAAACTAGCTGTCCCGACACATGTTGTTCTGTCTCAACTATGAACTGGAATAAATAAATAACTACACCTACAACCTACTCCAATATCTACACCTACAACCTACACCTACATGTATACCTAGCTACATCTACAGTATTTTTTCAATATTTGTCACCGTTTAAACCTTACCTGAACTTCCACAATTATTTAAAGACCAAAATTAGCCAAATCGGTCCAGCCGTTCTCGAATTTTAGCGAGACATTGGAATTGCTATCTATTTAGGGTTCTGTAATACTTAAGGAATCCTTATAGTTTCGCTGTTTCGACTTCTGTCTGTCTGTCTGTCCGCTCTCCTAGCTTCTATAATTATGAATATAAATGGATAAAAATTATAGTTTTAAAATATGTATAGATCTCGATTTTGACATATTCGATCGTCTTGGTCGCGGAATTGTTAATGGTGACATCGGCACAATAAGCTAATAGAAACTCGAATCTAACACATCAACCGATTAACGTCAAATTTTCAACCATACTTATTCATAGATCCGTACTTACGTTTGTTACGTTTAGCTGTCAGTTGCGTTTTGTTATTCCATGTCAGTTGCATTTTGTAATACCACGCTTTATGTCAGGTCCCACGGGAATGGTATAAATATAATCCTTTGTCGGTCTCCTGGTTCTAAGCTACCTCCCACCAATTTTCAGCCAAATCGGTTAAGCCGTTCTTGAGTTATAAATAGTGTAACTAACACGACTTTCTTTGATATATAGATATAATACAGTATTATATTTACGCGGAGGCGGAGCCGCGGGCAAAAGCCCATGGGAACACTGTTCTTTTTCGGGATAAAAAGTAACTTATGTGTTTATCCAGAGCTTAAACAACCATACCAAATTTCAACAATATCCGATCCGAGATAAAAGTAACCACCGTCCATCCATCCATCCTCACAAACTTTCACATTTATATTATCAGAAGGATGCTACGCAGAAGCTTCAAAAAGTATGCCCAAACTACCTTCTTCTTCTTCTTCCAATCTTTTCAAGATTGATCGCCATAAGATAGATATATCATTTTCAAAGCGGGCGAGGCCGCGTACCTTATACTAGTGGGTTTATTATAAGAACATATACCTATTACACGATCCAATTTAGATCAGGGTATTTCAATGACACCAGCTGAGTTCTTATCACGTGTGTGATACATACAGCTTAAACATGTGGGTCGCTTTAACAATATTTAATACGTTCTTGTGTACGACCTTCCAATGTTATGTGATTTATATTGTTCAAAGAATTCTTATTAATTTAACTCGCAGGTTTATTTTTAGGGTTCAATTCACTAAAGACTTTATATTTTAAAATTCTAGTATCCATTATAGTATTTGAGAAAATCGGACTCACGATATATTTTGTCCCTTGAAATAGACATACTTAAATCAGCAATAATATTATATAAATTAATTGTACTATAAAATTTATTCGTTTATAACACAGCTTCGAGCAAGTCACTTATTAATAATCACCAAAATCTTAAAAATAGTATGGGGCGGGGGCGGCAACGTATGGGGCAGAGGCGACGTATGGGGCAGGGGCAGAAGCAACGTATGGGGCGGGGGCAGCCACATATTGGGCAGCAGCGACAACTGGGGCAGGGGCGACCACAGGGGCAGCAACTGCATGGTTCACAGCGTGGGCGGAGTAGGAGCTGGCGTATGGGGCAACGGCGTATGATGGGGCAGCTACGAGCGCAGCTGGAGCGGCCGCGAACGGCAGGACTCCAGCGGTGGCGGTAGCTACGGCAAGAGCGAGGATCTGGAAATAAAGTTAAATTAAGAAAGCAATACAAATTCTATTGCAAAGCCAGATGCAGTGTCAGTTGTTATCTTTCAATGTTTTCTAGTGATATTATTAGAGAGCATTTTCTGGAGATATAGAGAACAGTGTTATATTTTATTTATTGTGCACAAGCTAGAAACCAGAGAGAATTTTAACAATACTCACAAAGAATTTGGCGATCATTTTGCTTAGTTTAGTGACTGCTGTTCAGGATGGACAATCCGATGTACTGTGCCATCGTGAAGATACTATCACAATATATACTTCGCAAGAACGGCGTTAAGCAATGGCGCGTTGTAGGAATACATAGGACATAGTTGGCAACACTGTTTTTAACCCGCGCACGATCGACGCATTCTAATTTGGACTCTTTGCACATCAATTTCACTGTTAGTTGTATAATTGTTAAGTGACATCCTGTCCATTAAATGTATGATGAGCATACGATGTACATGCACTATAAAGGGCGCGTTTATAATTTGACAATAATTGGCCGTTTTTCGGTCGATTTTGCGACCAAATGAAACTAAAACCAACAAAAGCCACAAATAGAGAACTTCTTTATGTAAAAATCAGTTGTGTTACGTGGTAATAAGGTTTACTTTATTTGGTCACTGTTTTCTAAACATGTTTTTTAAAAAGTCAAACAACATATTTTGTAAACGCGTCCTTAAAATCTATCAGTGCTAAAAAAATTGATAATCTGACAGAGAATTAATACATTTTATCAACTTGCAGTTGGAAATCCTTTAATTTCTCATAGCAACTAAAGTCTGATATTATTTTTGTGCGTATATTGAGCAAAATACTTATATATATATAAAAGACATTAAATGATTTTTTCAATAATGGTAAGGTCTACAAAAAAGCTTTTGGTACTATGATAAGATTACAACGTAACATTCCCGAATAGAAAATTAGGTACGGAAGTAAAAATATTATGGCTTACTAATTGTATTAACCTGCTTAGTGCTAATTGCAATATCAAGGTTCAGCTTAGCATTCAATTTGAGCTTACGCGATTGAAATGTCAAAAAGCAGAAAAAATTTCACCGTACAAAAGTTTCTCAATTCGATCCAATTCTGAGGCGAGGCTCCGCGAATCCCAAATGACTGACCGCAATTCGTCATTTGTTCATTTCCGTACGTATATTGAATCACAATAAACAAGGTATAAAAAGCTAAACACTTTCTTAATAGTCACATTACACCTCGTCTTCTCATTAAGGAAGGTCTTCTGAACTAATCAAGCAAAATGTTTTCCTTCAAATCTGTAAGTATCCACCATCATTATCTATAGAATTTTGAAAAACTTGTCTGTCTGAAATTCATTGTTTATTGACACAAAATATTCTTTCCCAGATCGTGCTTATCGCAGCGGCTTTTACCATCGGTGCCAAATGCAGCGGGGTAGCAGCACCATTGGTTGCACCGGCTCAAGTGGGATACGCTCATGCCGTACCACAGAATATTCCACCATACGCCTCACAAGTCAACCTATACAGCAGAGCTGCACAACTGTTGGCTGCTCCAGCGATTGCTGCACCCGTAGCTGCACCCCTGGCGGCCCCAGTTGCCGCACCCCTGGCTGCGCCTTTAGCTGGACCTCTAGCAGCTCCCCTGTCCGTAGCTGGTCCCGTCGCAGCAAGATACGCCGCTCCATTCGCATCTCCTTACTTCGCCGGTCCTGCCCCTTACGCCGCACCCTATGGATACCCTGCCCCATTTGCCCCTGCTGCATATGCGGCACCCTACCCCTATGGCCCAGCCGCACCCTTAGTGCGATCACCTTTCGGTGTAGCCCCTGCATTCGTACGGTAGATTTAAAGTAAAATTATTGTTGACCTTCCTACTTATAAGACTTAACCTTTTGTTATAATATGTCATTAGGATAATAAAATATAATAAATATCACTATCTATTATTTCTATGAACAATTATTATAGAAGAAATGAAAACTTAACAATCACAAGAGTTTTCAAATGTCAAAAATGTATTGTAGTGGTCATGACTTTCTAAAACTAAACCAAAGTTTTGGTTTAGTTTTAGAAAGAGTCACAAACATCCGTCCATCCATCCATCCTCACAAACTTTCATATTTATAACAGTAGTAGCATGCAGTACCTACTACTACTGCTAAAGAAAGTAGCTCATAAAAAAATGAATACGATAAATACTAGTAAGTAGGTACCCATTTTTCATTTAAAATATTAAAGATTTAAAGCGATTTTCGAACTATAGCTTTTTAAGTTATCCTACTACTATTAGAAATGTGAAAGTTTGTGAGGATGGAGGTATGGATGGATGGATGGATGTTACTTACTCTTTTGCGTAAAAACTACTGAACAGACTTTAATTTAACATGGTATGGTAGTTTATAGGCTCTGGGTTTTAACATAGGCTTCTTTTTATCTCGAAAAAGTACAGTCTTCCCGTGGGACACTTTATTTACGCGAGCGTACCCGCTATACTAATATATTTTTATGCCAGATTTTCAATCCAAATGCAGTCAGTCAGTCACAGATGTAACGAAACTATGCCTTACCTTCTAAGGCGAGCTGTATAGGTATACATAAAAAAACGGCCTCAATTTTTGCTTGACGAAGTTCTGTCTTCAATGTTTTATTTGGTCAGAAGTCATGATCCACTTTGATCTCAAATGTACCTTCTTAGGTTAGGAATTCCAATTACAAATTTATACCGCTATTTACTCATGCATTTGTGTTTCGAAAACCGTAATTCATTTGTTTTTTCCTCTTTTGGTTTTTAAGCTATTGCATAGCTTCTATCGCGGGCCTTGAGCGCGGGGACCGAATCCAGAAATTCCGTAACGAAAAAATCTCACGCTCCCGCATCGTCTAACGTCGTTTCAGTTCGGCAGTCTTCGACACGGCGTTTTATTTTTAAGATTTAAGACGGAAGTAAAATCTATCTCTGAACCAAATATTAAAGCAAGGCTAACGCCGTTTTAGTAAGGACGTGCGCCGATAGATGGCGCTTTAGCGCCATCTATCTATCTACTATTTTGCTTCAATAATTTACTAATAGATGGCGTTCCCAGGCTGTAATTCATGTACGTAGTATGATTTTCACTAGATTTTGGAAGCACAAAAGGTGTCCTAAGAAATGTGGGAATCGAACTTGGGTTACTTTGCTCACAAAGCCATGACATGTAATGTACACGGCTACCGACTCTATGACGCGGCACTTAAAAAGTTGTATTTAAATGGTAGGTTCCTGGATTGATGACGAATAACGAATATTAGTCCAAAGTCCACTATTTATATGAGACAAAGAAAACTGACGGCCGTTAATATTTTGCGCGAAATGTTCGATTATAATTTTTTTTTGCACTTTTCCACTTTTTAGAGTTTTGTTTTTTGAACATATAAGGACACTGACGATACTAAACAGTATTTAATGCACTTTAGTACTAATAATAAGTTGATATAAAGTTTTGAGAGTCATATAGTTGTTTTAGATTATTTGCCGTTTTTCACAGATGAAATTCACTACAAACACTTGTATAGTAGAATCACTTACTTACACTTGTGTTAATCACTTTTTTTAAATTATATAAGGATTTTTTGTATTTTTAATCGGAATTAAACTGCGGAGATGATTTTGACGATTTCGAGCTTCTACCCGCTTTTTTTCAATTTTTTTAAGCTATTGCATAGCTTCTATCGCGGGCCTTGAGCGCGGGGACCAAATCCAGAAATTCCGTAACGAAAAAACCTCACGCTCCGTGCATCGTCTAACGTCGTTTCAGTTCGGCAGTCTTCGACACGGCGTTGTGTGCGTGCGATTAGACGTATTGTATGACTCTACGAAACTCGCATGAATCGAGACGAGCTGCTCCGAAATCGGACGAATACATAAGCAGCTGTTTATGAGAAAGTATATAGGTGTATAGGTATTTATGTACAACAGTGAATAGCTGTACTTGTAAAATTTGTGTATTGTTAATGCCAATGTTATTTGTGCCAAAGTTGATAATGAAGAATTGATGGCTATTGTGGAAGCGGATCCATCCCAAACCACGTCCGAGTTAGCTGCAGGCTGCGTTAGTGATAAAACTGTTTTAATCCACTTGAAGAAAATTGGGTGGAAAAGCTTGAAAGGTACCTCATGAATTGAGTGCAGCAAACCGACAAACGCGCGACGACTGCTGCGTTACATTACTCAACCGGCACAATAATGAAGGGATTTTAAATCTAATCATTTCCTGTGATGAAAAGTGGATTCTGTACGATAATCGAAAACGCTCATCGCAATGACTGAAGAAGCCAAAACCAGCCCCAAGCGAAAATTGACTCAAAAAAGATACTTGTGAGCGTTTGGTTGACTAGTGCTGGTGTCGTTCACTACAACTTTCTTAATTACGGCAGATGTCTTTTGTCAGCAACTGCAAATCATGATGGTAAAGCTAGCTGCTAAACAACCGAGGTTGGTCATTGGCTCTAGGCCACTGCTGCTTCAGGACAACGCTAGCTTCAATTGTAATGTCTAAGACATCCACCGTATTCCCCGGACCTTGCTCCAATAGATTATCATTTTTTTTCGAAATTTGGATAACTTCTTGCAAGGGAAAAAATTCAACTCCGATGGGGCAGTCCAAAGCGCCTTCAAATATTTTATTGATTCCTGTCCGAATGGTTTTTTTAGTACAGGAATCAATGACTACCTATGAGATGGCAAAAGTGCATTAATAGCAATGGTATATTATACTTTGATTAAATAAATATATTATGTTTTAAAAAAAACTACTTTTGTTTAACGCCAATTTCATATGTTATGACCTATTGACCTATTGATGTTGTTTAATCCCCAAAGTATGTTGTATTTTCCATGTTTTATCGATAATCAATGTTTTGATAAATTAAATATTTTTTAGATTACGAAGTATATTGGATAATTATTAATGGATACACTCAGAAGCGTAGGATACGACCCACATACATTAATTATTATTAATAATATTATTAAGGGTCTAGAATTTATATTTTTACTTTTTAGTTGGGGTGAGCCCTGTTTATACAGTTATAAATATAATGTTTGGTTAGGTTTTGACGAAAATGCAGATAACTTTGTTTCTTTTTATTTTTAATAGACTAGCATAAAAATTAACTATAACAATACAAAACACACATAACAAATATTTACATCTTCACTTTGATTACATCTAAAAATTATTAGACTTAAGTTATTTCCACGCTACTTGTTTTAGGAATGGGGCAGGTAATACTGGAGCAGGTAACACAGGGGCAGGTACTGGATAAGGGACTGCTCTAGCTACAGGAATAGGAGCAGGAGGTAGGAATTGAGTGTGAGCACTGAAGACTGCAGCAGGTCTAATGATTGGTGAGAACGGGGCGTGAACGGCAGTTCCGGCAAAAGAAGGTAAAGCAGGGATCGATGGGATGTTTCTGGGTAAAGCGGGAATAGATGGAATGAACCTGGGTAAAGCCGGTGCTGGAGCAGCAAACACGGGTGCGCGGGCTACAGGGCCTGGCCATATCGGAGCTGGAGCTGGCAGGAATGGCGCAGGAGCTGGTAAGAACGGCACAGGGGCTGGTAGTAACGGCGCCGGTGCTGGCAATAACGGTGCAGGGGCTGGCAGGAACGGCACAGGGGCTGGTAGCAATGGTGCAGGGGCGGGCAGTAACGGCGCTGGGGCTGGTAGCAATGGTGCAGGGGCGGGCAGTAACGGAGCTGGAGCTGGCAGCAATGGTGATGCTACTGCATGTATTGATCTGACGCCATTAGGAATATTGTAGTAGGGAGCATATCTCACTACAGGCACTGATCGCACGGCTGGTAGTAAATGTCCTATGCCACTGGCTTTACATGATGCTATGAAGGCGAATGTGGAAATGATCTGCAAGAAAACAAAAAAAATACATTTTAAATATACTTTTACTTTCATAGTGGTTTTATTGCGGTTTGCAAAACTGTATTTGGAGTAAAAAAAAACATGGTAATTTAATTGACACTAGGAATTTTACAATACTACATTGAAACTAATACATGAAATAAAAGGTTACTTACTAATCTAAGTGAAGACATTGCTTATGGAAGGACGGCTTGATAAGTCGAAGGGATGTGCGGTAGTATATTAATGTATGGATCACGATGCGTTATATACCGCACTGTTGCAAGCATTACGTCTATATTGGTCACAATTTCACTTTCCTTCGGCAGGACATGCGCATATTAGACACCAAATAGTACTCGACTACTAAATGCGTCACACTTGACCATCGAAGGTAGGTTATGTAACAGCAAAGTGTGTCTATAGGTGATATTATGATGACATTACAGGGGCTATCGACAATTAACTAGCTCCCTAAAATGATGATGACCCAATCAGCAAGATTTCGATTGGCTTTGTGAAAAGTCTTGTTCGAAAACATCTCGTATGTTATAATTGATGTGAATATGAAATTTCTGTTGGCAAACGTTATAGACAATATACAAAAATTTACTGGCATGCAAAAGAAAGTACATACCACACTTCATTTTTTTTTTCGAAATTATAGAAGTTAAAGATTTAAAAAATTATCTACCGAACATTTAATCTTTATCATTTCTTCTCTACATTTAATCTTGAACATTTAAAATTAATAAATGTTATAAACGCATCTAAATAAAAAGTGCGCATGAGACAAAATAAAGAATACTTATATAATATTATTATAATCAGTTGGCATATCGTGAGTAGACTTCATTTGTCTCAATCGATCTTATCATTATTAAAAGTTATCGCGCGTCTTTTTAAAGCTAAATTTAACTCAGTAAGATGATTTACAGCAGAACCAAAGAAGGAACGGTTATGCTATATTTAATAAAACATATTATGTTTTACATTGATCTGTTAAGTACAGTATAATTTATCCCATGTTTATCCCTAAACGTAATAAAACGACAAAAGAGTCCATTATATAAATCACGTAGATGTCACCTTAACAATATCGAGATGCTCTGAATTGAGTTGCGCACATGGAATATCCAATGAAGGGAGTACGAATGTAGGTTATTGCTTGAAATTCCGTCGATATTGTGCTCGAACATTATTGCAATACATAAGAATAATTACATTTTCAGTATTAATTAGCTAACTGTCACTTGTCAAATGGCGTGACAGATAGGAAAGCCAGTAGGTACTTTGCCTATACTAGTTTACCCATCTTTTTACATAGGTTCCGGGAAAAAAACAGCCCAAGTGCGCGCCAGACCACGCATCAAATAGAGTTCGGTTGCCGCCCGTTTATGATTTTATTTTTAGTATTTTGTATATTTACCTCTTACTCCGTTATTTCTGTACGAAGTTTTTCAAGCGAGCGAATTTTACAGGTAAGATCTCTATGACTCCTGAACTAACCAAGTTATCTAAGCCTTTGAAGTTTTCCTTCAAAGTTCATTACATGGACTACCATCATGAATTTTTTCAGATTTTTCCAGGCCGCCGTTTATATTTTAGAGGGGGGCGCCCTTTTTAACAAAAGAAAATGCGTTTTGACGTTAAATATCTCGCAAGGCCGGTAAGCCTGTAAAAATTTTAAGCATAAGTCACACGTAGAGTTCGAACTGCAGGAAATAGAGAGCGTGTAAATGCGCAAGACTGACAGTCCGATCTGGCATGTCTGAAAAATGATCTGAACTGTACGTGTGGAGCTATTGTCATGTTTCAACTATGGATCAATGAGAATATTAGTTCCATAAGCTTCATAAATTTTATGAATGAAATAAATATAATATGTTAAGCATAGATACCTATTTGTGTGCGCGTTTTGCTATTAATTTTGTACCTGTTTAAAACTGTGCAACGATGTAAGAAAGGAATCGAGTAACATTATCCAAACTATTATGAATTCCAACAGAAAACTTAGAATTAGAATTGCGCTTAGCTTGTTATTATAAATCTCTAGGTATTGTTCTTGCTTTCACTGATTTATCACCTCAACAGACCAGTGCAGTGTGCACAGATAACATCTAAATAATTACCTACCACAAAGTTGTGTAGGAGTTACTATTGTTATTAAAGCTAGTTATTATTATAGTTTCACGAAAGCTACAAATCTAGTTTAGACACACCCAGATATATACTCGTAATTAAAAGTTCGACTTAATATTTGGAAATATATTATATTTACATAACAACGCGACGTTATTCAGTACGTTGTAGAGTATTTTTACAAAGTAACGTACCTATTTGTAGTTTGTAAAATCTTTTTTTTATGGTTCTTAGCTCGAATAAAAGAAAAGTGTGTGGAAGTGTATTGACGAATAGGCCTTCTTGTAGATAATAAGTCTTTTATTTTACTTGTAGCTTACGTCTACCTAGGTCCTACCGCGTGAAACATACCTAATAGGTATAAAATAAAATATAAAACTGAGCGTAGGTATAAAATTTATTGGAACGTCAGTCAATTTGTATAATAATATTAATTTAATAGGCTACAAAGGGGGCAGACGCGTAGTACGGCGAGTAGGGAGCGTAGTAAGGCGCGGGGGCAACCAGCCTGGCCGGTGCAGGCGCAACCACAGGGGCAGCGACAGGGGCAGAGACAGGGGCCGCGACCGTGTAGGGGGCAGCTACAAGAGGGGCAGGGGCCACCAGGGGCGCAGACGCTACAAGGCCGTTGAAGTTCCTGGAGACGTATTGCGAGCTGGATGCGGTCACGAATGGAGCTGGTGCTGCCACCACTGGTGCTGCGGCAACCAAAGGTGCAGAAACTAGGCTCGGTGCTGGCTTGGCTAAAGCCATAGCGATGATAGCGAGGAATACGATCTGAAATAAAAAAAATACCAGTTATTTTTATCATGTAGGTAAATAACGTATTAATCTTTAAAACTATTTTGAGCTTTGGTTGCACGAAATAATCCAGTAGGCTACAAATTCTATACTATCTTCCCTAAAACCAAAACTCTGCAACATTGACTGCATTTTGTTATTCAAACAAGAACAGCAATAATATTAATTGTTTGAGCTTTACTTAATTTATTTCTTAATTTTCCGACGCTTGAATAACTTTTCAGAAGCTTGAATAACTTTCGCTTACCTTTCCGAACATTGTTGTTGTGTTTATCGGTGGATGCGATATGTGATGATTGCCAACGTATGTACCTTTTATACGAAACTGGAAGATTCACCTTGTGGGTTTCGTCATAACTCACAACAGTTGCGCTAGCTTGTTAGAATCTGTGCACGCGTCTTTACGTGCTTGTCGTGAATAATTGCAGTGGTAATGTTTGAATGTCAGGTTCAGTTACATCAGAAATCACCATGTATGTATGTCATACGTAGTGCTAAATTAGGTTGAGTGATGAAAAAATATTGATATTATTATAGTAAAAAAGCATTAATTCGATAAATCGATCGTTTTTTTAATGTAGCTTAAAAGCTACACTAAAAAAACGCGTTTAAGCTTTTAACTTGTTATCTTACTTATCTTACTTATCCTCTGTGGCTGTGGTAGTTTAAAACACATTATACTTACACACCAAATGAGAGATGTACACAGGCTGAGCCAACAGCAGTGTATAATTTTATAGACATTAGGACTTGAAAATTAGTCTTTCCGTAAGATAACCGAACCAAGAACATGTCGGGATATTTCTTAGGAGTTTTCCGTAATGGACCTATCGAAATGGAAGGTTACAAGATCTCTTAAACTTCAGAAATGCCCAGGGTCCCTTGCAAACAAACCATTTTGGAAGCCGATACTCGCAAATTATTCACTTTATAAAAAAAGGCTTGTATGAAAACTTAAGGTCGCTGCTGCTAATTAAATCCTGCAATACAGTTATGATCCAGTCCCGATATGTTATTCTTATACACGTCAAACCAGCGCCAAACCCGTTTTTCTTGGTCCAAACGCCAAAAATCAGTTTATGAGATCAAGACGATTTTTATTATTTAAAATTCAATAGGAGTAAAATGAAAGTGTTAGTTAATTACGAGAATTGGAGTTTTCTTTATTTGAAAAGACTTAAACGATGGGTGGATGGATGAAAAAAATATCACCCCCACTTCAGATGTAGAGCCAGCCCTAAAAAAATTTTTTATTATATTATGGCGACAAAAGTAAAGTCAACACGCATTATAATATGAGTGTACTAAATTTCAACAAGTACAGTTCGTAAGCAGGGACGGACCGACGCGACGCACGGACAGACGGACGGACTGAGTGAAACTACGAAGGGCAGTATTACAGACCCTAAAATAACATGTTATTCTTCCTATTAAGGACAGAAGCTTTCCTGTCTGCACCGGAGACATAACATGATCGATGTTTTACGCTAATACGTAAACACTGGACGATATTGTACAAGAATAATCATTTTCAATGCTGCGCTGGGTTCAGAGACCTCCGTTATTAGATGTCAAGACCATCTGGATATATTTTCTTTTGTCTCTTCGCGTCTGTTGTTTATGTGGAAGTCATTTTCCCTTCAATTTGGGTGTTTCAGTACCAGAACTGCGGCAGCTGACAGTTGGCAGGGGGCAGTTGCGGTTGTGATTAAATTGTGATTAATTTTGTGTTAATTTTCATGACTCGGAGAGTATGAATTTAATAATGAAAGAAATTGGGAATTTTTACCAAATGTTTAAAAAAGTGGCGACCACAAACCAAAAGTTATATTTGATTGTATGATTTTTACTAATATTTAATTTCCTGTACTACCTTCTTATTTTCATTTAGATCAATGGAGAAGTGGAGGTAATCAATAAATTGTCAATCATATATCTTTATATTATATCAACGCACAGTCCAAATCCTTAAGGCTAGAAATTTGAAATTTTGCACACGCATTTCTCATAATATGTCGTAGGCATCCGCTATGGAATTATTTTTTAACATATACCTGATGGGGGTAAAATAGGGGATAAAAGTTTGTATGAAACTTTTTTTTCCTTGTGGACATATTTTCATGATATTTCGTATGAATTAAGTACGGAATAAATAACGAGTTATGTATATCAGAGTTTTATAAAATTCAGCCTAAGGAGGGTAAAATAGGGTATGAAAGTTTTAAATAAACGCACAGGCCAAATTCTTTATGCTAGAAAATTGAAATTTCGCTCATATATTCTTCATATGACGAAGGCATCCACCAAGAAATGATTTTCCAAAATTCAACCACCAAATGGGTAAATTTGAAATCTTAGACACGTAATTCTCATTGACAAAAGCATCCACAAAGGAAGGATTTTTCGAAATTCAAACCCCAAGGTGATGAAAAAGGGGATAAAAGTTTGCATTATTCCTTGGACATATTATTTGCATGAAATTTCGTATGAATTGAGTACGAAAAAATAATGAGTTATTTTAGCGTTATCTATTAGATTCATCCCCTAAGAGAATAAAATAGGGGATGAAAGTTTTAAATTATCGTTTAAAACCCAATTTAACGCGGGCAAAGCTGCGGGTTAGAAAAAAACTAAAAGTTTCACGTTTTTTTTTATAACTTTACGATTAAGGTATCTTTACTTTAAACGTAAAGTAATAAAAAAAACACATTTTACTCCGTGCTTCTCATTTTGAAATCTAATATAATTAGAGCTTGAGATCTCTTGCTTATGCAAGCATGTAAGTGATGTAGGTACCACTGGTCGCGCTTTCTTGTAACGTCGCTGGTCACGAGGGGTCTTCAAAAGCCCAAAAAGTAAATTATATTATATTATAAATTATATTATTTTCTAATTTTACACTCTTTTTATGTACCTACTTTAGTCTTTTTGATTCAGTCTTAATCATACAACCAAATAAAAAAAGCAACAAGAAAAACATTCAATTTGTGAAATATTTGTAGCTTAAACTCACAAACTAAAAACAGGAATCAAAACTATTCGTCTTGAAATTATAAAATATTAAAACGGTTTTAATTTCAACTCGATAACTCCACGCGTTTTCGAAATAAAGTGTCTTGACATGGTCTTGACAGACAGACAGATAGAAAGACGGACAGACGGATGGACGGATGGGGGAATGGACGGACAACAAAGCAATCTTATAAGGGTTGCGTTTTTTCCTCTTGAGGTATGGAATCCCATAAATAAACAAAAGTGATAAATTCTGGTAACAAGTGAAGATTATTAAGATTACCTACCTACACATCCTTGCCCTAAAATTTGAAAAGCTGTCCAAATATCATATTAAATATTAAAAATATTGACTAATTTTCAGTACCAGCACAACTACAATAATTTCTTGTAAATTGTCTTTTTTTGTTGTAATACTTTGTGAGTATAAATACACCGATATTCATTTTCTCTGCATCACCAACGAGAAATCATCATTCATCATCATCTTCGTCAGGCTAGCACAAAATGAATTGCTGTTACTGCGACTCGAAAGTTCCTTAGAAAGATAATAAAAGCGACCTAAAATAATAATAAAAATCACAATGCAAGTTTAAGGTCTCACAACTCTAAATAAAATATAATACAAATCACAAAATAAATCACTTTTGATGTGAAAAGTGTATCTAGAGATATTAGGTTGTCAAATGTACTTACGCGTTTGGTCACGTCGGGTCTTAAAAGCTCCAACGTGAACAAACACATCTGCAGCAATCAAAGCTTGCAGGTGCCCTCAAAATACAATTCAATTCATGAAGTTAGGTACCTAAAAAGCGCAATCGCTACGATTAACTCCAACATGGATTTTCCTCGTTTCCGTGAACCAGGCTTTAAAAGACTTCACGCGGCCAACCGAGGGTTAAAACACAAAGTTTATGCATCTTAAAAAAGTTCTTTCTTACGGTGAAAAAAATATAAAAATGTTTGTAATCTAAATAATACAGGCAAAGAACGCGTCAGAGCGCCTTTTAAGATAAGATCTCTATTTAGGGGGTGTTGAGCTTAGATGTAGGTTAGCTGATAAATGTTATATTCATCACAGTGGAATGCTTTATATAGGCATTATCACAATATCTACTGTTGTTGTAATGTTATTTCTGTTGAAATAACCTACATCATTTAAAGAATAAATCATTGTTTGTACTCTAGAATTAAGGATACATAATAATACAATAGCTATACTTTACAAGACATACACGTAGTTAATAAACTACGAGTATCTCTTGAGAAAAAAAAAACAAAAATCATTCAACTCGCGGTTACCGACAGCGGTGCGGTATGTGATAAGGTGGGGCTAGCGGGTCGCGCACCGCATTCTTGTTGTATTGTTTTCATTTTATGTGATCATGATAGACTTCTTTTACCTCATCATCATTAAAAAGCCAAGTCATACACGCTTCCAGCTTCCAATATGATTATCAACTGTTTTTAAATACTAACAGCCAAATACTGAAACGCTAATTAAAACTTCTTAGTTTTAATTAGCGTTTATCTCCGATTCACAGGCTGCCGCTTTATTTTATTTTGTCTCAGAGAGAGTTATATTCACAAACAATACAGATGAGAGTGAACATTTCCTTCGCACCACATCTTATGATCGTGACTAAAATATTTACCCATAGCAAAAGTGATAAAAATTTAGAAATAAATTAAACTTTAACGCATTAAGTAATATATTATATTTACATTCTTAATTATTTACAGTGATGTGCTAACAAGTGACATTCATGTTGGCCTCAGTCAATTACCGTCCATCTTTTGGCCTCGTTACTCGTATAAAGTCTAAACATTGAGGCCCAAAAATGGATCTGATTTGATAATGAGGTAATTTGGCTAAGTAATTACAGTCTCGGAGGCTTCGTTGCTGGCCTGTTTATTGGCCTTATAGTAGTTTCTTCGACATCTCGCGATCTACTCCTAATATTCTGTGGGTTTCTTTGAACCTTTCTAGAAGCTTGACTTGATGCTGGTCCTCTAACAATTCGTGTTCTATACGAAACTGGTCTTATAATTATCTTAGCCGACTTTGGTATATAAGCGTGAACGTGAGGAACTACTTTCAGGGCTAGATGATGATGGCCATGATGATGATGCCCATGATGATGATGAAGAAGATCTAACGGCGGTGGTGCGATATATGCTAGTGGTACAGGAACTACTTCGACGCTAGTTTTCAGTTTCTGGGGCTTCTGACGAGGAAGTGGAAGAGGAAGACCGTATTGCTTGAAATTGACGTTCTCATTCGAAGGTAGCGCTTGAGCAAAACTGTTGTCGATATTCGATGGGAGAGCAGTAGTAGCTTCTTGTTCGTGCTCTGTCGTCGTTTGGATTGTAGTTGATGTTGTTGTAGAGTCTGTGTTGAAATTCGTGTGAGACGGTTGAGGAGCTAATCCGAAGCCTGATGGAAAACCGAAAGGATAAGGTGGTAGAAGAAACGTGGCGACCGGGGCAGCTGCGTGTGCGGTGGCGATGGCTATAGCTATATTCGGATCGGCCGGCAGCGGTGGATTCGTAGGGTTTACTGGTACAGCTGTAGTTCTAGTAGCTTCGACGATAACCGGTGGTGCTAGTGCTTCTGGGGCTACTTGTGCTGGTGGTGCTTGAGCTATTGAAAAAACTTGTAGTGGTGGAGGGGGGGCTACTGGCACAACTTGCAACGGTGGTGCGGGCGCAACAGGTACCACTCCCAGTGGTGGCGCCACCAGTCTGTTGTATGTCCTCTCGAAGTACTGTGAACTAGATGCAGTGACGACAGGGGCTGCCCCGACTGGCAATTCATGGTGGACTCCAGAGCCCAGGACTCCACATATTATCGAAAGTAGAAGAACCTGAAAAGGACATAACATACCTTAAAGTGTGTAAATAGGAAATATTTTTTATTCCTTTTGGTATTATTCAAAAATATTATGAACAAGGTATGTACTGCTTTGCTACTCCGAATTTTTTAAATTGAGTTAAGCAAGAGCGTGACATGCTTTGTTCTTCTTAGTGGATCAAGAGGAACATGAATATGGCCAGGTATGGCACTGGCAATCTTTAGCCAATATCCTTAGACCATCTTGTGAACATATTGTATTATCTAAGTTTGTAGGGAAAATCTAGTCTATTTTTATTCAATCTACTCAAAAGTAGTATAATTTGGCGTTTTTTTCTGCCACTTGATGTAAACAAATGATTCCTTCCTCTATGTTTTACTTGAACCGATTTTTTTTTATTTTATGGTAATAGCGACCTACATTAACACTAGATATTTATGCACTTTTAATAAAATCATTTTTTTTACCGGCACTATCATAGTTGCAACGTCCCCCAAACCACTTATCGTTATGAGCCCATTAGAAAATGGAGCCTTCACTTATATATAGGGTGTAACAAATTTTGCATACCAGTGTGGCAATGTGACCTGCGTACTGGAATACCAAATATTCAATGGGCAATGTCGGACCTTGATGGCTACAAAAATCGTCTTCATTTTACGACGTACGAATAATAATAACTAGACGTGGGCATTTGGAAAGTGATTTAAGTTATAACACCTTTACAGCAGGAGTTCCCAATCTGTGGGACGCGCCAGAGAGTCGAAGAGAGATATCAACGGGAGCAAACCACAAATTCAACTTAGGTATTATTTTATCACAAATATTCATCGTCGCTAGATAAGTGTAGATATATTACAAAAATATATTTGTATAGAAATAAATAAAAATCATTCAAAATTTTATGCCTTTTTATGCATTAAAAATATCACAGGGGGCATGAAAGTAATTTATTTATAATCCCAGGGCGGGCACCGTGAAAAAAAAAGGATGAACAATCCTGCTTTACAGGGATCTCTGAGCGCAAATATTTTTATTTAAGTAGAGTTTTTAGTTCGCTAAGCACCGACTTATAAAGCCAAATCACTTCTGGCAATTTTCCACTACATACACGTTTGGAGTTTTGGTAGTTTTTCCGCTCATTGTACAGCTCGTGATGCTAATAGGGAAGTTGCCTAGGGTCGAAGATCACATTTTTCAAATAATTTTTAAATTGTTGAATAGAGATAAGTACATTAATCTAAATGAAAGTTATTTTAGTAGACGTGTTTAAAAATGATAAGCAAATAAAGAATGTTGCCCATCTCTATCTCTCGCAAAACCAATTGTGACGTCACAATCTGACACCGCATACATTGTTTAATTACAAATGTATGGCGGTAGCATATGGTGACGTCAAATGCCCATATATCGCCCTCTTTCTTATTGTAAATTTAAATTGTTTGTATCTTCGTAATTTTTTTATATTTACAAAAATGGGTTTTAGATTGTTTATTATCATGTTGTCTTACAATAAATAGCCGAAAAATATTTTTTTTTATTCAACATGCCTATAGGTTAGTATGTTAGCATACTGACAATATGCTGCGTAATAAAATATGTGTACCTATAATTATTTTATAAGAATCTTAAATAGGTTATGTGTCTGTGTGTGTATGTATTAAAAAATAAATAAAAGTAATAAATATACTTCCTCGGATACTTACTAAGGCGGGTCAATAAGTCCGTGACTTTTTGAATTTCTAACCTCCTTACTGAAAAAGCAACACTACTCCTGTCAACAGGCATCTGTCAGTTGACTCCTATCAAAATTTGAACTTGCTGCGTCAGTTAGTTTGTGTTTTACAGCTATCTTTATCAGACTATCCAGTAACTTAAGGAAACAATGGAAAAAAGTGAATTTCGTGTGCTTATTAAGCATTATTTTTTGCGAAAAAAAACCATTACCGAGACCAAGGCTAAGCTTGATAAATACTATGGGGACTCTGCACCATCGATTTCAATGGTAAAAAAGTGGTTTACTGAATTTCATTGTGGCCGTACAAGCACTGAAGATGCCGAACCTCCTGGACGCCCAGTTGAGGTCTCTACACCCGAAACAATCGAAAAAATTCACGATATGGTGTTGGCCGACCGAAGATTGAAAGTGCAAGAGATTGTGAAAGCCATAGGCATCTCGCATAGCTCAGTGGTTTCAATTTTGAATGATCACTTGGGCATGAGAAAGCTTTCCGCAAGATGGGTGCCGCGTTTGCTCACAGTCGACCACAAACGCAATCGTGTAACAACTTCACAGGAAGGTTTGGCGTTGTTTAATCACAATATGGAGGAGTTTTTTAACCGTGGACGAAACATGGATCCATCACAATACACCAGAGACCAAACAACAGTCAAAACAGTGTGTTTCTAAGGGTGAATCGGCGCCAAAGAATGCCAAGGTGGGTTTGTCAGCCAATAAAGTTATGGCGACTGTTTTTTGGGATGCACGTGGGATAATCCACATTGACTATCTTCAAAAGGGAAGAACAATTAATGGGGAATATTATGCCAACTTATTGGACCGCTTCAATGAGGATTTGAAAAAAAACCGACCTCATTTGGCCAAGAAAAAAGTTCTTTTTCACTAAGACAATGCAAGGGTGCACACATGTGCAGTTGCCATGGCAAAAATCCATGAATTGGGCTATGAATTGCTCCCACATCTACCCTATTCTCAAGATTTGGCTCCGAGTGACTACTTCTTGTTCCCAAACCTGAAAAAATGGCTCGGTGGAAAAAGATTTGACTCCAATGATGAAGTCATCTCGCAAACAAAGGCCTATTTTGAGGACCTCGACAAATCATATTTTTTGGAAGGGATAAAAAAATTGGAGAAGCGTTGGACAAAGTGTATAGAGCTCAAGGGGGACTACGTTGAAAAATAAAATGATTTATTTATCAAAAAATCTGTGTTTTATTCCAAAAGTCACGGACTTATTGACCCGCCCTCGTAGCACGGGGCCCGATTGACTTGGGTTGAATAGTCCATAGATATTATATTATTATTTTTATTTATAGGCCATAAAGCGGTATACAAAGTATTAACATTCGTGCCAGTTAATCCTACAAATAAAAGTAATGTATTCGCATCATGTTTCATAGCGTTCACGTAATAATATTATTAATTTCGTATTGTTCACATAACAATATATGTTTTCACTTTATTAATATTCCAATTTCTTTTGACATTGATGTATTTAGGAAAAGGATCGCTCCTGTACTTACATAAATACATGGAGAGCTTTCAATGCATTAGAATACCCACACATTATTTGCAAAATTAGTCGGTACAATTCCTGGTGCAGTTGTCGGAATTGTAAGACGTAGCTCACTTCAGCATGTTCAGTCTTATTTTGCCTATCAGGCCCATGTATAAAATTTACTCGGTTTTACGGTAACATACATTTTAGATAATGTATGCATAGACCAGCCGGGATAACCCTGGTCCCTTGGCGAGTGGGACGGGCTCTGGTATGGGACGTTACTTGCGTCTATACACTTGCTCCGTCCCATAGCCGGGGCACCTTGAGATTTGCAGGTGCGGCCGCCAATCAGGCGGAGAACCTCAAGCGGCGCAAATATGAAAACCTTAGCGGGGATCTCATATTTGAATTTTAAGCCGTTAGGGCTTGAAACCGGGTCCGGGTGCGCACAAAATTTTCAGACAAATTTCGAAAAAAACTAGTTGAGGCCACCTGAGACCCCAGAGCCGGCCCAAAGAGTGAGTATCGCTATCCAGCGAGGAATCTCTCTAAGCCTTCTAGTCTCTCCTACTCGTGGGGACGACCTGGGAGATTACCTTTTTGTTGTAGCTTTTTTTACTTGTAATTTTTGTAGTTTTGTATTATTTTCTTTCTAGTACTTTTATAGTTTATAACTGAAAACTAGCATACATATTTAATAATATAATATGTATCTATGCATTTATGTTCACTAAACTTAACATTAACGCTAAATTATTTTTAAAGAAAGAAAAGATAATTTATTTGGTAATATAAACACTGAACAACATAAATATACATTAAAAATAAAAACAAAAGATAATTTACAAAACTGGCGCCCATTCAGCATAATATGTTGTGAGCATAGTTTGCAACGCTGATTTTCAGTGAGCACCGCGTGATTTATCTATACTAATATTATAAATAGGAAAGATTTGTTTGTTTGTTTGATTGCATTGAATAGACTCCGAAGCAACTGGACCGATGTTGATAAAATTTGGCAAACCGATGGACCGTCACATGGAAGGACATAGGCTACCTTTTTATCGCGGGAAAATGTACAGTTTTCTTTTGCGAGTATGGAGTCGCGGGAATCATATTGTTTATTTTAAACATATATGCTTAATCGTGTATTATTCATTACGCATACCTACTAGCAACATGCAGATACGTGGTTCGCTATTAGGTTTTTACGTTATCATTAACGTTAATATTATTTTAAGTATAATAATATTATAGAATAATTCAGGAAACTAAAAAAAGACGATGGTATTAATATTGGCGCATTTAATTTGGTGTTCTATTTTAGTATTGCCACATTATCTTTAGAAAATCCATTAGGGACAAAAGGCATATATGGTAAGTATGTTACATGTTTTAAAATAAACTAGAGTCCGCCATGTGGTCGAAATTCGCCCATAATAATTCATATAATTTTAAGTTTAAACTTTATAAGGGTTCTTCTGCCTCTTAGATAGAAAAAAAATGTAAATGTTGTGAGAGATGGACAAACGTCAATGTGTAACAATGTTGTATCTATTAAACGCACCATGCGTTTAGTACACTAACTCAGATAATGTGTTATTAATCCTGAAAGTTTTTGTTTCACGTATTAATATAAAATAATATTAAAATTAAGATCTCCTTTTAAAAAAATATGAGCAAAGTTTCTATTGTGTATATTTAAAAAATGATAAAAGGCAGTGCACCGCATGGTGATTTTTGTTTTACTTAATCAGTTCCTATTCAGTTTTCGTAACAATAATTCCATTAAATCACTTTTCATTTTAGTTTTTCAGAAAATGTACTTAATTTTTATGAATAATATAATGACAACTTATACCTAACCATTTCGATTTTCGATCTTAATAGAGCCATTAGTATGCAGATTGCAGACGTCCTAACAAATATTTGTAGAATTAATTTTCTCTGCCTTCAATTCTACACAACTTTTTCTATTAAATACTGCTGTTTTACGGCTTTAGTAAATAAAGTGAAAATACACGGCCACCTCTAAGAATACTAAAACAAAAATTATACTCGGAGCATTGAACTGAAAGTCATTTATCTTAATTTTTGGGATGTTTAGGTGAAGCAATTTTCTTTTCTTCTTGGAAACACACGTGTCGTGTAGAAAAGGCATAAAGCTTCGTGATAAACTAGCCTAGTCAGTACGTCAGTTTCATTTGTGTTATGTTATTTACCTGCTTTGAAATAATTATTTTAAGTTTAACAAAAATATAACAAGAAATGTATGTGCCTGAATAAATATTGCAATGAGTAATTTAGTAGATTATGTATGCAAAAATCATTTTAACAGAATTTATTTTATACCTTGTATTATTAAAAGTTAAAGAATATAAATATGTTTTAATTAGGTATTTATTTTTAATAAACGTATGAAAATTTTAAGCAGCGACAACGGCAGGGACGTAGGGAGCGGGGGCTGCCACGTAGGGAGTAGGGGCTGCGACGTAGGGAGCGGGGGCTGCGAAGTAGGGGCCAGTTACGTAGGAGGCGGCAGCGGGTGCTGCGACATAGGGAGAGGCTGGAGCGACGTATAGGCGGCGAGACCGTTGTTGATGCGGTGGTGGTACTGGGAGCTAGACGCGGTTACTATTGGTGCTGGGGCTGCCACGAATGCGCCGCTGGGCTTGGCAGAAGCAATAGCCACGAAGGCAGACATAAGGATTACCTTGAAATTTTAAATATTAAATGCCAATTAATAATATTAAATGCAGTAATCATAATTATCAGATCTTTTGTATGTCAAAATATTGGTACCTACAATTTTCATCATTTTGATGTTTTCGTACTAAATGTTAGCACTAGAGTGATGCTCAGATAAGCTTAGTCTGAGATTATATAGCAAGCATTAAATTGTGTTGCAATGAAATATGTCGCGACCTCTGTGTGTAAGAAGTGTCTTCAATTGTTTAATATGTATGATCGTTAGTTATATCTTCTGTTGCAGTTTAACTAAGGATGTGATTAAAATACAAAATGTATATTATAGTATGTAGACTATTTTTTGTTGTTTATTGACCTACATTTTATTTTTATTTTGTCAAAAGTAAAATCAATAAATACACATTTATTTTTTATAAAATGTGTTTTTCTAAACAAAACAAGACCCTTCGTTTGCCAAACATAAACAGCAATAATTATAACATATATTAAAGAAATCAAAACAGCATTTTCTATGGAACCATATTTCACTACCGTTTATTCCCAACGAAACATTTTGCGTTATGAAAATTCTACAATATGATGGGCTGAAATCAAAGGGGTGAAAACATAACAATGTAACATTATTGCTTACCTTAACAATTAAAATGTCATTTGCACCATATTGGTTTTGATAAATTCAGCAGGCGCTTACAATGTTTACTTTTTTAAATTTGAGATTTTAACTACATACTTTCCCGAAAAATCAAATACAGCAATAAATTTATGTAAGTACTATGTACAAATAGTTTTTAGCTACACGAATAAAACCAAATCAAAGAGCATAATAATAGCTCCCCACACCGATTTCGGTGACAGTGGCCGGTTTCAATTAAACCAGGCCAACAACGCGGGAGCTTTCATAGTGCCAAAGTATGTGCGCAATACACAAGAGCACTATCTCTTCATTTGCTCTCGTGGCCCAGTGGGACGGATGACCGATACGTCTGACGAGAGATCAAGCGCTGGACCGACTTTTACATGCCCATCTGAAGCATGGATCATCCTTCTTGTCAGACAACCAATTGATCAGCCTGCTATGTCGTAATTTTGGAGTCCCAACTCGGGGATCGAAAACAAGATCTCTAAATTCGGGAGCCTCTCAAGGCTAGGGAGGGAGGGATCTCTAAACCACTGGACCACGAAGGCGTCAAAGACAAAAAAATGCAAAAACCATAGTCATGGACTAAGGCTACGTTCCCACTAGCGGTTTTTTGTGGTTGCGACAGAAAAATCTGCACTGCTAATAGACACTGTGCACTATTACAATAAATCTGAAAATCATAAGTTACAGCTGTCAAATCTGACATTTGACATTTGACACTACAACTTTCAGTTTTTTTATTTTTATTTAGATATGGCATCGGCTTATAACCATTTGCCAGTGTCAAGTTAAAAAAGGCGGGAAATAGAACTTTCGTTGCAATTTTCAACACCGTATTCCTAAATCGTCAAGTCTAAAGTCTAGTCAAAGTCCAAATAAATAGTCAGTGCAGTCAATGTGTCATGTCAGTCGATTCAGTAAAGTGGTAGAAGCTTTACTGAAAGTTCCTAGGGAGTTTTGGCGGGAAACACAAAATAGCACGTTTTTAGAAGTTGTACCACTTGCCCACACTTGTGCACGTTAACGAATATATTTTAATGGTTAATATTCTACCAAAATTAAGAACCGAAATAACACAAATTTATGAAAAATACAAAATCCACAACGTCACCCATTGAATTCCCCGGAAAAACTCCATTTTCAGCTTTATTATATTAGTGCAGAGTTCTATTTACAGTGCAGTTTTTTCTGTCGCGACCACAAAAAAACGCTCGTGGATTTACTGAGTTCTAAGAATTAAAAGAATTTTCACAGGTACTTAAATTAGTTGTGTTGTTTTGAGGTGCAAACGTAATGTTAAATATAAAATTTTATAGGCAAAAAATATATTATATTTGTGTTTAGATGTAATAGGTCGCTCTACATTCGAATATTTTAAATTAAAAAAATAATATTATTTTTTCTCTTTGCCTGTTGGTAGTTTTAATGTCCGATGATGCTTTTCAGAATTATTTAACCTGATCAAATTTTCTCTGTGGTAACAATTTAGACTCTAAGAAATCCTGAACAGTCCTTCCCATCGTTTCTTTTAAATAGCATAAGTAACTTAGCAACTTTGTTTAGAGGGCTATCCTTAGCATCGGGGCTGGTAGACCACAGCTACTGCTAGATCGCTGCATTTGAATCCTGTTTTCCAAGTTACTGATGATTCATATTAATTTTTGTAAATGAAGTATGTATTAGAAGTTGGGTAGCCGCTTCTGACTATGCTAGAGGTAGGACACAAACATAATGTCCACCTTAATATTTTCAAAGGAAAACGTTTAATTATGCTAAAGAGTACTAAATAATAGGTAATAGGTAAGATACAGTTTCATTCCAATCTTTCCAAGTCATTTATATCTTGAGAAGAAACCGGTTATACTGTATAATAGGTCTTTACCTATGAAATTTCCGTTTTACAGTACTGGCCATTTCAAATCAAAATAATTTTTGTTTGGCTAAGAATTCTAATTTGAAATTAATTTTATTTTTAAAACACGGAATTCTTTTTCCAATAGTAGTCATTTGTTTATTGATTAGTTTACATTTTCATCGCATTTCAATCTTTTTCGTCATCATGGATACGTTAAAAATTCGAGTAATTATGGAATATGAGTACCGTCGTGGTAGCAACGCGGCACAAGCGGCACGCAACATCAACGACGTTTACGGAGCTAACACTACAAACCAACGCACCACCTGTAATTGGTTTGCTCGCTTCCGTTCTGGAAATTTCGACCTGAAAAATGAACCTCGAAAATGAAGCATTACTGCAGATGTGTACTGAGAACTGAACACAATGATGGAGAAACTGGCACATCTCCAACCAGCATTGGTCAATCGCTCGTCTCCGCTGCTCCTGCACGACAACGCACGACCTCATACTGCACAGCAGACGGTCTCCAAGTTGCAAGAACTAGGGTTGGAAGCTCTCCGTCATCCGCCCTACTCACCAGACCTTGCGCCTACAGACTACTACTTTTTCCAGAATTTGGATAACTTCTTGGCGGGAAAAAAATTCAATACCCGAGAGGCAGTACAAAATGCCTTTGAAGAATTTGTTGCCTCCCGTCCAGCTGATTTATTTAAGAAGGGCATCAATAAACTGCCACTGCGTTGGCAAAGATGCATTGATTGCATGGGTGATTAGTTCGATTAATACAAATAAAAAATACATTTAAAAAAATCGATTAAATTTTTTCATACAAAACGGCAATTTCATAGGTAAAGACCTAATATATGTTTTCACTTTAAAGCAAATCCCACTACTATTGTGTATTACAAATGTTAAAGGATCGATGGATGGATGTTTGTTTCTCTTTCACGCAAAAACTACTTTTGATGAAATTTCGTATGGTTGTAGTCTAAGCTCTGTATTACGAGTAAAACATATGCTTCTTTATATTCCGAAAAAGTACAGTGTGCCCGTGGGATACTGTATTTACGCGGGCGGACCCGCGGGCAAAAGGTAGTAAAAAAATTAAAACTGTATTTGGAATTCTTGGCTAACCATAAATTAATCATTTCTCAATTTCAAGATTTCTTCAAAAATAAAATTAATATTTATTGAATATTTAAATTAACTTAAAGTTATATATAAAAGCATTGTTCAATTCTTTATAATTAAGTATTATTATTTTCGTAGTTTTTATTCTTTTTGTATTTTGAAAATTATTTTTTAAATTTAACTTATGAATTACAGTAATTTTTATATTTTTATATTTATGTTTTTTGTTTTTACTTTGCATGATGAAATAACTTATAATTTAAAGTACAATAAGCTCTTTTCTAATTTCAATGTATTTATTTGTTGAATAATTGTAACTTTTGTTGGTTAATCATTGTAAATAAAAAATAAATAAATTCTTAAGTCATTTATTATATCACAGATTCGTTCATTGGATTTAGCAATTTAAGCAGCTACAACGGCGGGAGCGGCAACGTATGGGGCAGCAGCAGCGACGTAGGGAGCGGAGGCGGCGAAGTATGATGCGGGCGCTGCGACGTAGGGGGCTGGCGCTGCGACGTAGGGGGCGGCGGGAGCGACGTATGCGGCGGGAGCGGCGACGTAGGCGGCGAGGACATTGTTGTTACGGTGGTAGTACTGGGAGCTAGAGGCGGTTACTATGGGCGCTGGAGCTGCAACTATTGGTGCTGAGGCTGCCAAGAATGCGGCGCTGGGCTTGGCAGCAGCGATAGCCACGAGGGCAGACATAAGAAGTACCTGTAAATTAATCGTAGATTAGTTGAATGATACATCTATTCTAATAATATAAAGTGGAAAATTTGTTTGTTTGCATCGAATAGGCTTCGAAATTACTGGAAGGATTTTGATTAAATTTGGCATAGATATAGAGAAGTCCACGGGGACGGCTACTTTTTATCGCGGCAAATGCACGGTTTCCGTGGGATTTCCTTTTGCACCTACGAAATCGCGGGCAAACTTCTAGTATTAATATAAACTTATCCAATTAGGTAATTTTTCAAATTATTCGTAATTATAAAATGGTCGTGCGTCACTAATACAAGAGCACTTACGATTTTCATCATTTTGATAGTTAAGGATACTGCTGCAAGTACAGAAGTGATACGCTATCAGTGTTAGTGGTCATTTTATACCTAGTAGCTTTTTAAGGTATGGCGCAAGTGTCTCCAAACGTGGCTACGTCTCTGGCATTGGGCGGCGCGTGATTTGAATCTGTTCCACATTTCGCCACCGCTTGGGGCATTATTCAATTACTCGACTTGGCTCCAGACAATTCTTTTTTAAATGTGACGACTATTAGTAGCTTTCCTACTGCTATTATAAATGTGAAAGATTGTGAGGATGAATGGATGGATGTACGGATGGATGTTTGTTAGTCTTTCACGCAAAAACTTCTGTACGAGTTTTAATTAAATTTGGTATGGTAGTAGATTGAGCTCTGGATTAAAACATAGGCTACTGTTTATTCCGAAAAAGCCTACAGTGTTCCCGTAGGATACTGTATAGCCGCGGGCAAAAGCTTGTAAAGTATAAACATAATATTAATATGGTACTTATGTCCGTACTATCTCTATTGTAATAAGTAACAAGCAGACAATATATATCTAAATTAATTAAAACGGTATATTCTGAGAAGATGCAACTGAAAATCATCAATGAAAGTTCTCATATAAGCTACATCATACAGATGCTCAAACGGTGATGTTTTGGAAGCTCAATCTTTGAAGTCTACCCTGCAGGAGGCTGACGAGACGTAGTCATAGACGTTCTCGATGAGCCGACTCTATTCATTGATAATGAAACCAAGGGCAATCTTATCTGGGCACTGAAGTTCGATTGAAAAGAAAATATGAATACAATTGATAAAATTTTATTTCCCACTAAAATAAAGCACACAATTTATTTGCGTTTTCCTCAAATTTATAGTCGATACGTGATTGAAATTTCCACATAAAAAACTTTCCACTGAATTAGTTTTTCTTTATATAATAACTTGAATCCATAAAGTTATTGAAACACTTGACCAAAAATAAATAACCTTTTCATTGTAAGTGTTACCTAATAATATACCTTAAACTTTATCCACCTTTCTTTACTTTATTTAACGTTATACATTATATTAATAATATCCATAATAATAATATCTATGGACGCTTCACACTACGTCAATCTGGTTGCGTTGTTAGTTCTCGAAAAACTTGTGTTACGGGTACCATACAATGGAAATATACTTAATACTTTTTATACTATACATATTAAATATTTTTACTATATTATACATATAATATAATATACATCCATGACCCAGGAACACAGAAAAACTTCTGTTCCTTCGGCGGGATTCGAACCTGCGACCCAGGGCTTGAGCACCAACACGCTCAACCACTGATTCACAGAGGGTATTAATATTATATATTTTAAGCACTTATTAAATTAAATGGAAAAGCCTATTTTGATTTACCTACTTAAAATTGGGCTAAATATAATCTGGGCCAATTAATCGAAACCAGGGTGGCTTCACGTTTAATAAAACGTGAAACTTCTTGATTGACTCTCCAAATAGAAACAAATTAATAACTTATTCCGACCTACATTTGCATCCTAGAGTTTGAGTCTTTTTGAGTTTTCTTTTGAGTCGCAAGATTGAAAATTTATTTGGTCTTCAGACCAAAATGAAAGTCTATGTAAGTTAATTATTATAGTAATACGTGAAGCAAAACCTTTCAGTACAGTTTGAAGAGAATTTTGCAACCGGAGAAGTATGAAAGTTTGGCCGGTAGTTAATGTAACGGGAAGATATGCCGAAAGCAAATAATTTTTTAATTATGCTGAGAAATATATAAAATTAATAAAAATAACAACAAAGCACACTACCTCAGATTATTAACACACACTGCCGTGCATTTGATACACACAATAATTGTTACACGTTGATGTCTGTCAATTTGTCACAACATTTAATTTTTTATTTTTTTTTATATGAGGCAAAAGAACCCCTAATAAAGTTTAAGTTTAAAAATTATATGAATAATTATAGACGGATTCCGACCACAGGGAGGCCTCTAGTTAAAATAAAGCTTTGCGGCTAAATTGTTTATCCTGAGGTATCGGAGAACAGCAATATAACAGCGTCAAGTAGCCGTTAAACTTTTGAGGGGTAAACTGTGAATTTTTGTCAAGAGTAGCGCTGCGCTATATTATAGCCATCAAAACAAGAATCATAACAAACACATAACGTTCGTATGTCTATTAGTAAGGATTACGGTAATATAACTATTAATACTCAGTATATGTTTAGAATATATTATTACATAACACGACGAAGGACGGGCGGGCTGCGCCGGACGTGTTATCACCAGATATTGCATAATTATGTCTACGTTAATATGATTTTGACAATCATACAATGTGTCACCCTCTGACCTTTTCGTTCAGGGTTCCCCAGCCTTCGGCACGCAAATTTCCTGTTAATTGTTCACTAGTAACTTTAAAGTATATAATATGTATACCACATTCTTGCAATAAAGGATTGAATGATTGATTGACTGAAAGTAAAATGTAGTTCAGTGTAGAACTCAAAAGGAAGGGAATGATTTTGGCAGTCTATATATGTATGAATGTATGTATGAATGTTTGTATGAATGTTTGTTTCATCGTAAACTACTGAATATATATGGCTTTATTTGTATTATTGGTCCGAGTAACATAGGGTATATAGTTTTCGTATTCGGCTTATATATTATTGTAACATTGGATAACTATTTGGGGAATTTTATGGCGGTCCAGCCTGTGACTCTGAACGTGTCACCACGCACATTTGTAAAACAATGTTGGCCGCGACCTCATGCATGCAAATAAAAAGTAGCCCATGTCCTTCCCCGTGGTCTACTCTATATAGGGACGAGTATATGCCAAAGTTCTTCAAAATCGGTCCCGTGGTTTCGGAGCCTATTCCTTGCAAGCAGTCAATCAAATCTTTCCCCCTTATAATATTAGTGTATATTTCCATGTGTTGCATCTTCCCGACATCAAGCGACAGATTATAATCAAAAAACAAAAAAGGCGAACTAAACATTGACTTCAGCGGTGAAGAACAGAGGTCTTAAATTGAGCGTAGACTTCATTTGATTAATATTCTATTTCTTTGATACAAATCGTATCGATATAGCTATAAATATTTACCTTTTTATTTAGTACTAAACAGTGGCGAAGGCTGGTTCTCATAGGGAAGCCCTAGTCTGTATAATAGGTAGGGATTTGGTTGAGGGCCTTTAAAAGGTAAGTAAGTGGTAAGTGAAGCCGATAGGAATGGAGTTATAGGAACCCCACGCCCCTGATACTAAATTAAGACATGTTCGAAAAGACCCATTGCAATTTATTTATACCTGCTCTACATTTAGACCGATTAAAAAAAAGATTTCTTCTAAGAAACGTAAGTATTTTGACTCTGATAGTGTGTTCCATAAAAGCTTTGATAATTTTATATTTATTCGAACCCAATTTTTATTAAATTATTCGTTAACTAATAGAAATACAAAGCTCACATACATTCAAAACTAAGGGTCAGTTCACACCAAAACGATACTTGGAGCTGCATTTATAAGAAAGCAATTCAATACTGAACTTTCTTCACTTGACAATAAGATACACGTTATCGAATGTCAAACTGCACCGCTCTGCTGTTAATGTGTACTGTGCCGCTCTAACAATCAAATGTGTATCTTCTTGTGCACTGAATAAAATTCAATTTTTAATCACTATTTTAAAATGCAGCGCCGTGTCGCAAGAACAAGGTGTGCAAAAACAACTAAAACAAGGTTCGAATTAGCTAAAAGTTTTAGTTCATGTTTCATAAGTAAATTAAATAAAGCTTTACATTTGCATTATTTTATTCTAGGCTTGGTTTTGTGACATAGATTTTTAATGAAAATATATATTGTAGTTGTAATTCATTTTATTGAGAAGCCGATATCTGTCATTAGCTACTAATCGAAATAGTGATGAGTATGGTAGTGCTCATAGTATGGCGCGTACTCGTACGTGGAATATGGATAGTCGGAGTAGTAGACTGGTGCTGAGTACTCCACTACTGGGGAGGAGTAGGATTCTACTGCGATCGGGTACTCCACTACCAGGGGCTTGGCTGTAGCGAAAGCCAGGAGTGCAGCTAACAACGCCTGAAAAAAAGAAATACTCATATATACTAAAATTGTTTTGCATAGAATAAGATAAGGTTGACTGTGACTTGTTACATTTTTTTTTTCATTTATTTACAATATTTTTTTGGAGTTTACTCCTTAAGAATCGATTTTCATATAAGGCCCAAAAAAAAAAAAAGTGTGTGTCAGCTCCGACGCACGGCTGGAGTTTGCTCTAAAAAGTAGATTTTACCCCTCATATTTTTTTCATACCGGGGGCCTTATATGAAAATTGATTCTTAAGGAGTAAACTCCAATATGAGATGTAAATCTACTGAACGAATGACCTCGTTACGTTTTCGTGCGCAACCTATTCTGCGCACCTGTCACTTTTTTTCACATGGCGCGAATTTTTGAACTCAAATCGATCGCTAAAGTTTTTGTTCCTTCTGAGAGACGAGTTTTACTTTTTAAGTAAACTCCAGTCGTGCGTCGGAGCTGACGCACACTTTATTTTTTGTTTTTTATTTCACAAATTCAAAAATATTTTAATTTTACAAATTTAATTGTCTGTCATATAAGGATAAGGTCCTGTAAAGACAGATTTATGTTTGGAAATAAAAATATAAAATAATAAAATAAAAATTAATATATCTAAAACATTCATATAAAAATAACATCGAGAAACCACATAGGTTTGTATAAATGTTATTACAAGTTAGCACCAATTTGTAGGTAATTAATAGTAGTCTATTACAACAAACATAAGTTTTAAAATAAATTTTAATATTATAATATACTTTTAACTACAAAATAATATAAAGTGAAGTTGTAAGTTAAAGATCTTTGGAACTCTTCTCCTTAGATTTAATTAAAGATTACCCAAAATTAACCGTTGGAAATAATACATCTTTGCCAATTAACTGACTTCAGTCTAAATATAGATTTTAGATTAAAAATATGTTTAATTAATTACAATGATTTATTTTTTTAAATTATAATTAATTTAATGATTTTATAATTTAATGATTACTCACAAGTTTTAACATCTTGAAGATCGATTGTTGTGAACTGATTCAATTCATTCATTCAATGGGACACCGCTTCTTTTGCTCCCTATTTATATCCTGTGTTCTATACTCTGGACCGGATAACGGAGGCATATCCTCATGGAACTTAGTTGGCATGGTGCGCACGCGCAGCCTTCGCGTCGCTATGTTAAGGTCAAGGGCACCATAAAGTAGGGTATGGTTATGATAGTAAAAAATCGTACGACAAAATCTTTACAGACACTCCTGGGAAATAAAAGCAAAATTCTGTGCTATGAAAGTATTATTATACCCTTGCTGATAATGTCCTATATTTTCTAAAGAGCTGCGTTCTAGTAGAACAGAACAATCGAAACGTTTCTGAACGAACTATTCCCTTTTTTCTCTAAGTCTAAATAAGATTATATCTAGTGTGTAATGAATAAAACTCATAGCTTAATGTTTGAAGTATATATTGATATATTCAATAATAATTATAATATTAAAAGTTTATATATTTTTTTATATTAGCAACAAAATGAGTATATTCTTATTTTTAGTAACTTGACACAAAATTAAATATGATTACACTATACTCAAATATATATTATATTATACTCAAAAGCATGTTGTGCTACGCCAAAAATCACTGCAATATTTGTTTACACACATTATTCATTCCGGTCATGCGGTGTAAGGTTGTTTCTTCATAGTATCTTTAGTATAAAAAGGTCGTGTCAGTAGTTTGTATCATCAAACACATTTGTTGTATCCTCGTGACCACTCACAAACAAACAAATCAAAATGTTTAAATTAGTGAGTGTTTTTAGTACCTAGATTTTATGAATGTTACCTTTACCTTTATGTTTTATTTAACCCTATGGTTTATATAATTACCTTTAATGATATAAATCGTAGGGTTGATTTAAAAATATGTTCTCATTTACAGTAATAATAATAATCAGACATCTGGATTTATTGTGCTTTGAACTTTTAAACTGAATACGAATTTCCTTGCAGTGTGTGATTTTTTTTATTTTTTTGACTTCTAGTTCCTCCTCGCCTGCTTCCTGGCCGTGGCTGCCGCCAAGCCCGGCATCGTGCCAGTGGCATACACCGCGCCAGTAGCGGCGGCGTACACCGCGCCAGTAGCGGCGGCGTACACCGCGCCAGTAGCGGCGGCGTACACCGCGCCGGTAGCGGCCGCCTACACCGCACCGGTAGCCTACTCCGCCTACACCGCGCCGCTCGCCTACTCCGCCTACACCTACGCTTCACCGTACTCTGCTTACTACCTCCGCCGTTAAAACTAAATGATTGCCACGAACAATAGCCAATAAATGATTTTAACTACCTATTACTAATTTTTTAATTCAATTACACCTGGTCAAACTTGAATAATGTCGAATGAACGAAATCGATATCCTAGACTCTAGAAGATAGGTAGGTATTACCTACCCTGACATTATCAGCAAGGGTAAGTTTACCTACCCTCTAGGATCGATGGCAAATGAACTAGTCTTGCTTGAGTAAATTGTTTATAAAATGGATTCAGCCTTAGTAGGTACGCTTACAAATGCGCTGCTGCTCCCGCGAAGCCGATTCACTCGAGATTGACACTTTTAAGTAATTTTATGCCGCAATGCCTGCGGTAAACGCCAGCGCGGTACTGCAGGTGCAGGTAGCGGCAAAATTCATACAAAATCCGGTATAGCCGCGTGTGTAAAGGCACGTATAGAGCTAACCCCTAACTAATAAATCTAATAAGCTATGTAACTCCTAACTGTGATAGGTTGGTGGTCTCACATAGGTGCTAGCCACCACAAGCCTAGGTATTCATTATTTCATCATCAGTCGTATTATATCCTTTTCATTTGAATTATTAAAATCACAGATAAAGTAGGTAGCGTCAGTTCACACCGAAACGCGACTCAAAATTGATCTTTATTGACTACACAAAACCATGTAAGAGTTCGAATTGCGAGCTGCGCCGCCCTGCGCAGTGTTTCGCCGCTCTTGCAATGAAACATTTATGTTTTTGTGTAGTGAATGAAGTTCAATTTCTAATCGCTATTTCAAAATCTAAATTATGCTATAATAATTATTTTATGCTATAATAACCATTTAAATCAAATATCATAAGTTCCTATATTTAAGAGCAGGTTACTTCGGTAACCTAGTTTAGGTACTCAAGTAACAATATAATATTATTGTTTACATTTAAGATACGATATTAGATTTACTATATAATTCCTTTTGGTATGGACGAGGAGTTTTGAGGGAGAAAAATGGGTTTTATCTCTTGAAAACTGTGAATTTTTCAGTTATATTTTATATATTTTTTCTTCCGTCGTGCAACAATAAATTAATAATTTCGACTCTATAATGTCAGTCAGATTGGCAGTTTGGTTAATTTTTGCGTTGTTCGGAAATTCGGAATGTAGTGGGTTCGAACCTCGTGAAAATATTTTTGTGATTCTTTTTTAAAATCTTCTAGAGCTCCGATCAAAGCTCGGTTACCCAGGTATTTATCTTTTATATACCTATCTGTTATTATCGATAAAAGAAAAATATTATGATATTATTTATTGTATGGCAAATAAATCCATATTGTATTACAAAACAGTTTGTTTACTACCTTGTGACCGTGAGTTCTTATCACTTACGGCCCGTTTCAATAACCTATCTATCTACCAATAACTAGGTATTTGTTAAAATCGTCAAATTTGTATCGCAAAAACTGGTAAATGGTTGAATGACGAAGTTTTTAACAAATAATTATTGGTAGATAGGTAATTGAAACGGGCCGTTAGACACTTACCTACTGTACAAGCGTTTGTCACACAAAAAGCTCTTCCTAGTGGAAAACTCTATTAACGATTTTCTGTTCACAATCTAACGGTTCATAACATAACACGCAGGCCCCAGATAATAATACTATCAAAATGTATTATTAGATACGCGTTTTATGTAAATGTATTGTTAGATGTAACGCGTTATGAGTAAATCAATGACGTACATTATCTTAGGGACGACACAATCATAATAAACAGAGCAAGACCGGTTAAACCGTGGGAGAGCACTATTTAACCAGTTTGACTGGTGAGGTACCACACGGCCTCACAGAAAATCGGCTTTATGCTTGTGTTGTGCTTAGAATGTTAGGGACCGCAGGTCCCAGGGTTGGGATTTAAATATAAATAATAATATCTATGGACACTTCACACCACGTCAAACTGGTCCCGTGGTAAGTATCCGAAGAACTTGTGTTATGGGTACCAGACATCGAAAATATATTTATATTTTTAACTTTTTATACTACAGTTTTTATTTAAGATTTTATTATATTATACATATATTACAAGTGTAATATATGTATAATATGATAAAAATCATAATATAACTAGTATAAAAAGATAAAAATATATTTTATATTTTTTATATTTATATTTAATTATTATTATTATATTATATATTATTCATTGTTTTAAACACTTACGGATTGTGTCGCGGTGCACTTTTCTTTTTCCCGACGTTTCGGCTATTTTCCAGCAGCCGTGGTCACGGGAGGACACAATCCGTAAGTGTTTAAAACAATGAACAATATTCGCTTAAACCTAAGAAATCATTATATATTATTATTATTATATTATATTTTATTATTAATATTATTATTTTATTATTATATTAATTTAATTTAATTTATTTATTTATTATTTTTTTATATTATTTTTTTTACTTACACTTCCATGACCCGGAAACAAAAAAATCTTTTATGTTCCCTGGCGGGATTTGAACCCGCGTTCTCCGGCTTGAGCGCCAATGCTCTAGCCACTGAGCCACAGAGGTATTCGTTAAATTGTTGACATCTACCATACATATAACAATCAGCAGTACGCATATTAATATACTACAATATACCAGTATTAATATAATCGATTGTACGAAATTCAATTTCCTAATCAATGGTATTGTACAACTATCATATGCTAGATTGATTTACATAAAATCAAAATAAGCCTAACTTAGGCGGAGAACATACTGTAACGCGCAGGGCGGGCGGCGATGTGTCAAAATCCCTTCAAAAGTCTAAATTCTTTCGTTTTTAGTGATTTGGAATTGATGATGAAATTACTATCTTGTAATTTTATAAACATCTCTTCAAACATACACCATCGAGCCAAAATTAACATAAAAATTACTGCTCAGGTTATAGCTAAAAGGAATTCTATTTAAAGTAACTTAATTATCAAGGTGTGAGCTTGTAATGAAGACGTCACATTACACTATCTTACCAACGAGGATAATAACGGATAAAATATAATTAGTATTCTGAACATACGGCACAAGGTTGTTTCTTCATTGACCCCAAAGTATAAAACCATCCTTTGCCCGATATCTCACATCATTCTGATAGCATTCGCTATAGTGAAAACTCCTAAACAAAACAAAATGTTCAAATTGGTAAGCTTACTTGACAAACATTTCTAAACTTTATGCAAATAACAGTGATATAATTAAGATTTTTTTTAATCATTGAAAATTTAATAAGTTATTATATTTTAAGTGTCAATTTTAACTACATATTTATTTTCTTAAAAATAGTCTATAAAATGAGGAATAAAATAACAACCACGAATTCATCTTCATTTTGTAAGATTTTTTTCGTGTTTTATTAGTATAATTCAATCCTAATAATAAAACTTTCAATTTCAGTTCCTCCTCGCCTGCTTCCTGGCCGTGGCTGCCGCCAAGCCCGGCATCGTGCCAGTAGCATACACGGCACCAATAGCGGCGGCGTACACCGCGCCGGTGGCGGCCGCCTACACCGCGCCGGTAGCCTACTCCGCCTACTCCGCCTACACCGCGCCGCTCGCCTACTCCGCTTACACCTACGCTTCACCATACTCCTACTACCTTCGACGTTAAATATGACACTATGACCAAAGCAAAATAAAAACATTATATACAATAATTTTTTTCATTTATAAGAATATATTAATAAAAACCTAACCAAGAGCATGTCTAAGGAGGGATCCGTAACTATCAACGCGTAATAGGTTTTCTTTGAAGTACTTCAAAAGTTATTGTCCCATTTCTCTGAAAATAATTTTCCTAAAGAGTTTTTAGCATGGTCTATCAGCATGGAAACTTACAAGTTTCTATCACCTACAGTTTAGAAATGCCAGGGGGGGACCAACTTACAAACCATTTTGGAGGTTAATTTCTCGAAATAGGTCAAATTTATAAAAAAGTCATGTATGAAACCTAGCCTTTATTTTAAAAGACCTATTCAACGATACTCCAAACAATGGGGTAGAATGAAAAAATATTTTTATCGCCACTTCAAATGTATGAATTGGGGGGTGGCTCACCCCTCAAATATAAAATTATTACTATTTTATGATGTCAACACTGAGATCTATATAAAATATATAACTATACCAAATTTCATAAATTTATATTCATAATTACAGAAGCTAGAATCCGCGGACAGACAGACAGACGGAGAGAGCGAAACTTTATAGTTTCGCTCTCTCCGTCCGTAATAATAAATAAAATAATATATATAATAAAATATAAAAATTTTAGGGTAAAGACATATAACTGTTGGGTAGAAATCTGATGATTTAGTAATCATTTGAATTTCCTATTTCCATAAATTTTCCCAAAGATATTTCCTATTAACAGAATATTATGATTAAACCATAATTCCTTGAAATACATGAGCGATTTAGAGCAACTGTAGTCCAGTTTGCTAACTTTGTATGTTTACAACTTACTGTATGTTTACTATTCAGCATTCATGGTATACCTCTGCCAGTTATATCACCAGACTAAAACCTTCATCTAATTTTACTTCCACATACGTTTATTGACGTACACATTATTTGAAAGAGAATATGCATCATATTATTATATATATATATATATATATATATATATATATATATATATATATATATATATATATATATATATATATTTTATGTTTGCCATCAAGTTAATAAGCATTATAGCGATTCTCAAAATAAAACTGACGCAGATTCCACCATGTGCGGCACAAATTTAATAATTAAACTTCCTTCCTTCACAGCAAAAACTTGCTTAGCAAATGCAGTCATGGGCTCTAACATAGACAAAAGGCAAATTTAAAAAACACACAACCTCTATTAGTCATTCATCATAATAATAAGTAAGCATATTTATATTTATCAATAAATTCTTTACGCTTTATTTTAGAAAAATGTAGTTATATTAATAAAACATTCACTTTTCTTTGAAATGAAAACCGCACATTGCGTCATTGTCTCGTGCCTATACGAGGTAGCGCCGTTTATAAGTACAGCGAGCACCTAGGTGTTATTTCGGTTCTTGTGTAATTTTGGTAGAATATTAACCATTAATTAATATTCTATAACGCGCACAAGTGAGGACAAGTGGCACATCTTTAAAAATCGTGCTATTTTGTGTTCTCGCCTAAATAAAAAAATCGTTTAAGCAACGTTTAAAGTTTTTAAAATACCTCCCTATCTAATGATACAAATGATACTCCACACTGTGGGATAGACGCGAGAAAAAAAATATCCCCACTTTACGCATAGGGGGAGCCGGGAGGTACCCGAAAAAAATATTTTTCGTGATTTTATTTTAGCACTATGTCAACGTACTAAATACACATATCCATGCAAAGTTCAAACTTTCTAGCACTATCCGTTTGCACGGTAATCCGAAGGCGAACGGACAGACGGACGGACGGACGGACATGACAAAACCATAAGGGTTCCTAGATATGAACTACGGAACCCTAAAAAGCACCTAGGTGTTTCGCTCTTATATTATTTACTTGGAGCTAGATATTGAAAGCTAATACTTATATTTGGTCCTTACATATGAAATTGGCGTTTTGTCGTACTGGGCACTTTGATCTCGAAAATATCTTCTTTGGTTAAGAATTCCAATTTCAAATTTATACCACTACTTACTCATGCATTTATGTTTTGAAAACCGTAATTCACTTACTTTTTTCCACTTTTGGTTTTTTTTGCGTCACTCTGTTTACAAAATGGAAAACTTGAAATATCGTATTATTTTCGAGTACGAGTTCCACCGTGGCACCAGTGCTGCAGAAATGGCTCGAAGGATTAATTATGTGTATGGCAGCGGTATCGCAAAAGAAAACACAGTGCGTTTTTGGTTCCAACATTTTCGTTCTGGAAATTTCCACCTACAGAACAAGCCCCGTGGACGGCCGGAGGCCAATTTCATATTATGTATTGACCTAATATTTTGTAAAGGTAATGGGCAATGCCATCTAATAGGTAGGTCATGAATTCCTTTACTAAAAAAACCATTCGGACAGGAATCAATAGAATCTTTGAAGGCGCTTTGGACTGCCCCATCGGAGTTGTTTTTTTCTCTTGCAAGAAATTATCTAAATTTAAAAAAAAATTGTAATATGTTGGAGTAAGGTCCGGGGAGTATGGTGGATGTCTTAGACATTCCAATTGAAGCTCCTCTAATTTGGTAGCCGTCTCTTGTGGAGTGTGTGGTCTAGCATTGTCCTGAAGCAGCAGTGGCCTAGAGCGAGTGAACAACCTCGGTTGTTTAGCAGCTAGATTTTCCATCATGATTTGCAGTTGCTGGCAATAGACATCTGCCGTAATCGTCTGGCCAGATTTAAGAAAGCTGTAGTGAACGACACCGGCACTAGTCCACCAAATGCTTACAAGTAAATTTTTTTGAGTCAAATTTCGCTTGGGGCAGGCTTTGTCTGGTTCTCCAGAGTTCAGCCATTGCGATGAGCGTTTCCGATTATCGTACAGGATCCATTTTTTCATCACAGGTAATGATTTTAATTCCCTTCATTATTGTGCCGGTTGAGTAAGTAATGCAGCAATCGATGCGCGTTTGTCGGTTAGCTGCACTCAATTCATGAGGTACCTTTCAAGCTTTTTCAACTTCCCAATTTGCTTCAAGTGGATTAAAACAGTTTTATCACTAACACCGCAGCCTGCAGCTAACTCGGACGTGGCTTGCGATGGATCGGTTTCCAAAATAGCCTTCAATTCTTCATTATCGACTATGGTCTCCGGCCGTCCACGGGGCTTGTTATGCAGGTCGAAATTTCCAGAACGGAAACGTTGGAACCCAAAAACGCACTGTGTTTTCTTTTGCGACACCGCCGCAACAATATGAGTAAATAGCGATATAAGTTTGAAATTGTAATTCCTAACCAAAAAAGATATCATATCTGAGATCAAAGTGGCCAGTACGATAAAACGCCAATTTCATATGTAAGGACTTAATAGTTAGACCTTCATATCAACCACTTACCGAGCTTCAAATTCAGTTTGAGGATAATCGATCAAAATCTAGAAGCAATTAAAGCAGTATTTGATTTAGTATTCAAAACATGTGACACACGATTGTTTCTTCATTGACCCAAAAGTATAAATCGTCCCGGTGTGGAGTATTTGGCATCACTCTCCACATTGCATTCGCTGCCTTTGTTCAAAACGCAAAAACATATTTCACAATGTTCAAATTGGTAAGAAATAGAAAATAATGTAACTTGAAAATAATTGGTCATTTTATGAACTTCATTATATACCGGGTGATAGCTATGGTAGAAATTAATTTTGGATTGGAACTCTCTGTTATAGCATTGTACGTGTCCATTGGAGACGGTAATCACTTACCATTAGAGAATCCCTTTGCTCTTTTGCTCTATTTCCATAAATCGTTAGTTGTTAGTATCGTATCGTAGATGTGATGTTCTAACTAAATATCAAAAATTTAACTATGATTAATGTGAAAGTTGGTGAGGATGGATGGATGTATAGATGGATAGATAGATGGATGGATGGATGTCTGTTACTCTTTTACGCAAAAACTACTGAACGGATTTCGATGAAATGTGGTATGGTAGTAGTTTGAACTCTGGATTAACACATAGGCTACTATTTATCCCGAAAAAGCACAGTGTTCCCGTAGGGTACTATATTTATGCGGGCAGAGCAGCGGGCAAAAGCTAGCTATTAATAATTATTGTTACCTTTTCAGTTCTTCCTCGCCTGCTTCCTGGCCGTGGCTGCCGCCAAGCCCGGAATCGTGCCAGTGGCATACACCGCGCCAGTAGCGGCGGCGTACACCGCGCCGGTAGCGGCCGCCTACACCGCGCCGGTAGCCTACTCCGCCTACACCGCCTACACCGCGCCGCTAGCCTACTCCGCCTACACCTACGCTACACCATACTCCTACTACCTTCGCCGTTAAATATGACTAAAGAGCTAAGAAAAATATATTAATTCATGACTTACTCTCGATAATTTTCTTCTCCTACCCCTTCATATAAAGTTACAGACTTTCTGTAAAGGGTATAATCCCAAATTGGTCCATTTGACATCATAGTGGTGACCTGATGATGGGATCCATGAGAAATCGAGCTCCACGAAATTTATATGGACACATGGTGATTTTTACTTTTTCAGAAGTAATCCAAGCGTTTGCTACCAAAAAGTAAGATTTTGCACCAAGGTATACCCTGGATCCAAAAGTACTGAACAGAACTCCTGCCTCCTTATTGATACATGTTTTACAACGACAACGTTTAAAGAACTGCAAGCATATGCCACTATATCAATTACAGTAATCATCATCATCAACACCATACATCATCACATTATGATGATATATATGGTACTTCGCATAGTATTTTACACTGACACCATAGACAACATATTATAGACACATTATAGACGAAGCATGTTGAGGTAAAAACTGTCCCCACTTAAATGGACCTTATGCTAATGCCCTATGCTGAAAACGAGGTAAAAACCAAGATGGCGTAACTTTGTCTTGTATGAAAATTTGTTCTGTCAAAATATGTACGTCATAGCCCACCTATCTTTAGTTTTGAAATCTTTGACCGATACTGATATCTTGAAAATATTGAAACTTGATTCTTGCATACGCGGCAACACTGAATGGCGTTTTGAGTTAATGTAATTTATGTTGAAATTTCGAAATTATACGATACTTACTGATGATATGTAATACCAGTGTCGTTCTTATTTCTAGTCGAATTATTTTTACATAGTTTCATTACGCAACTTGGCATTTTTTTCCGAATTTAACTAAGATTAAATAAAATATTCCGGATGTACAATATGACTGGCTTGGGTAAGCCGGCAGTCAGTTGAGTATTTATTGCAGTATTTGACCTGTACGTCAGGTCGGTCTGGTAGAGCGCCCAGCGAGACCAATGATTGGTCTATGTATAAAAATAAATTACTATTTAACAAAAAAGAGAACCGCCTTCAAAACAAATTACTATTTAACAAAAAATAAAACCAACCGCCTTCAAAAAACCGACTCACTGAAAAACTCAAATTAATTCAATTTATAAAATATTTTGCAAAACAATAAGTCGGTTAAAAAGGCAAAGCTGATTGACTAATGTATCAACGCACAGGCCAAACCCTTAAGGCTAGAAATTTGAAATTTTGCACACGTGTTTCTAGTAAAATAGGTGATTAAAGTTTGTATGAAACTTTTTATACCTTGGATTTGAAATGAAATTTTAAAACCTAATTTCACGTGGGTGAAGCCGCGGGAAATTAATGCTATGTGTTAATAATTAATCTGAACACAGACTAGTGTTGTTGTTATTTTTATTCATTTTATGTATTTCTAAGCATTTAGCTTATATTAGCTTTCTGCACACCTTCCTCCACATAAACTTTAACTGTGCCAAATATCATACTTCTCAGTTCGCACAATTTTCGTGAAACTGTACTGAAAGTTATTGAGTTACGTATTAATATGGTATATAATTTCTTGTAAAAAGGCTCTAGCGGAAGATCGGCGCTGTGTATACCTTGGTGTGCCAGCATTGCCAAGCTTGAACCTATTTGCAGCTGAATTAATCACTACTAAAATTAACTAAAATCTATTTAAAATATTTACAAACTATAAAAGTAGGTAAGTACTAAAAAAATAATAACTACTCCATAACTTGCTACAAAACAAAGATATCTCCCAGGTCGTCCCCACCAGGCACAGTACCTAGAAGGCTCAAAGAGTTTCCTCGCTGGATTGCGATACTTATTCTCTGGGCCAAGTAGGTGCCGGCTCTGGGGTCTCGGGTGGCCTCAATGAGTTTTTTGGAGATTTCTCTGAAAAGTTTGTGCGCACCCAGACCCCATCTACCTAGGGTTTCAATGATTAATTCAGCATAGCCGACTTTAAAAGGGATTTTTTTTTTTTGCAGCTTCTGACTTTATTACAACTTGATTACAACGATACAGGTCGCATATCTGAAGAAGGTGGGGTGAATTCTAATACATTTTTTTAAATATAAAACTAGGGGGCAAACGAACAAACGGATTACCTGAGAACGATTACCGTCGCCCATGGACACCCGCAACATAAGAGGAGTTGCAAGTGCGTTGCCGGCCTTTTAGGATGAGACCTAAAAGGTGAAACCCCACCCCACCATAATGTATTAGAATTCACCCCGCCTTCGGCTGATTTCAATGAATATTCATATTAACAATGTATTGATTATCAACACTCCTCCATGGATCTGAATGGATTGAATTAATAATTACAGGAAATAAAATGTGAATAAAAATTGTACAATCTAATAGTGAAATAGGCCAATTACTAGCACTGCACCAAATTATCAGCACCCCGAAAAAATAGCTTATAATAAAATTATAAACTTCTCACTAGTTAATTTTGTTTCCACTTAATAAAAACAAAAAAATAATGTTTCTAGAACCTACTGCCGGCGACCCCACTTTTCAATTTAAAAACAGCGACATTTATGTAAACGAGTGTTGGTGTCCTACAGTTAGAACTTTTTGGCAGGTACCTTGTGGTTTTTTTTTCATATTTTGCTATTTTTGACCTTTCAGATATTTTGTACCAAAAACGTCCGATTTATCTCATTTATCTGAGATGTTTTATGAGGCTTATCTAATAAAAGGGAGTTAAAGTTTTAGTAAAATTAATGTTACAATATAAATAAAGATATGGTGCTGACATCTGGTTTCAATATTTTGCAAATTCCAATTTATAAGCATCAGTGGTCTAATATAGAATAAACGACGGTTATATCAACTAAATGACGGTTTTAAAAACTATTTAAGTTGCATAGTATTTATATAGGGGATTAAGTATCCCTTATATGGGGACACTTGGTACAAATCTGTGTCTTTAGTTTTAGCAGGTAAATTAGTACTTATTTTGACTAATATTCTGTTGATTGTTGCTGATTCTTAAACCTAGATTAACTCCACGTGTTTCAGTACCATTTTTTTCAATAGGATCCATATGTAGAAAAAAAAGGGAAAAAGGTGGGATCAAGTGTCTCCAGTTTCCCGTACTATAAAATAAAACTCAATAGTATTTTTACCATAGTAATTTTCTTTTGATGCTTCATTAAGACTTAAGAATATTAGTGGAATTAAAAATAATACATTCAAACTTGGAATACCTATATAAATAATGAGACAGACTAGACAAATTAATAAGATCACAGTGCTGATAATTGGGTAGCCCGGTGCTAATAATTAATAGTGATGAGTGTGGTAATAAATGGTGACAGGGTAATTTTTAGTTATCCTTATTTTATAAAATTTGGATAAAGATAAACTATTTTATGAAATAAAAATCAGTCATTTATTAAAATAATGGACCCAAAACTGGTAATTGCGAGTAAAAAAGAATTTTATCTCTAATAATCGGGGTTAAATTAGGAGTATCTCTTAAAGTGCTGATAATTTGTGCTTCCTCCTACCTTCGTCAAAGCTACAGTTATTACGTGTCAGCTCCAGGCGTCCGTTCCCGACACATCTTGATCCTTGTATAGCATCTACTCTGTGTTGTTTCCCCTGTGTTTACATCACTAACTTTCGATTCTTGTATCGGACAATTGATATCAACGTACCTACTTATTTTTATTTATCTCACGTTTCAATGAACTTGAGCTTTTATTTACAGTACATATACGACTATGTTTATCCTAACTTAATAGTGTAGGTCATCCTAACTTTTTTTTACAATGGGCTAAACAACATAATACCTGGCAGGAGCTGGCGCGTGCGAGGCCTGACTGGCGAAAAGCTGTTAAAGAAGGCACCGAGAATTTCGAAGAAGCTCGACTGGAAGATCTGGATTCCAAACGCCAACACCGCAAGACTCGCCCTAAGCCTACGTATAACTATACGTTCAACTCCACTGGACAACTATAATGCACGTGTGATCGAGTCTTCCAGGCTAAACTCGGTTTCTCCAGCCATATACGGGCTCATGCAAGGAGGCTATAAGGGTCGCTATTGACGGATGTGTCGTGGAGGACATCATCATCATCAAGTAAGTCTGATTAATATTAAAACTGTAAGTAACGTTTCCGGGTGTGTATGCCTAATACACTGGCAAAATCGTTACCCTTCCTTTTGACTTAGCCGTAGTCGGGTAAAAAGAAAACTTTGCCCAGCAGTGGGAAACAGTAGTCTTACTATAATTATAATCTTAACCCGGACGGATCCGTAGCAAAACGTTAGTCATTTTGATAATTCTTAAACTAGAAAAACTGAAATATAATATTTTGACTAATTTTGACCTTAATACTAGAGTTGTATAAAAAATATTTATGGCGTAACTCCCACAACTACACTACAAATTATTTTTTCAATCATATATTGGCAATAAGAAATTGGATAAACTCGTAGGGTTTTTCGTATCACAATTGAATACGACCTACCTGGGTCAACGTACTCTACTCTCTATTTCATTTAAGATATAATAATATCTACTTGCTCATCGTAAAATATCATAATAGTATGTACTATATACATTCATAAAGTAGCTTTACTCAATGTAGTTTGAGTTTTTAAGCTGCATACTTATTAAATTGGCTATTATTAAAACTAATTTGTGCTTTATATAGTGAAAGGTATTGATATTAACATAGAGCTTTCATACTATCATATGTAAGTATTATATCTAAGTAAGTAAGTAAGTAAGTCTTTATGTAAATATTATATAATTATAATTTAATTATAAACAAGTATGATCCTTTGAGTGAATGTGCTCTTGTCGTCTATTTCAAGGCAAACTCGCTGCAGCTCTGACACATTGTTGCTATTTCTAATAGGCCTAAGGTTCAATTTGTAATTCCATTTCATATTTGTCGCCTACTATTGTGACTGTTTTCTTGTCGAGTATGATGACTGACCAACGCCTTATTGCATAATACCTGATGTCACAAAGGCATCTGGAATCTAATATTTTCTGTATAAAAGCCTTACGTTTCCGAATAGATAGCAGTTAATCCTCAGAGTAAACACAGCACAGACCACAATGTTGAAGCTGGTGGTGTTGTCTATCGCTATCGCTGTCGCGGCGGCCGACCCTAGTGTGCTCGGACTAGGTGGACTCGGCCTAGGCTGGGGCGGGCTCGCGGCTCCCCTGGTGGCGTCCCCTGTGATCGGGCCCGCTGTCGCTACAACCCCCTTCGTGGTTACTCCGAACTACAGAGGACCGCTTTCTCTGGCGCCTGGACAACCCGCCAACATCCTGGCTGCTGACGGGCGACCTCTGGACACCTTGAGTGTGAACCTGGACCGCGCTGCCCACCTGACCGCCCGCGCTGTTGATGGCGGCATCCACCTATTGAAGAAGAGGTCTATCGTCGGTGCTCCCCTCTTCGGCGCCCCCATTGCCCCCATTGCGCCTGTTGCCCCCATCGGTGTCCTCGGTGGCCGTCTGATCGCCCCAGGCCCAATAGGTATTGCTGGCCCCAGGCTCATCGCTCCCGCTGGTCTAGGCTGGGGACACGGATTAATAGGATAAATCTAATCATGCAGTAGGCGCGTTTAAAATTTGACCCGGCAATAAAAGAGAGTTACCAAGATATTTTGTATTTTTTGTACACCTTTTTGTCCATAATAAATTGAGTCGTATAGTTTCAAATCCCTCTAAAATGATTTCATCAAATGTCACAAAAAATAATAAAAACATTTGAAACATAGACACTTCCCCTTATAGACAGAATATTAAATTTAGTATATAGTGCTCCTTAAAACCAATAATACCCACGAGAAAAAAAAGTTACTAACTCCCATAGAAACAGAAATAAACAGGTTTTAATTTCTCTTATGGAGGCTTTCGACACTAACTCCTACATTATAGAGCTATTTGCAACTGACTAAAATGAAATGGCGGGATTTGAAACTAACTTTGTACAGAGGTGATGGTCGTTGTTATGCCACAACCACCAGCCACAACAGTAGTTAGCCAGGTAGTAAAATAAAACATTGGGTTTACATAACAGCTTAGTTTTATTAAAAAATAGTGTCATAACTTTTTCCTTAGTTTTATTAAAAAATATTGTCATAACTTTTTTAATTACCGTAGACATCTTCCTTACCAGAAATTCTACTAGGTCATTAAAATCGCTTTATTACGTAAGATATTTTACATACAAATTAGTCAAAACTTTAAACGTTTTTATAACGTTATAAACAGAAAAACAAAAACAATTAACGAAGAAAAATAAACTACAATTCTATGCAAAAGGGATCAATCAGAGATCAAATGTTTTAAGGAATGTTATAAGATATAGAATTCAAACTATAAGGTTTAGGTCTTCAAAACCACCCTCACAAAGATCATTGTCAGACAATTCCCCTGATTCTTCTTCTTCTTCTTGAATTTCTTGCATATTAGTCACTCTGTCTTCTACTAATTTATAAAATGCTAATATATCCATATCTTTCCAATGTTCCCCATAATGTTTTTTTAACAAATTTGATACATCGATAATTTTGGCTTTCTTTGGCACCACTTGGTTTGCAGAAATGATTCCCGGATTCAACATACCAACATTTTTATTTTTTTTTGTTATCGGTTTTTTGATATTTATATCATTTCTGTAGGACATTTCTCCTTGCAGCAGTAGGTTATTTGTTTTGGAACGTGTCAAGAAGAATCTTTTACACTTTTGAAATTGTACATGCCAGCTACTTGTTGACTTTATGATAGTTGGGTAGGCTGATTTCCAGTCTTGTACAGCAATTGACTCTAGATCAGTGACTTTGCAGAATTGATCAAGAATTTCATGATACTCATTTGGTGATGATATAATTTCTCGTTTTTTTAGAGACTTTTCTATTTGTGCAAATATGCGGTCGGGCGGAATAAAGGAATGACCTACAACGGGAAATATTATTTCGATTTTTTTCAGATATCTTGGTGCTTCTGTGGTCAGCCACTTTCCTAGCATAGCGATCATACCGGTGTTTTTATTTTGTCCAGAACAGCCATCCGCCACTATTCTTAGTACTTTTACCTCTTCTTTGATACTCATAATATTCACGAGAAAGTGATGCACAGCTGAAATAATTTCATTACTTCCCTTGCGGTGTGTGGTTTCATTCCACGTATATGCAAAAATGTTTTCTTTTGTCAGTTTGGCCTTAGAGCTACCAAGTACTATGGTAAAGTTATAAAAATTATATTGGCGGCTATAGTAAGCCGACTGGTCTGGTACCTTAGGCAGCGCTAAATTTTTTTGACAGTCAAAGCTTATTGTCATGAGGTCACTTCTTTGCTCCTTTAAAATGTCATAAAATGCTTTATACCTCAAACGATGGATCCTTTTTTCTATTATTAGTCTATTTTTGGCATCAGAATTTGTATCTTTTTTAATATTTTCGTCCAACTGTAGGCAGGTTGAACAAACGTCAGTCCTAGGAGTGCCAAAACCTACGTTATAGCATGTAACAAAAATTTTTCTAAAGAAATGCTGCTTTACTTTTAATGTAGAATGATCGTTGTTATACATACGCCAAAGTTTCTTGATATTTAGCTCTGCAGGCAAGTATAGTCTTTTCAAGTTTTTTGACCTGCAATAGTGGGCTTCTCTTGCTTTAAATGACTCGATAAAAGTTTCCACTGCACTTCTTCTCTCTGCAAAATTCTTACTTTTTCTATCGCCCCCCCTTCGTTCTTGAGCCATTTCCTCTTTTTCGAAAAATCTTCTCATGACACCTTGTATACGATCTTTTTTGATACATAAGGCCCTAGTAAATGTTTTTTGACAAACAAGTATCATTTTACCCCCATTACCACGTACATAATATTTTAAGGAAAAATTTCTTTTGCTATTTACCTTCATAGTTTTAGATTTCACGATGGTACAATATTTTATCAAAAAATTGTCCTGAGAAATTTTATTACAATTTCTATAAAATGATTCGTGAAACCTTCTAATATGTGTGCATGTCAACGTCGCACATTTAAACGCCTTTCGATCATGTCCACATAATGGAAACGACGGAAGCGAATGCGGCTTGTATCTAAAACAAAAAAAAAACTGCTAATTGACATTACATCCATGGCTATATCTTGCATAAACCATTTATATGACCGTTAAACTCTGTTATAGAAGAAAAGAAACCAACCTTTTTTCCCGTAATACTTCGCGTTTCCACTTTGATTTATTGACGGTTCTCTTGCGCGCCTTCCCAGGTTCACTTTTTTTTATAAACTGTTGCAAATCTTCCATTTTTTTTAGTCAAAACTAATAAAAAACCGGAGCACACTCTAACACAGTTTACGAAATCGGCCATACTAAGTAGTGTGTCACGTGATACAATAAGCGAGCTGTCATTGGTCGGATTTGTTATAGAGGAATTTGGAACACATCAAGTCAATTTTAGAGGAGTTTGCAACAGACACTGGACTTCAAATGCATTTTAGAATAGTTTATAGCGGAGTTTGACATAAAATAAATTTTCTAAAATGTTCTATATGTAAAGTACTTCCGAATGGCATACTGAGTGTAATTTTGAAGAAAATCCGTTTTAGACGGGTTTGAAGCTAAACGACTTATTATAAAATACGTTTTTTGTAATCCATGCTATCCAGGTACAATATAACATCATGGAGCTGATCACGATTTATTAACCGCTTAGAAAAATATTGAAAAAAACATATCTTAATATTTTTGGGCAATGCGTTATGAGTTGTGCACATCGGACATCCTCACTTTTTCAGGTACTTGTTAGAATATTTTGTTACTGGTCATTTCTTATCAAAATGGCCTGTTTCATAATTCCCTAATAAGCGTCGAATAGCTTATCCGGCAGTATTGTCGTTGCTTACTTTATACTGAGCGACAGAGACAAAACATGCAGTTAAGCTATCTGACACATATTAGAATACTAGCTGTTGCCCGCGTCTCCGCCTGCGTAAATACAGTATCCCACGGGAACACTGTACTTATTCGGGATAAAATATATCATATGTTTTAATTCAGACCTTAAGCTATTATCATACCCAAATTTCATCGAAATCCGTTCACTAGTTGTATACGTTAAAGAGTAACAACAATCCATCCATCCTCACAAACTTTCACATTTATAATATTATTAGTAGGATTGTGAAACAGGCCCTTAGTCTTTTAAAAGATCCTCCTAGATCCCCCAAAGCTTGCATCCGCTTTAAAGCTATTCTTCAATTATCCCATACACTATAATAACAAGGTTGAAAAAACACGTGTCCTTTATAAATAAAATTAAATAACAACAATAAACACAGAAACGGCCCATAAAACTGTTGTCAAAAAGTCATAATGTACACATAATCACGTTAGATGTCTGATTATAGTCTATTGTCTCGTTTAATATTCCAGGCATGTTTACGACACTGCTTTTTCATTGAAGCTTTAGTATAAAACGGTCTGCAAACGTTTGTATGTCATCAGTCAACAGTACTCATTCCTCAAATCACAATGTTCAAATTGGTGAGTTGTGTTCATTTGTTTTAATTAAATGTTTAGCTTTTTGGTCTCAAAAGTTAAACGCAAAAACTGTATACCGGAGCGAAGACTGTGAATGCAATACTTTCTGTTTGTTTCATTTTGACTTTAACTATTTTATTTTTAAGATGTTTCACATTCTTGAAAATTGCTCGTTTACGAAAATAGAAACACTAAGTGCCTGTTTCACAATCTTCCAATAAGTGTCAGATAGCTTTTTCGGAAGTTTTGTAGCTATTTTCTTTATATCGAGCGACAGAGCCAAAACATACAAATAATATATATCTGACTCCTTTGTGTAGATTTTGAAACAGGCCCTTAGAGCTTTGTTAAAATTATAATATATAAGCTAACTTAAAATAATTTGCGAATATTTTTACAACTTAGGTAATCATTATAATATGTGGTCCACTCAATGATATTCTTTTTAATTTTAATAAGAATACAATTGAAACATTTCAGTCGTTAATTACGATAAAGTAATTTAATATTGCAAAAGTCTCGTAAAAATATTGCCAGGATGATCTAATAATCTAATTGAAAGTTCTTGCATTACAACATCGTTATTTCTTATTTCAGTTCTTCCTCGCCTGCTTTCTGGCCGTGGCTGCCGCCAAGCCCGGCATCGTGCCAGTGGCATACACCGCGCCAGTAGCGGCGGCGTACACCGCGCCGGTAGCGGCCGCCTACACCGCGCCGGTAGCCTACTCCGCCTACTCCGCCTACACTGCGCCGCTAGCCTACTCCGCCTACACCTACGCTTCACCGTACTCCGCTTACTACCTTAGGCGCTGAAGTTTTCACGACGAATAAAATAATTAAATTGGACTTGATTAAATGCTATTACAATATTTTTCATTTTTCTCATCGCCTATACATTTGACTGATATTCAATAAAAAGTAAAGCGTAATTCATCTGAATAATGCTTTATTTTTAAGCTATTTTAATTACGATTTATGATTCATAACACAGAATAGAGCAAAGGGATTGCTAGCAGTAAACTAAGTGAAAGAAAAATTTACGTATCTAATAATTTAATAAGCCCACATTAACACACCACTTACATATATATACAATAATTATTATTATTTTGCATAACCAAGCTGAATGCTTTGTATGAAGGCTAGTGGCAAAAAACTGCTATTACTACTATGAAATTATTTATTATTATTTCCTGCCACTGAAGAATGAATTAACTCCTGCCCGATATACTTGTTTGAAAAGTAGATAATCTATCATTCCGGTACATAATGAGGTTCGGAATAATATCTACTGTAGCTTATTGGTGGTGGTGCCGTTTCGAAGACAGGTGTACGAAAAACCTCAGAAGTCATATGGAGAAAATATTCTACTACCGATTTTAAAAATATTATTAACTATTTTACAGTGGCGAAGGGTCTAATGAACTCCATTTTTATCGGCTTTATTTTCATATTACTTAATGAAGACCGCCAGCCAAAACTAGTATATGACAAAACAATAATATCTGAAACAAGTCAGGTCGGACAAGCGATAGCGCGATGTAGAACGACTCAAGCGGAATTTATGCGCTGCACGTTGCAACTTTGACACGAATATTGGAATCACAGATCTCTCTATAGGCCGATATATTCGAAGTTATGGTGGGAGATCATAGGAACCTTATCTCGTTAGAAATAAAGTTCAAATTCAAAGAAAAAAAAGCCGAAATATTCGGAGTTATCGGAGATAATAGGAACATTTTATTTTGTTAGAAATAAAGATGATATTCAAACTTAGGTATATGCTGAAATATTATTAATAGAGATCATAGGAGCCTTATTTTGTAAGCAATAAATTTGAAATTCAAACCTGTTTTTATTAGCCGGCTGACCAACTAAAGAAGAATTTTATTAATATGATTTGTCCGATGACAGTTCAAAGTAATTAAGGGCTATTTTTCTGTGACATTAACCTGCAATTTTAGCTTTCACCAATAAGGAGCCGTTATTAGAATATATCACGTGCATCATGAGACGAATGAATTTTGAAAAGTACCTCGGCGGTACCTTAGCCGCGCATCCTTAGGTGTAAAATCGTTTATTACGTTACTAATAATAATTATTGTTCAACTATTATTTTTGAAATTATATTGAGCAGTGAGAAGTGATAAATATAATTCGTCTTAAATTTTAAATTAATACATGTTTATGTACTTATATGTGAATATTGAATGTGAGACAACTTGACACTTGTGTTGTGTTTATTGTTAGTGGTAAATCGTTTGAATATATTGACTTTTACTGTAAGCGGAGAGTTCGATACGTACCTACTATCAATTGTAATTTGTAGTTAACATATTAATAGACGATCATAATATTATATATTATTATTTAATAGGCGGCAGTACCGTGGAAGTATTTTAATATATTGATTATCTAATAATTTTGTATTTTGAAATATACCTAATTGCAGTATTTACTTTTTCTCTCGGACACGACACAACTCTACACGCTCGTGACCTTGACCATCATACACAATATGGTGTTAAATTTCCTTTCAAGAAAAAAACTTGCACAACTCACGTCTATCGACTAGGGCTTCGCTCTGAAGTAAAACCACCCTTTGCCACTGCTATTTTGGGTTATTTTTTTAGTGTATATTATGTATTTTAATTTCGCTTATTGTTTATAAAGGTAGTCTAGTTTAATTTTATTAGTAAGGTTCTACTTTATTTTGTCAGACTATCTCGATGTCATTTTATTTAAGAGAACTAAGATTACATTATTAATTTTTAATTTGTTATTGTGTTTCGTTAACTCTACTTTTAATTTTTATTATTCTTTTAAATATGTTATTATTTCACATATTTTGTTGAAAGTTTAACTTTCAACGCCCGGGGGTATGTTCAGATTTATAAGAACATTACATAATGTTAACTCTTTAGGCATATAGGCACAATAGATTTTTTTTTTATTATTTCAAATTTAGAAGACTAATACATGTAAATTGTAAATAATATGTTAATATAAACCAAATATTGGAGTTTTGCCGGGGAGTTCAATGGGTGACGTTGTGGAATTTTTATAACTTCCTATATCCCTAGGAACTTTCAGTAAAGCTTCTACCACTTTACTGAATCGACTGACATGACTCATGGACTGTACTGACTATATATTTGGCTTGGCTTTGGCTTTGACTATACTTTAGACTTGACGATATAGGAATACGGCGTTGAAAATTGAAACAAAAGTTCTATTTCCCGCCTTTTTATCTTGACACTGGCAAATGGTTATAAGCCCATGCCATATATATAAAAAAAAAGAAATATTTTATAAACCTTTTACCACTAAATATTATTATTTCCGACCACCTTATGTATTATTAAGGTCCGATTAGATCTTCAGTCCCAAAGAATACTTGTGTTGATTGTAGACAGAACATAAAAGATAATTAATGACCACCAAAGGTCACAAGATCCTATTTTCTAATTGAAATAAATAGTAAAAGCGTGTAAGCAAAGGATACTTTATTAAAAGCCTACGCAATACAAACAGATCATTTATAGACCAAAACGAATCCTCAAAGACCTATGAAAGTTAAATGAAAACTCATAGAGAGCTAGCTTAGTTTCTATTTTTGACGACCTCTGTAGCTCAGTGGTTCAGCGCTTTGGTGCTCAAGCCGGGGGTCGCGGGTTCGAATCCCGCCGAAGTTTTTCTGTGTTCCTGGGTCATTGGGTCATGGATGTGTATTAAATATGTCTATAATATAATAAAAATCTTAAATACATATAGTATAAAAGTATTAAATATACTTCCCGTTGTCTGGTAGCTGTAACACAAGTTCTTCGGATACTTACCACGGGGCTAGACTGACGTGGTGTGAAGCGTCCATAGATATTATTATTATTATTATTATTTTTGCTGTTCGATCGTTTCAGCCTGGTGACATCCACTGCAGGACATAGGATTTCTAGTGCGAACGAGCGCTCGCTGCCTGTATCCTCCGACTTGCCACTTATCTCAAGCCGTCTGTCCACCTGGTGGGTGGCCGTCCTTCGCTTCGACGCTCCAGTTCGTGGTCGCCCCTCAATAACCTTTCGGCCCCAGCGGACATCGCTTCTACAGGCTAAAATGTGGTGTTATTTTATTTTCCAACACGTATTCCATGTCATCATTTACAACCTAGTGGATCTGCGCACCGTCTAGCTTACCTACTTTAAAATCAGGATGCGCTTTTTATGTAGCTTAACGTTGCTCGCGATTTTGTTTTCGTCAAACGAAATCTGTCTATCTGGAGGAAACTGTATATTTTCCGTGAAAAAGTGTGGCTACTTTTAACAAACATCAATACATCGTTACAAATGTTCATATCTATTGAAAGAAAAAGTTATTAAATTTAATTTTGTACACTTACCTCTGGGTCTGAGATTTCATAGATTCCAATTTTGTTAGGGTGGTCAGAAAAAATAGAGGTATATCAAACCAAGTCTAGCGTCAGTACTTATACGGTTATTGAGAAAGTCTAATTAGTACACACCACAGTCCGGCATCGAACCTAATCACGCGTGTGACTCAAGGGGTCTTCTATTCACTAGGTCATGGACGCTCTTATTTTATAGCAAGACTTCTAGTAGAAAATGAAATATTTACTTATCTATTTATCCTTATGATAGGTATAATAAGAGATATTATTATTTTATTTTTTATTTTTCATGCACGCAGTACCATACGTAGCCATTTTTTGTCTAATACTATAATGTTTTAACATTCATTAGATACAAATACAATATTAATCTAACGTCGTTTCAGTTCGGCAGTCTTCGACACGGCGTTGTGTGCGTGCGATTAGACGTATTTTACGACTCTACGAAACTCGCATGAATCGAGACGAGTATATTTTTAATATATAGTTTATGAATAGCAAACATATTAAAAAATTAAAAATTTTATATTTTAAACAATATTAACTTTTTATTTATTTAATAAAAGAAAAATTTGTTTTCTTATCGGTCACCACGCTCAAAAAGTGTAACTTGAATTAATATCAAAGAAAAAGAAATACTGCATAAATAAAATGTTACGTGATACCTCTGATGATGATGATGACGAGGTAGCCATACAAGCGTAGGGAGTTTAGAGGACAGCAACCAATCACAGCAGCTTAAATCACGTCATACTTACTAACCAATGATATTGTGCCAACCTTACCCCTTCCAAATGTGTTGCTCTCTCCTAGAAGCATGTACATTTTTTTACTACTAACCGCAAAACGCATTAAGAAATTAAAATTTACGAAGAGTCACAGTCGGTTTTTTAATCACATATTTGCAAATCCATGTTAGGGAATTTTAGTTAGTTTCCCAACATATTTTGATCCTTCTTCGACGGATACTATACAAGCGGAACCAGTCAGGAGGGGCGTTGGCATTTTTGGAGGGCGCGTATGCAGAGTGTATCTCAAGGTCATACCAATTTGCGTAAGAGAGGACATAAAGAATTCAGTAATCGCTAAGGATTTCATGTCTGTCATAAATTATCAGCTGTGTGCCGACGCAAGCATAAGCTGTGGTGGTAGACTCATATTTTGCATTCACGTAAGTACTCCTTCTTTCTTTGACTACTAGAATGAGCGTAGAAGGTTTCAATAAACGCGATAAATCTCCATATAGGGGAATAGACGATGAGAAAACGGAGCTTTTACTTCGCGAGCTCATAAAAAAACGTGGCATTATCAAGGCTAGGCTTACAAAGTTCGCCAATTATCTATCTATATGTACTTCTGACCAGCCTACTAATTTAAACATAGACATTAAATTGCGAACTCAGGGCGCGGTCAGTTTATTTAACGAATTTAATGCTGTCCAAAGTAGAATCGAAGAAATTGTTCCCGATTGTAACCTCGAAGAACAGTTAATGCAACGCGAGCAATTCGAGGATAGTTATTATAGTGCACAGGCTCGCGCTGAGTCCCTGACAAATGTAAAGGTAACCCCTACAAGCTCTCAAGGTCATGGCTATAATCATAACGCATTTCAATCTGTTAGATTACCTACCATCACCTTGCCTGAATTTGATGGTTTGTATGAAAATTGGCTGGAATTTAGAGATACTTACCTTTCATTAGTTCATAATACGTCAGAACTTAACGACATTCAAAAATTTTATTATCTAAGATCTTCGTTAAAAGGCAGTGCATTATTAGTTATAAATTCATTAGAACTAACTTCTGATAATTATTTAGTTGCATGGGAGCTTTTACAAAATAGATATAGTAACAATAGATTATTAATTCAAAATCACATAAAGGCAATATTTTATATACAATCATTAACAAAGGAATCGCACGTATTAATCAGAAATTTAATTGACAGCACATTAAAAAATTTACGAGCTTTAAAATTGTTAGGCGAGCCTACCGAGGCTTGGGACACTCTAATCATTTATATTATTGTTTCAAAATTAGATAAAACTACAGAACGCGAATGGGAACAGCACAAAGGTAACTTATTTACAAACAACAATAATTTGAAATTAACTCTAAAATGTTTACTAGATTTTTTAAAGGGTCGAGCTGATTTGTTAGAAACATTGCAAGCGTCACTCACTAAATGTACATCGAACGAAATCAAAAAACAAAATAATAATAATTTACATCAAAGGTCACACTGCAATGTTTCTACCAATAAGGCGCACGATCGACCACACGTTAAGATCTATAAGCCGTGTTTAATGTGTAAATTAAATCATCCACTTTATTCGTGCACTAAGTTTTTAGAGGCTAATTTTAACTCTAAATTAAAACTAATACGCGATAATAAGTTATGTTCTAACTGTTTACGTTCAGGGCATACGGTAAATCAATGTAGATTTGGAACTTGTAAAAAATGCGACCAAAAGCATAATACAATAATTCATCCCAATTCTAATTCTATGCACTTGTCATCACAACATACTGATGGACCGAGTACTGCGGACCTGGACGCACCCTCCGCGACCGCCCACACCGCAGGACCCTTATCTGTTAGTCACGCGCACGCGCAAACTTCGTCAATTGAAACAAACCTACGTATGTCTCATTCCTACGCATTACAACCTGTTTTGTTATCGACTGCGCTCATCGAAGTAGCCGATAATAACAATAAATATCATATCGCACGCGCCTTACTCGACAGTGGGAGTCAGCGCTGTTTTATCAAAAAATCGTTTTGTGACTTATTAGGTGCACAAGTAATACAGTCCACTCATGAAATACGAGGCGTAGGTAATTCAGTTACCCAATCTAGTCAACTTTGCGAAGTGATAATTAAATCGCGCATTAATACTTTCACTACGAAAATAAAATGTTTTGTTTTACCGCAAATTACATCAAAAATGTCTGTATACAATCTCACACACAAAAACTTCTGCATTCCAGATAATATTGAGCTGGCGGATCCCCTTTTTCTCGAGTCTCAGGATATAGATATTTTGCTTGGTGCAGAGATGTTCTGGGACCTACTCACGCATGGAAAAATAAGGTTACCTAATGGACCCTACTTACATAACACTTTATTAGGCTGGATAATATCAGGTTCTATATATTATTATACAACGCATAATGATTTTGGACATATCCAGTGTAATTATACACAAACAACAGATGCGTTATTGCGGAAATTCTGGGAACTCGAAGAGCTACCCAGGCGTCAGGACGCGCAGACTGATGAGGATCAGGCATGTGAGAGTCACTTCGTCACTACAACTACGCGCAACAGTGACGGTAGGTTTTGCGTTTCTATTCCTTTTAAACAGTCGCCTGAGGTTTTAGGAGATACGTTTCCTCAAGCAGAACGACGTTTTTTAGCGTTAGAAAAGCGACTTCAACGCTCTGAAACATATAAACAAATGTATACAGATTTTATTCACGAATACGAAAGTTTGGGCCATATGACTAAGATCTCCGCTTATGGCAACCCACACTATTTTATGCCACACCATGGCGTTCTTCGTGAAGCTAGCTTAACTACAAAGCTACGTGTAGTATTCGACGCTAGCACAGCTTCCAGTTCCGGACTATCTCTTAACGATATACAACGGGTAGGACCGCCCATACAAGGTGACTTATTAGCCATTCTTTTACGCTTCAGGCTGCATCGGTATGTGGCGTGTGCTGATGTTGAGAAGATGTACCGCCAGGTCCTGGTTGCGGAACAGCAGCGCCACCTACAGTTGATTCTCTGGCGAGACATTCCATCGGAGCCGCTAAGCATTTTTCGCCTAAACACGATCACTTATGGTACGGCGTCTGCACCGTTTATGAGTGTACGATGTTTAAAGCAGCTGGGCTCTGAAAATACTGATCCCGACGTCCAGAGAATTATCCGGGAAGATATGTTCGTTGACGATCTAATAACAGGTGATGATGATAAGTCTAAATTGTTGTATTTGTGTAATGAAACCGCCAAGACATTACAGTCGGGATGTTTTCCACTTCGAAAGTGGACATTCAATTTTACGCACAGCGATTCATTAACACATTACGATTCTCTAAAACATTTATCTTTAAATAACAACAGTAGTTGTAAAACGTTAGGCATTGGGTGGCTTAATATGTTAGACGAATTTTATTTTAATACACAATACGATTTTAATAATACTAATTTTCAAGTTATAACCAAGCGTGATATTTTATCACATATTTCACAAATATTCGATCCCATTGGATTAATTAGTCCTAGTATCATGCAGGCTAAAATTATCTTACAACGTCTGTGGCTGTTAAAAATGGACTGGAACGATGCAGTTCCTAACGACATCACTCACGTATGGAACCGGTTTGTGTCGTCACTAAGCGTACTTAATAATATACGAGTGCCGCGCTATGTACTAGGCGATAGTTGTAGTTATACGCGTACTGAACTACACATCTTTACAGATGCTTCACAATTAGCGTACGGTGCTTGTATTTATATTCGCACTGTAAGCGATGATTTCAACATTTCTGTGCGTTTATTATGCGCTAAAGGTAAAGTAGCACCTCTAAAACCGGTAAGCATACCGCGCTTAGAATTGTGTGGTGCTATTTTAGGGGCTAGATTATACGACAAGGTAATTTCAACTATTCGTCGTAAATTCGATGCTATTGTTTTCTGGTCGGACTCAACGATAGTATTGGGATGGTTACGAATGTCTCCCAATTTATTACAAACGTTTGTCCAAAACAGAGTAGCAGAAATACACGAACTAACGGGAATATTGCCATGGTGTCATGTTAGCGGGAAACACAACCCAGCCGATCTAGTCTCACGCGGTATAACACTAGATGAGCTCGCTAAATCTAATTTATGGTGGACAGGGCCGGACTTTCTTTACGATAAGGATTTTATCAGCACTAATATATCTCAGCCACTTCATGTCCCACCTGAAGACTTGCCGGAAACGAAACGCAACTGCCAACTGTCATTTGTAGCAACAAATACACAATTAATTAATTTTGAACGGTTTTCAAATTTTATGCGCATGATACGCGCTGTATCTTACGTGATGCGTTTTTTACACAATGTTCGTAATAAGAACAATAAGCGTAGCGGTATTTTAAGCGTCGATGAGATTGGAGACTCTCAAATTTTATTAGCCAAAATATCACAGTTAGAATCATTTCCAGAGGAATATAATTTATTTATTAAACAAATCAAAGTTAAAAATACTCACTATTTAGCCAAACTTAATATTTTTCTAGATAAGGATAAAATATTGCGCGTAGGAGGCCGATTAAGTAATTCGCATTCATTTTCTTATAGTAAAAGGCATCCTATTTTATTAAGTAATAATCATAATTTTACTAAATTGTTGTTCCGTTATGAGCATATTAAGTTATTACACGCAGGTCCGCAATCGCTGTTGTTTAACATACGTGAAGCCTGGTGGCCTGTGGGAGGTAGGAATTTGGCTCGAAAGGTGGTACATCAATGTATTATTTGTACACGCTTGCGAGGGAAAACTCTTACTCCTCAGATGGGAAATTTACCAACTGAGCGGATTAGTCCTACTTATCCATTTTTCAAATGCGGCGTTGATTACGCTGGGCCAATTTTCATGCTTAATCACAAAGGCAGAGGGGCTCGCAAGGTTAAATGCTATGTTTGTCTATTCGTATGTTTTGTCACGAGAGCTATACACTTGGAGCTTGTAACGGATCTGACATCTGATGCTTACTTATTAGCCCTAAAACGCTTTATTTCTCGCCGCGGAAAACCAGACGAGATATTTTCAGACAACGGGCGGAATTTCGTAGGTCTAATGAATGATTTTGCCAAATTTTTGTCTAAATGTAGTTCTGATATTAGTGAGTACGCGTCTAAAGAACAAATTAAATTTCGCTTTATTGTACCTTATGCTGCTCATTTTGGTGGTCTCTGGGAGGCCGGAGTACGTTCATGCAAACACCACCTTCGTCGAGTAGTCGGAAATGCGCATCTTACATATGAAGAGTTGAGTACTGTACTAGCGCAAATTGAGGCTGTTCTCAACTCTCGTCCACTGTCGCCTATGTCAGCTGATCCTAATGATTATCTTCCACTCAGTCCAGCTCATTTTCTCATTGGTCGCACCTTAACTTCACCAGCATGCGAAGATTTGAACGAGGCGAACACGCTGCGGCTTACGCGGTATCAAAGAGTGGAGCAGATGAGACAACATTTTTGGTCGCGGTGGATGAAGGAGTATATCTCGGAGCTTCAACTTCGCACAAAGTGGAAGGCGGCAAACGACAACCTTCTACCAAACACTCTAGTTGTTATTAAAGACGACAATCTTCCTCCACTTAAATGGCATTTGGGCCGCGTTGTTAACTTGATTACAGGAAAGGACAACATTACCAGAGTGGCCGATATTCGTACAGCATCCGGTATCGTCAGGCGATCGTGTACTAAAATTTGCCCTTTATTCACACCAGAAGAATCTCATTGAAAGTCACAACTTCCAAGGCCGGGGCCATGTTACGTGATACCTCTGATGATGATGATGACGAGGTAGCCATACAAGCGTAGGGAGTTTAGAGGACAGCAACCAATCACAGCAGCTTAAATCACGTCATACTTACTAACCAATGATATTGTGCCAACCTTACCCCTTCCAAATGTGTTGCTCTCTCCTAGAAGCATGTACATTTTTTTACTACTAACCGCAAAATGCATTAAGAAATTAAAATTTACGAAGAGTCACAGTCGGTTTTTTAATCACATATTTGCAAATCCATGTTAGGGAATTTTAGTTAGTTTCCCAACAAAAATAAAAAAAGACGTGTGGCACTCGGGGACTGCCGCGGTAAAGCTATTGCATTATCGCACGCACACAACGCCGTGTCGAAGACTGCCGAACTGAAACGACGTTAGACGATGCACGGCCTTCAAGCCACACCTCCGTGCCCGTCGGAGTGGGGAGCGTGAGGTTTTTTCGTTACGGAATTTCTGGATTCGGTCCCCGCGCTAAAGGCCCGCGATAGAAGCTATGCAATAGCTTAATAAATAAATAATTATAATTGCATAAGTTGATACAAAATGCTATGCAATAGCTTTACCGCGGCAGTCCCCGAGTGCCACACGTCTTTTTTGTTTGTCATCATGACACCCAACACTAACCAGTAGCACTCATCACAATTCTCAATCTCATATGTCAAGAGTCAAAACTCAATACACGAAATTTGAAATTTTTACGTCCCTTCGACGGTCCACAAACTTAACCGGATCTTTCCACCATTGCCGTGTATGCGATATGAGATTGGTGGTCACGCATACATTCACCGCATGCTTGTGGTATAAACGTAATCGCGAGCTTACTATGTAGCTGTTCACTGTTCCTCAATAATCTGTGGCATTAGGCCGAGATTGCTATAAATATAATATTCTGCACTAATTTTAAAATTTCAAAGTATGTCACAATGTCGTCTTGGTGACAACATCGGAAAAATGAAAAGGAAAACGTTTCGGGTACAATAGATGCTGTAATCATACGTAATTATTGTTCGACCTCACATGAATACTTTATTAGGTTTAAATCCAATATAATTTGGTTATGAGGATATCTTTAGATAACTGGGGTTCCTCATATAATTGAAATCAAGTGTATTTGTCAAGTAAGTCTTTACGTTGCCCTTCAACCGTTTGCCTTTTATCAATTATTTTCTAAGAAAGTAATCTTCTTATTATACATAATAATAAAGTATAGGGTGGAACGAGCAGACAGAGCCTGATGGAAAGCGATGATTACCATACAAATTACAGGACCAGGATCATAACTTTAAATTACCTACCTAAGATTATTAAAAGAATACAAAAAGAACATGAAAATATTATGTTACTACAAGAGCTTAAAAAAAAGTGATGCAATTTTGTTCCTGTCTAAATTACACTGAAATAGAAATATCCGAAAAATATAAAAAATACTAATGAGAAAAAATTTTACTGACCGCGACGGCTGTAGTAGGTAGTAGATATTTTGGAAAAATCATTTGCATATTAAAGAATCTGGATAGTGCAAGATCTAAAAGAAATATAAAATATAGTTAAGTAATTTATGCATTTTACTTGTGTAACTAAATAAACACTTAAAAAGTTATCGAATTTTATATACTAGGCTTCGCCTGCTGTAACTTAGGTTTTATACAATTTATAACCTATGGACACTCACAAATAATGTTTATTACTATTGGTAACGTAACGTTGGCGATAGTAAGCTATATTATTTTAAAGAGCTACAAACACACATACATTTATACTTAAAAACTTTCGCGTTTGTAATATTAGCAAGGATAAGTAACTACACAGTACACATATAATAAGTGTACTTAATGCAATATTTACGAAGCTTATGTCAATTACTTCATTGCTAATAGGTCATACAAGTATTTAATTATCATTATCATTTCAATTAGAATACTTTTCCTTAACACTAATAAATATAGATTCCATACGCGTAGAGATGCGCCTTCATCGCGTGTAGCCTTCGGTGCGGTAGTATAAAATTTCTGGCCAACAACGCATTGTATCAGTAGCTCGACAGTAGCAAACAAACATACAAGATGTTCAAACTTGTAAGTACATTTGAAGATTTTCACTAATTATTAAGGCAGCATTGAAATTGATTTCTAACCTGTTTTTAGAAGACATATTTACATACAGACAGTAGACATATTTAGGCATTTTCTTTCTTTTATTTAAATTTAAGAAAATGATCATGTAACTGGATGTTACATGATGTGACCTTGTGTGACCTTGTGTGAGCATATGGCAATCTCGACGGAACCGTACGTTTTAACGCGTTAAAAAGTCCATGTCCTTCGTGTCCTCTATATCTGTGCTAAATCATCATCGTCAAAATCGGTGCAGTAATTTCGGAGCCTACTTATTCAATGCAAACAAACAAACCTTTTTTCTTTCTAATATTAGTAAGATTAACTTTAATGATCATTTATTGAAAATCTTAGTTCAAAGATTTATCTTTATAGGTTGAACTAATTGTTGGAATCACGTGATGAAATTTTAATTTTTCAATTTCACGATGTGATCCGAATATAAATATTTGTACCTATTCAACTCTTAAGTAAAGCGAATTTTTTAGAATACAACGAAAACGGTGTTATTTAATTATTTTGTCTAGAAAAAACAATTCATTTTTATACATACGAATTTAAGAAGAAAAAGTTTGTATCAATGTTAAAAAGAAACATTTACAAGCACGGTAAGGTCTATCACTGTAAAGTAAGATTTAGGTAATTTTACGTTATGAGATTTTAAAGTATGTCAGTAAATATACTTGTATTTATTTGGAGATACGTGCTAGTTAAGAAATCAGAACATTTGCCAAGTCTTAAATAATTTAGCAGGGCGCCTGCATTGCAGTAACTATTTTAAATTTTATCTTTGTTCAAGCTTTTAGTTATATCAACAAACTTATTTATGTTTTCAATATTAAATTCATTTTGCTGGTCATCTAATTATGCTCCTCGTATATATACTATACTCCTACGTCATTCAGGCATATTCATAATTATAAAATCTGAAGTAGAAGGATAATAAAGATCGCTCTCTTACGATATAAACGATTTGCCTTTACCGTTTGATCGCCCGTGTCAGTAAAGTCTTAAAGATAGCCAAATACCAGAACCGTACCTGCACCATCTCGAGTGGTGCTCAGGGGGCCTAGCAGAAACATTTGACAGCGGCGTAAACGTAACGTTATCGAATGAAATTCGCATGAACACTGTCATGATTTTGACAGATTTTCATACAATAATTCTCATGCGATAACGTTTACACGTTTACGCTGCTGGTCACAGGTGACCATAGACAGAGCCAGCTTTGACAATATTTATTAGTAGCAAACTTTTTTCCCACAGTTCATATTCGCCTGCTTCTTGGCTGTGGCCGCAGCTAAGCCAGCAGTGTTGGCATACACGGCGCCAGTAGCGGCGGCGTACACCGCGCCGGTGGCGGCCGCTTACACCGCGCCGGTAGCCTACTCCGCTTACTCCGCCTACACCGCGCCGCTCGCCTACTCCGCCTACACCTACGCTTCACCGTACGCAGCGTACTACGTGCGTTAATTAGTACACGACACCGACGACTATTGTAATAATTATGGCTGAAATATATTTATTTGTTCATCGTATTTAACTTGACTTTAAATTCACCATATTCCCTACAACTTTTTTTTTTAATTGTTTGCAAGTATTTTACTAATTTTGATAGAAAACATGTAGTGTATTAGGGTACTACTGAGTCCCCACGAGCATGCGGTGACGAGTGAAATTATTTGAATGCCTACCTTATGCCACAGAATTTACACGTAAGTATATTAGGTCATTATTTATGTCATTAGGAACATAAAGTCGATTTTTTTAACACATAATAATAATAATAATTTAATCAAAGTATATACTTAGCATTGCTATCTATACACTTTTGCCATCTCAAAGGTAGTTCATTGATGTTTTCTAAGAGAAAAGAAGATTTATTCCTTTACTAATAAAACCATTCGGATATGAATCAATAAAATATTTAATGGCGCTTTGGACTGTCCCATCTGAGTTGAATTTTTTCCCTTGCAAGAAGTTATCCAAATTTCGAAAAAATGGTAATCTGTAGGAGCAAGGTCCGGGGAGTACGGTGGACTGTCTTAGACACTCCAATTGAAGCTCCTCTAATTTGGTAACCGTCTGTTGTGCAGTGTGTGGTCTAGCGTTGTCCTGAAACAGCAATGGCCTCGAGCGAATGACCAACCTCGGTTGTTTAGCAGCTAGCTTTTCCATCATGATTTGCAGTTGCTGGGAATAGACATCTGTCGTAATCGTCTGGCCAGATTTAAGAAAGCTGTAGTGACCGGCACTAGTCCACCAAACGCTCACAAGTAACTTTATTGAGTCAATTTTCGCTTGGGGCAGGCTGTGGCTGGTTCGCCAGGGTTCAGCCATTGCGATGAGTGTTTCCGGTTATCGTACAGGATCCACTTTTTATCACAGGTAATGATTCGATTTAAAATCCCTTCATTATTGTGCCGGTTGAGTAATGTAACGCAGCAGTCCTTTCTTCAGCAACCTTTCAACCTTTTTCACCTTGCTAACTTGCTTCAAGTGGATAAAAACAGTTTTATCACTGTTTTTATCCACTTGAAGCGTTTATCATTATGCAGCTACCTTGGACGTGGTTTGCGATGGATCCGCATCCATAATAGCCTACAATTCTTCATTCTCAACTTTGGTCTCCGGCCGTCCACGGGGCTGGTTGGAAAACGTTGGAACCAAATACGCACTGTGTTTTCTTTTGCGACACCGCCGCCATACACATCACTAATTAAATCCTTCGAGGCGTTTCTGTAGCACTGGTGCCACGGTGGAACTCGTACTCGAAAATAATACGATATTTCAAGTTTTCCATTTTGTGAACAGAGTGACGCCAGCAAAAAACCAAAAGAGGAAAAAACAAACGAATTACGGTTTTCGAAACACAAATGCATGAGTAAATTGAGTAAAGAGATCATTGTAATTCATAACCAAAGAAGATATATTTGAGATCAAAGTGACTAGTACGACAAAACGCCAATTTCATATGTAAGGACCTAATATAATCGAAGCTCTAGTAGATTTAAAAAAAGAAAAAAAGTATCACAAAAATATTTTACCGGGGTTTGAACCCACCACATCCGAATTTCCGAAAACTGACATTATAGAGTCGAAATTATTGTTATTGTTGCTCGACGAAAGAAAAAACATATATTATACAGGGATAAAACCTAGCTAGGCCGATTTTTCTCCCCTAAAACTTCCTGCACACTTAATTTCATGTAAATACTTGCAGCCGTTGCCGAGATTACGATTATATATATACCAGATTGTCTCGTTTAAAGTGTGGCAGCTTGTAAAAAATAAAATTTTGACGCGGAAAAAATTTCACTCTGCTTTTTGGAAAATAATGGTATCGAGGACTGAGGGTCCGCTCACGTCCTCCGTTCAGTATAGCCGCGCGTTTTCCTATAAAGGAATACTTTGATAAAGAAACTATTAATTGAATAAAATATATGTGTGAAGTGTACCTACTGTGTAAGAGCAAATATGGTATGAGTGGAACTGAATAAATGTGTGGTTATGTAGAAACTGTTTTATTTAACAAACTTATAGTGACGAGACTCCTATAATTGGTGACCCCGACGTTTGGAACAGTGACAAAGTGCAATATAAATTTTCAAAAAATGAACATGCCACAAGACAAGACCGCAAGTCTAAAGGACGCAACTCAAATATCGACTCACAAACGGAAGTATACCGCGTGGGTGTAAAAGTGCCTCCATTTTGGCCAGAACGTCCGGCGTTATGGTTCGCTCAACTAGAAGGCCAGTTTTTACTGTCAGGTATCACAAAAGACTCCACGAAGTTTTATATAGCTTGCAGGAATTTGGACCATAAGTACGCTATTGAGGTTGCAGATATCATAGAAAACCCTCAGAAAGAAGGCAAGTACGACACTTTAAAAACCGAGCTGACCGCCGTCGGACCGCCTCGCGCGAAGAAAAAATCAAACAATTTCTAGGCAGCGAGGAGATCGGGACACGTAAGCCGTCGCAGTTTCTGCGGCACCGTGCCGGCCCCAACATACCTGAAGAGTTCATCAGAACTACGTGGTACAACCGTCTACCAGTATCGGTACAGCCTATCATAGCCTCACACGGCGATATGGCTCTTGACAAGCTGGCAGAGCTAGCGGACAAAATAACGGCGATCGCAGCGCCGACACTCCAGGTGGCAGCTATGACACCCAGCAGTAACACATCAAGCGAACCGGTATGGACAGCGATGGAAGCGATGGTGAGACAAATTGAGCAACTGACAAAACAGGTAGCAGCGCTTAATACACATCAGGCGCGAGATCGCATTCGAAATCTCAGATGAGGAACAATGGTATGTGCTACTACCATAATAAATTTGGCAACAAAGCATATAAACGCACCCGCCCTTGCTCCTTTACGGGAAATGCCGACGGCAGTCAATAGTGGCGGCTAATGACTGCCATTCATGCAACGGCCGCCTCTTCGTCACCGACAGAAAGACCAAGTTGGAGTTCCTAATAGATACCGGCTCGGACTTATGTGTATTCTCTAAGAAAGCGACTAGAGGACACCGTAATAAATCTGAGTTTGAATTATACGCAGCAAACAACGGGGTCACCAATGTGGGAATAGTGAATGCCCCAAAGGGACATTTCCCACCGAGCGAGGTGGTATGCTCGGTCAGGCCGAAGCCCACTTGTATGAATTACAGATGTCGTATATATAGTGCCGATCATAGAAAACTTCGATAGCGCGATTCAGGATTGTGGCGCTAATTGGTCCGCCACATCACTCCCTCCGAAGACCGGAGGTCGAATCTTGAGTCTTCTGCTTGAGTTGCCAGTGCCAGAGAGTCCCAGTGAGTAGGAACTGTGATGCTGCTGCACGGGCTCCAGTGAGTCGGAGTGCTGCCGTGCGGGCCGATGTTACGTGCTAACCAGGAGAGATGTGCTCTGCTTGCTGACCGGTCGTTGTTGTGAGAGTGCCCGATGAAGCCAGTGAAGGTTCGACCAGGCCGCGGTGCGTTGAGGCTGGTGGTCGAGGCACCCGATGAGGCTGAAGCTGGCTGGCGTGGTGCGGAGGGGTGGGGGGTGATGATGATGATGTCCAGCAGGTGGCGTGTTCTGTCGAGGGTCACCAATTATAGGAGTCTCGTCACTATAAGTTTGTAAAAAAAAACAGTTTCTACATAACCACACATTTGTTCAGTTCCACTCATACCATATTATTTGCTCTTACACAGTAGGTCACACTTCACACATATATTTTATTCAATTAATAGTTTATTTATCAAAGTATTCCTTTATAGGAAAACGCGCGGCTTTACTGAAAGAAGGATGTGAGCCGACCCTCAGTGCTCGATACCATTATTTTCCAAAAAGCCAAATGACATTTTCTCCCCGTCAAAATATTATTTTTTACAAGCTGCCACAAAAGTATAAGGTATATTCAGTGCTTATGCAGTATTATGTATATGTGATTTTCCCGTTTAGTAAACATAGGTAGGTACCAACATTATGATTAGATAATAAATTCATCACATGCTAGATAAGTATGTAAATCACTGCATAATGAATATATATTTTCCACTTTTCATTGATTATTTCTGTAGTTATGGTCATTCGTGCAAAATTACATGAACTCGATAGTTCTCGAGTCACAAATATTAATTCTCTGAAAAATGTGTAACATCTGATATCTAGAATATAAAACTATTGACTTACAACATATTAAAACTCTAGAATCCAGAGGTTGTGAAACGGTTAAATATATATGTGACTCGCGAATTAATTAATTGCAAGCTGATATTCCAATAAAAGGGATATTTTTAAGCTGGTCACACTTTAGATACCCTTTTTGATTTGTTGCAGTGTTTATTTGTTCTTCCGGTTAAATATTTATAAAATATTTAGTTTAATTAATTTATTCATAAATATTGAGTTATTACTACTTGATAAACATAGAAAACTTAAATAATTTATGTGCAGTAAATTAATTAGATACATCTAAAAATACAAAAAAGTTTCAAATTTTTTTGTTAAATTACTCATATTACAAAAACCTACATCATACGTTTACTTGCATCAGATACAAACAAAAACATTTGTAATTAATGTTGAAACATTTTTGTATTTTTATAACGCTTTTATTAGTTTCACCTGTATGTTTGCTTGCTTGCTTGCTTGCTTGTTTGTAACCGACTCCTTTGGGCTCGATTTTGTCCTACTTTGAACGATCAGATTTAATTCAAACTTTGCACACCTGTCAAAGGCCGATGACAATGCAATAATTCGATTAAAATATCCGATTATCCTGATTAAATTCGCCAGGATTCATCAATCTACTATAGGAGATAGAACTAGTGCGCGAACTACGCATGCGTGCAGTTCCAGGCTTACTTTTTGGTCCCCCGGTTAATACTAAGGCGGGTCAATAAGTCCGTGACTTTTTGAATTTCTAACCTCCTTACTGAAAAAGCAACACTACTCCTGTCAACAGGCATCTGTCAGTTGACTCCTATCAAAATTTGAACTTGCTGCGTCAGTTAGTTTATTTTTACAGCTATCTTTATCAGACTGTCCAGTAACTTAAGGAATCAATGGAAAAAAGTGAATTTCGTGTGCTTATTAAGCATTATTTTTTGCGAAAAAAAACCATTACCGAGACCAAGGCTAAGCTTGATAAATACTATGGGGACTCTGCACCATCGATTTCAATGGTAAAAAAGTGGTTTACTGAATTTCATTGTGGCCGTACAAGCACTGAAGATGCCGAACCTCCTGGACGCCCAGTTGAGGTCTCTACACCCGAAACAATCGAAAAAATTCACGATATGGTGTTGGCCGACCGAAGATTGAAAGTGCAAGAGATTGTGAAAGCCATAGGCATCTCGCATAGCTCAGTGGTTTCAATTTTGAATGATCACTTGGGCATGAGAAAGCTTTCCGCAAGATGGGTGCCGCGTTTGCTCACAGTCGACCACAAACGCAATCGTGTAACAACTTCACAGGAAGGTTTGGCGTTGTTTAATCACAATATGGTGGGAGTTTTTGCGCCGTTTTGTGGACCGTGTAACCGTGGACGAAACATAGATCCATCACAACACACCAGAGACCAAACAACAGTCAAAACAGTGGGTTTCTATAAAGGGTGAATCGGCGCCAAAGAAGGCCAAGGTGGGTTTGTCAGCCAATAAAGTTATGGCGACTGTTTTTTGGGATGCACGTGGGATAATCCACATTGACTATCTTCAAAAGGTAAGAACAATTAATGGGGAATATTATGCCAACTTATTGGACCGCTTCAATAAGGATTTGAAAAAAAACCGACCTCATTTGGCCAAGAAAAAAGTTCTTTTTCACCAAGACAATGCAAGGGTGCACACATGTGCAGTTGCCATGGCAAAAATCCATGAATTGGGCTATGAATTGCTCCCACATCCACCCTATTCTCCAGATTTGGCTCCCAGTGACTACTTCTTGTTCCCAAACCTGAAAAAATGGCTCGGTGGAAAAAGATTTGACTCCAATGATGAAGTCATCTCGCAAACAAAGGCCTATTTTGAGGACCTCGACAAATCATATTTTTTGGAAGGGATAAAAAAATTGGAGATGCGTAGGACAAAGTGTATAGAGCTCAAGGGGGACTACGTTGAAAAATAAAATGATTTATTTATCAAAAAATCTGTGTTTTATTCCAAAAGTCACGGACTTATTGACCCGCCCTCGTACAATGATGATTCCACTCCGTCTCAATAAAGATAAGATACAAATTCCAAAGTCAAATGAAGTCAATGATTTCGACCTAATAACATTAAAAAATATTTAAGGACAAATAAAAGGTAACGCCAATTATTTGTAGTACTTACAATTATTTAACCGATAACGACGGCAAAAAATGAAAAAATAAACCTAACCAAGAGCATATTGTCAGGAAATGTCCAACAGCACGGAAAGTAACAAGTTTCTACCTCTTATACTTTAGTAATTACAGGGTGCGGTGGGGACCAACTTGTAAACCACTTTGGAAGGTAATTACTTTATAACCTCTTTGGAAGCTGATTACTTTATAACCACTTTGGAAGCTGATTACTTTATAACCACTTAGGAAGCTGATTACTTTATAACCACTTTGGAAGCTGATTACTTTATAGCCACTTTGGAGCTGATTACTTTATAACCACTTTGAAAGCTGATACTTTATAATCACTTTGGAAGCTGATTACTTTATAACCACTTTGGAAGCTGATTACTTTATAAACACTTTGGATGCTGATTACTCTATAACTGCTTTGGAAGCTGATTACTTTATGACCACTTTGGAAGCTGATGCCTTTTTAACCACTTTGGAAGCTGATTACTTTATAACCATTTTGGAAGCAGATTTCTTTATACCACAACAAAAATTTCATCTCCACTTTACATGTATGGGGTGCAACTCCTAAAATATAAAATTATTATTATTTTATTATGTCAAAAGTAAAATCTATACGCAATCTATAACTATACCAAATATACTCAAATTATATTATATAATACGACTGCGGCGGACAGAACATAACTTTAAGGGTCCTTTGTAGTTACTGCGGAACAATAAAAACTAGAGGTTTTCCCGCGCACAGCTGCGCCACCATTAATAGACTATTCATTGTTTGGGTATTGGGCAAGCCATGACGCGTGGGTAACCCCGACACAGCGGTATTCTGCGCAGGTGACGCGGGCGCAGGAAACGCCTTCATGATTTTTTTTTAATCATAAAGAAAAAGGACTTTATTTCCGTTGGTTTTCTAGGAACCAAAGTAGGTTTTTTTTTAATCTTTCCTACTTTGTTTCTACTAGTAAACCCTTGGGTTCAATAATATTTGTATTATTTCAAAATATATGAAAATGGATAGCAATTTCAATGTCTTGCTACAACTCAAAAACGACTGGACCTATTTAGATTAAAATTTTGGCCTTGAAATAATTGTAGAAGTTCAGGAAAGGATTAAGTGGTTTAAACGGTGATAAATATTGGAATATTTAATAAAAATCGGCCGGCACCAGTAGATATAGATGTAAACGGAATAACGAGTGTCGGGAAACTAGTCTTTAAATAAAACGAAGTGTGTAGATTGTACAATACCAATAGGGTAGTATGTTCCATGCCAATTTAAAACCTTTTTTAGGGTTACGTATCTCAAAACGAAAAAGCGGCACCCTTGAATTTGTATTCTTGTCTCTCTTCTGACTTTTACCCTTTGGAATTTGAGATATTTGTAATCCTTGCCAAAAAGACCTTATCAATTTTCCAATAAAATGTTTACAAGTATGACTTACTTTAAAATAAAATATTGTTTACTACTTGTAAACAATATTTTTACTGACCTACCATTAATATTATTTGTATTATTTAACTCAGCAGATACTTTGCGATAATATAGATAGTATTTAACTATTACTCAATATCTCGGTCATATAAAGTCAATGACCATATTACTCATCGGAGTGGTATTATGCGCCTATCCGGGAATCCGAGTGTGGAAATCCCGACGTTAGCACCCAACTACCTGCCAGAACCTGATTATCAGCTGCGGGTTCAGTGTTAGAAAATGTATTGGGAGAATCCAACAATTTTACTGATGAAGTGAATATTATTTATAAAGAGCAACATTTTTTATATAAGTTACATTCGCGTCTACTTTTGTTTTGATTAAAAATAGCATACTCATTAAAGTACATGTGTATCTGTATATTATGGTTCATTAAAAAAAAGGTTTACATAAAATGTAATTGGTACTTTCTTCTTACACTCCTTAGTATTCAAGACAATATTCAAATTCTGTAATTTGAAGTAAGCCACTGTTGGCTTGAATAAGTCAATTATAATTGTGAAAGTTTGTGAGGATGGATGGGTGTATAGATAGATGGAGGAATGTTTGTCACTCTTTTACGTAAAAACCATTGAACGGATTTTGATAAAATTAGGTGTGGTAGTAGTTGAAACTCTGGATTAACACAGACTAATTTTACCCCGAAAATGTACAGAGCCGCGGGATAAAGCTAGTTGATTTTAAAGTTAAAACATCTTGCAAAACATAACTTTTATTTACACTAAATATAAATTAATATTTTTATTATTAACTTAAAGCTTCTTATGGCTATTTTTACAGTAATTTTGTTTTCGTATACCTTGATGTACCTATATATTGCAGATTTATTACATTTATAATAATGATACTAATTCAAAAATTATAATTGGTCTGTTATAAATGTCCGAACATCAATCAATGAATCATTCAATATCATTTCACATGATTGCATCAGAATTTAAGTTGCTACATTTGCATGCAATATACTGAAGGGCCCACGACACATATTACTTACTTAATAGTATTATTTTCAACTTCATAGACACATAATAAGACTCCCGTTGCTTTTTGGACGTAGAAACACAGACGCAACGACGACGACAATAACTCAAATTAAGACACATACTTCCTACTTCGTGAATTGTGGCTCCTGCGTAATTTTCTCATGAAAATATCCTTTGAATTTCTATTTAGTTTTCTATGTTTATGTTCCCTTTTCCTTCTTTTCTTTTCTTTACATTCGCAGGTAAGAAATGGTGATATCTCGCCCGGAATCACCGGATAATCGAGCTCGTTCTCTATTTTCACTGGTAGACTGAGGAACTTTCTGAGCTCTTCTATTTCACTCAGTCTCTTATCCTCCGGACACTCGCACAGCTCGGCTGCGCTCAGAACCACCACCGAGCACAAAATGATAAAAAATTTGATGTACATGTTGCTTAGTGAGCGTCTCGCAAAGATTGGACTTCAGTTCCGACAGCTCGCTTTTAAATACTATTCTGAGTCACTACTCGCAGTCTTCGGAAATATTTAAATCCGGTGTTTCACCAGACAGTTCACCGGTACAGTTTTAACTGCATAGCAATTAATTCGTTATGCCTTAGTATAAATTATGTTCCTAATCCAAGTTTTTTGATAAGACGGTAAAAGGAACAGTTATCGTAACAAAAAAGTTTGAACGAAAATATTTATAAGTTGTTTATACATGTCAATAAGGATGCGGTATCCGAATCAGCTAAATAAAAAAAAATGTGGTTTTGGAACGGTATGCGGATGTATTTAAAAATCCAATTAATTTTTGGCTTCGACTGCAGATATATGATATATAAATATTATTTATAAACAAGTGCTTCTTTAATTATGAACGTCTTGCTGCTGGGGCATGACGGCGATTTCGAGTACGAGATAATATTGATGTTTAGTAAAAGCCATTCGAGACCGAGACAACGATAAAATCCCCAAAATTGTAATAATTATTTGAAAATGACTTTATGCCTCAAGGCTGCGGCCTATACGACCTATTGACAAATCCAGAACTGCAATGACTTGATTTTCAGTGATAGAAAAATCAAGAAACCGATTACCGCATTCACACCCTGTTTCTGAAAGGCTAATCAAATAGTTTAATGAACTAACACGTTGTTGAGTGAACAGGCTTGTTAAATCAATTTGCGTTTCTGAAACGCTGATTAGTGAAAAATTTACTAATCATTGATCATCTTGACATGATACATTTACACCTTAAATAGCTTTCCAGAAACCGAAAACAACGTTTGACGTGGGGTTTGACCAAGGGTTTGACATTAGTTTTGTTAACTAACACTTTGATCAAATCAATCGACTGATCAAGCTTTTTGCAACTCAATTTACACCTGACAAGAGATTTGACCGCTGATTAGATAATTTTAGCGATGATTAGCCTTTCAGGAATTATCACCAAAATTAACTTAACGTAATGGCACCAGTCTTGGACAAGCATCCAGTAATGGACAAAAAAAACATTAAATTTGAAAAATAAGACAAAAAATTTCGCTATGCAATCTGGCAACACTTAAAATAAAAGATTGATTTATAATGCTGTTAAAATATGACACTTCATTTTATTCGGCCATTAAGTTTAAAGATGGCGTAACATTGTGTTTTGTCGCTCCGACTCGTTGTTGAAAAATCCGATTTTACTAAAGAAATCCGTAAGGAAGTGAGTACACAAATTAGTTTTTAAGTATTTTTGTATTAATCTCAGTAAAATTTGATATTATTTTTTGTTATATTGGTTAAATGTGCGAAATATTTCACGATTTAGTGGCATGATAGGTTATGTTGTTTAAATAAAATTATGTTGCGTCCATAACTGGATTTTATTTTAAGGAGATTCCATTTATGGACAATTGTCGAAATTAAACTTTTTTTCAAGTTTTTAATGACATACGCTTTTTTGTATTTGCTTCTCTTTCTGTTTAATAATATACCTACCTTATAATAGTAAAAACCCATTGGTATCCGCAGATAAGAATATACCTGATTAATATACCATATTATGCCACACAAAACTCCTGAAAAAGATAAGAGTCATGATACGAATATGTTAAAACAACCTCAGAATGACAATATTTTCACATCCGCAAACCTCCTATTAAAATTGGAAAATGTATTGTGCCATCTCCTTTCAAAAGGAATTTGCACTGGCCGGACGATGACAACATGTTTAAAGGAAAAAAACGAAAGCTTAGAGAAAAGATACCTTTTGCAGTGACTGGTGATCAATGGAGAGAGTATCATGAAAAAAAAGAAGCTGATAGAAAGCGTATACGAGAAGAAAAAGATAAAAGGACCGTGGAAAGGAAAGAAAGGAAAATAATGAAAGAGAAACTTATTGAAGAAAAGAAAAGAAAACGGTTGATTAGCAAGAAGTTGAATACAAATAAATCAGATGACACATCTACAGATGAAACGGATACTGAAGTGCAATATTGTGAGAGTGACGATAGTAATTATGAAATAGAAGAAGATTTGTCTGAAACGAATGTAACGAAAATACCGACAAAATCTAGCAATAAAAAGAAAGCTGTTTCTAGGCGCTCAATTAACTCTACCGATTCTGAATCAGAACATGTGCCACTGAATAGGTTGACGTCATCAAAAAGAAATATAGCCAAGGGAAGTTATGTCATAGTTAAGTATGAAGGTGAATATTTTCCTGGTGTTGTTGAAATTGTTGATAAATTGTCCTACGAAATAAGCACTATGACATTTTCCACTGGGAATACATATAAATGGCCAGAGAAGCCAGATAAGATCTGGTACAATGAGAATGCCATTATTGAAGTTATAGATGCCCCAGTACTAACAAATAAGAGAGGTTTTTACACCGTTAAAGAGATGAGCAAGTATCATATTTATACTGTTTGATATACATATAAAATAGAACCTGCTCCAGTATTTTTATGTTTGTTGAAATTCAAAATGTTTATGACTGTAGATAATAAGCACTTATCTACAAAATTTGTTATGTTTTTATTATTTAGTGATTAATAATAATAAGGATAACTCTTTATTACACCAGACGACTTATTTTGTTGATTTGTTAATAAATAATTAGTGTTAACGAGACGCATTGTGATAATGTTTAGTCCTAAAATATTATAAGTACGTATGCAAAATAATTAATAAACACTTTGTTAAACAGTTTTATTCTATTTTCGACCATCATTTTCAGGATTCTATTGATAACTACAAGTTTTCTACATGTACATAACTGGAAGTTCAACATTGGGTACTGTCCATAAATGGGTGTTTATAACTGGATGTTGTTCGACATTGGGTGTCCATCACTAGATTTTTTCTGTCCATTACTGGTTAAAAAAAGTATTTTTGTAATTTATTAATTTTTTTAAGGATTTATGCATTATTTCATTTTTTCTAACATCACTTACAATAAACTAACACTAAACTAATCGTATAACAAATAAATATCTAAAAATATGTAAAAACCTACGAGAAATTTACAAAAAACATCAAAATTTTTCTTAAGTTGTCCAATATTGGGGTCGTTACGTTATACAGAAATAACAGAAATCAGTAATAAAATTTATTTATTTATTTATTTATTTATGGACAAAAAACAGTTTTGCATCAAAAATAACGTAGAATAATAAAGTATATTAAAATTTACAGCTAGATACAATAAGTAATTGCAATAAATAATTACATTTGGCCTCAACATGCATTGGACTATATTACACTAAAAATTAAATTACTTTATTACTAATTATAAAACAAGTATAAAACAAATAAATACTTATTTATTGAAAATTACATTAAAAGCTAATTTATTAAAATAATCATATATTTTTTTTATGAATAATTTAAAATTAGCTTACATACCTTAAATATGTTAGCAATTTATATAGGGTTGTTCGAAATCAACTGCGAATATTTTGGGCATATGTTCTACTGCTTGTGTCAAGACGCTTAGGCTGAAAAATAATTTAAAAAAGGAAAAGTAATGAATTATACTAATTTTATTACTGATTTAATTCGGTACTTAGTAAGATTTCTTGATAATTCTACTGCTTCATAGATCACATACCCAAAATATCCATAGTTGATTTTGAAAAACCTTAAATAATGGCTTATAGTTATTGACTTTTTTTATTTTAAAAATAAAATAAAATAAAAAATATTTTTTTCTTTATAAACTTAGGCCTTTTCTTCTGTTATTGGATGACTTGTACAGTATTCTCCGAGCGAAGTAACCACTCTTGAAATACTGTAGTGCCTGGGACAGTTGGTTTTTAAATGTCATGGTTTCCCAAGCACATACGGCTTTCTCACAACATAGTCCAGAGGAATGACTGGTCAATACATCTAGGTCCAACCATGAGCGGATTTCCTCACGATGTTTTCCTTCACCGTTAGAGCATCCGTATAATGTACTTGAGATCTTAAAAAGTCTCATTTGTACACGCCACAACCTGGTCAAATGCGAATGCACACACAAGTGCGAATCAAATGGTCTACCTTCTAGGCCACGGAGCTCTTTTTTTTTCATTATTATATATTTAATAAAGAATCCGACACAATCGAAATCCCTCTTTTTTATTCCCTTCAAATAATTATTTACTTAAGCCTGATTGTTGGTGAAGTGACCGAGATTTTTTATACGGAATTTAAATGTATCGAGTCCCTAATGGGACTTCCTTACAATTTTATAATAATACTTTGTTATCTTGCCTTAATATAATTACTCCTCTTTTGACAAAGTAGCGGGCAGATCTATCACAGAGCAAAAATGTTCTATGGCGCATGAGACATTCCGATTTTGATTGCTTTTGTTTGATTTTGCTCATCCTATAACACGCTAATAATATATAACTATTTTGGACTAAAAATAGATACTGCAAAACAAGTTTAAAATTCTACAGCCAAAGATACTTAAAAAGTTAACAGTGTATTTTAATCGATGATTTCAAAACTAAATATAGGCTATGACTACATTTGACAGAACAAACCTTCATACAAAAAAAGTTACCCCATCTTGGTTTTCACCATACCTGAAATGTCAGCCATCTTGTTTTCACCGTACTCCAAATGTCAAAATGGCCCCAAAAATCCAAAAAGTGTGGCTATTTATAGTATATACGTCTACGATTTTATATACTTTTTCCATCCGAATGATCTGCATGCTACGTCTTCTATCTACCAATAACACTTCGTATTCCAAGTACCTAACAAAATACATACTTTATTGAAACCGTTTTTATCAAATACTAAATTCAAGCTAAATTATAAATGTTCCATAGTTAGTATAACTATTAATTAATTAATTTGAACTAAATTATGACAAAATTAGATAAATTGATTATTTTTGAATCGTATCAGTATCTCTCCGTTTTTTCGAATGACATATTGATGACAATATTTTTTTTTTGATATATGGCATCGGCTTATAACCATTTGCCAGTGTGAAGTTAAAAAGGCGGGAAATAGAACTTTTGTTTCAATTTTCAACACCGTATTCCTATATCGTCAAGTCTAAAGTCTAGTCAAAGTCCAAATATATAGTCAGTACAGTCTATGAGTCATGTCAGATTCAGTAAAGTGGTAGAAGCTTTACTGAAAGTTCCTAGGGAGTTTTGGCGGGCAACACAAAATAGCACGTTTTTAGAAGTTGTACCACTTGCCCACACTTGTGCACGATAACAAATATTTAATGGTTAATATTCTACCAATATTACACATTAAGAACCGAAATAACACAAATTTATGAAGTTTTGCAAATTCCACAACAACACCCATTGAACTCCCCGGCAAAAAACCTAAATAATAAATGAAAGTCAAAGATTTCAAAACTCAAGATCGGCTATGACTTACATTTGACAGAACAAATCTTCATACAAAAAAAAGATACGCCATCTTGGTTTTCACTATAATGTCAGCCACCTTGTTTTCGTCATACTTCAAATGTCGAAATGGCCCCAAAAATCTCAAAAAGTCGGGCAATTTAACTGGAGACATTTTTTGCATCAATATGCCTCGTCTATGATGAAAGTGTACAATTTATTTATTTTAGTCTCATTTATTTCCTAATAAATATATATATAAATTACAACCATTGAATTACGATTTAAATGAAATTTACTTAATCTTAATTAATTTACAGTTAACAATTAAACATAATGAAATTAAATTATGCTTTATTTGGTGAAAATAAGGTTACAATATATTAAAGGTGTTATGTACATTTTTACATTAGTGCGCATATTTTGTCGCAGTTAAGGAACTCCAAATATTTTGTTTATTAAAGTGAAACTTTTATATTACATCGTCTCAAACTTTTTCGTCTGTGTGTTGCATGTCGCGTGACGGTCGGCCGCGGAGTAGGGATAAAGTGAAAGGCGCTCGTCAGAGCAGCCGAGGCCAATATAGCGGCGTCTATAGTTCGCATCAGCTGACCGTGTAGTGTATAGACTAGTACTCATTTGTGCCAGTGCTCCACGCTATTTTGTTATTAAGTTTCACTTTTACCGTGGTTTCATAAAACCACACAATCCTTTTCTTGATTGGTTTACAACCCAAAAATACTTCACATTAGTAAGGCCCTCATAAACATCTTATGCAAATAGGTTCGCTTTACCGTGACCTTACCTTTAGCGTGATCTAGCGGCAAATCAGCGCCATCTAGTATGCCATATGAGAACCAAAGTTCCTTAAAAAAATTAACTTAAAATCTAACGCATAAACAGTCTGTATATTAATAAAGACCGCATTTAACTCGTTATTTAGTTCACGCGAAGACACAAGAAGCGCATTTTATTGTTATTAAGTTTCACTTTTACCGTGGTTTCATAAAACCACACAATCCTTTTTTATTAACAAGTTTATAGTCACTATCATTATATGACATACCTATAGCTTTAAAATACATATCTAATAATAAAATCTAACATCATTTAGTATGTCAATAAATCGAATATTAAAATTTAATGTTGTTATTACAATTGTCAGATTACTATAAAAATGTTAATATATATAAAATTTATTATAATGTTAATTAATAATAGTTAAATGTCAACTCATTAAAAATTCTTCACGTCATAATGAGATATTTATATACTAACATTTTTTTTCAAATTCTCTATTAGACTGTTTTTAGACAGTTGTTTTATATGTTCAGGCACCTTATTGTATATTTTTACACACATTGCATAAGCATTATTTATGAAAAGGGTTGTTTTTGGTTTTTTTATATATGATCAGTATATTTGGATTTTTTTAATATTTTGTCGGGTACTTATCTATTAATCGTGTAAAAATGTCATTGTTGTGTAACAAATTTAAAAATTTCTAAAATATACAAGCTAGGTAGTGCCATGATGTTAAATTGTTTAAAAAAAGGCTTACATGACTCATATGGTGGAATCATAGCTATATCACGGATGCACAATGACGACCTCTGTCGCTGAGTGGTTTTCAAACAAAAAAAACAAAAGAAAATAACAAAAAGATTATCTGTATTAAATATGTGTATAATATAATAAAAATCTTAAATATATGTAAAGTATAAAAAGTGTATTCAATATATTTCCGTTGTGTGGAACCCGTAACACAAGTTCTTCGAGAACTTACCACGGAACCAGATTGACGTGGTGTGAAGCGTATTATTTCTTTATAGATATTATTTCTTTTGGACAATTAATGCTTTATCTAATTGCGTAGATTTTCCCCAAATTATGAGTCCATAGCGCAGGACTGATGAGACGTAGCCGTTATAGGCCATAATTGCGAATTGTATACTAACTGTCCACTGGTCTACGTAACACAAATACGAATCTGTTCAGTTTTGAACAAACTTTTTCTATGTGTGCATGCCAGTTAAAGTATTTATCAAATTGAACGCCCAGAAAAAAGTTCTCATTAACTTCATCAATAATTTGATAACTACTCGTATATGCTAGTTTTAATTATAACGGTTTTTATTACAACTTCTAAATTGTATATAACTGTTAGTTTTAGTAAGATTGATTTTTAGATTATTAGATGTTGGCCATTCAATTATATTATGTCCAAGTGTTAAATTAATGTCATTTTCGATTTTATTAAAGTCCGATTTTTATATGTAAATATTTAGTATTGATACATCGTCTCCAAATAATGTCAATATATAATTATTTATTGTTGGAATGTCATTAATATAAAATATGTGTTTGTAAAAGTAGCTGTGGACCTAATACAGAGCCTTGCGGCACACCAAATTCATTAATAAGCTTCTGGATTTACTATTAATTAATTATTTATTGACGTGATAACGTCTTATAATTCGATGGAGCCGGCTGCACTCACGAAAAAACATGACTCATGCGTTACCAAGTACCGTTACCTGTTACCGTTACCAAGTACCAGCGTTACCTCGCATTTTATTATTATTATTAAACTTATGTGTACAAATTATGTGAAACAAGGTCGAAAGCTTTAATAATATCAATAAATACAACTATACAGTGGTCTTTATTATCAATGCAGTTTATAATTTGGCTAGTAACATTATAGCAGGCTTGTTGAGTTGATTTATTCTTTTGAAATCCATATTTTTCGTTTTAATATTAAAAAACATTTATATACAAATTTAATATTAAAATATTAAATTTGTTTATAAATGAAGTTATTCTTTTACGCATTGCTTTTTCAAATATTTTCGATAATATGGGAACTAGAATAATCGGCCTGTAATTATTTAATTGTTTTCTATAACCTTTTTATGTAGTGGTTTAATTATTGAGATTTTCAATTGATTGTGAAAAGAACCCTCCATAAAAAACTGATGTTATATGTTATCATTTTTATACTCTCTTTTGTAGATTTGTTGATATTCTATTCTAATGTTCCCGAAATAAATTGTGTTGTGTTATGATCCGAAAGACACAAGTGTACTAGACACACCGGCATATTTAGCGGAACATAAAATAAAGGTTTGATGTCAGTATCATATAAGGTTGTGCTGGCTGGTTTATACGTCATTTAATTTAAAAATAAATATTTTCAAATTAAGAAAACAACGGAACATCACATTTTATGCAATTGTTTTAATTTTATTCAAATATACCTTATCTGGAGCGAACTTCGAGTATTTCTTCCTTCTGAGTTAGATTTAAAATTTCATTGAAATACTGTTTTTCGTTAGTTTTTTTTTTTTAATCGCGTATCTTTTTGGAGTTGAGGACTGAATTATATAGGGGGCAATAGCCAGGGCACTCGAAATGCGAAAAAATGATATTACATCAGAGTGATATCCAGAGATCCTCGTCGACCAGTTTCTTCGATCCATCGCAGTATCCAACGGTTCAGGGAGACCGGTACTTATGTGAGAAGAGCAGGACAAGGCAGAAAAAGACGCACTTCGAGTAGGGATGATCGTTTCATTCGGCATCGTGTACGTAGGAACCTCCGTTTGACGGCCGTCCAAGCCCGACATGAGTTAGAAGCAGTGCGGGGTGTAACCGTAAGTGAGCGTACGGTACGAAGAAGGTTCGAAGAAGCTGGTTTGGTGCAGAATTCTCTTAAATGAAATTGACGGCAGGCAAAGAATATACAGACGCAATGGAGAACGATACATTCAGACAAATTTTGAAACTACAGTTGCATACGGTGGTGGATCAATAATGGTTTGGGCGGGCATTTGTTTGGGCTCGCACAGACTTGGTAGTGATTGACAGAGGGAGTCTGACTGCAGACCGCTATATCAGAGAACTTTTAAAACGGTGACGATTTTGTTTTTATGCAGGATAATGCTCGGCCGCATACCGCTCGGGTAACTCAAGCTTATCTTAATAAGCTTGAGTTACCCGAGTAATATCACTGTTATGGAGTGGCCGGCGAGATCACCGGATATGAACCCAATAGAGCACGTTTGGAACTTGCTGAAAAAAAAGTGAAGTCCAGAATTCCAGCTCCTGCCAACGTGGGTGAACTGCGAATCGCCGTAGTTGAGGAATGGCGGAGACTATCCCAGGAGACCATCGATAACATTATTCTCAGTATGCCTAGACGGGTAGAAACTTTAATAAGAGCACGTGGAGGAAATACGCGATATTAATCACCATTTTATAATTTAATTAATTGTTATTTTAATATTAATTTTCACTTTTCCCGGTTACATGAAAAGTTCAAAAATGTATTTTAATTAAAAAACAAATAGCCTTTACTCGCAAAATCTGTTCTTAATGTGATCTCATTTTAAGTAAAACAAATGAAACTTTAAATAACAAAAGAAGTGTAGTAAGTAGATTTTAAAATAAAATCATATTTTTTTAATTATGGACCTTTTTTTTGTGTTCCGCTTAGTTCCGCTAGTTACTTAATATATTTATCTATAAATGGCAAATGTCTAATAGGTTTATTAAAGTGAATTTTTAAATCATAATTATTTGAGATGTCACGCAGTGCATTTGAGTCCTTATTTGTGTATTAATATCTTATATCTTATCCTTATTAAAATTAAAATCATCTGCAATTACTACATTTCAATTTAATTTTTTGGTTATATTATTTAACAATGAATCTAATTTATGGAAAAATTTAATAAAATTTATTTATTTATTTATTTATTTATGGACAAAAAACAGTTTTGCATCAAAAATAACGTAGAATAATAAAGTATATTAAAATTTACAGCTAGATACAATAAGTAATTGCAATAAATAATTACATTTGGCCTCAACATGCATTGGACTATATTACACTAAAAATTAAATTACTTTATTACTAATTATAAAACAAGTATAAAACAAATAAATACTTATTTATTGAAAATTACATTAAAAGCTAATTTATTAAAATAATCATATATTTTTTTTATGAATAATTTAAAATTAGCTTACATACCTTAAATATGTTAGCAATTTATATAGGGTTGTTCGAAATCAACTGCGAATATTTTGGGCATATGTTCTACTGCTTGTGTCAAGACGCTTAGGCTGAAAAATAATTTAAAAAAGGAAAAGTAATGAATTATACTAATTTTATTACTGATTTAATTCGGTACTTAGTAAGATTTCTTGATAATTCTACTGCTTCATAGATCACATACCCAAAATATCCATAGTTGATTTTGAAAAACCTTAAATAATGGCTTATAGTTATTGACTTTTTTTATTTTAAAAATAAAATAAAATAAAAAATATTTTTTTCTTTATAAACTTAGGCCTTTTCTTCTGTTATTGGATGACTTGTACAGTATTCTCCGAGCGAAGTAACCTCTCTTGAAATACTGTAGTGCCTGGGACAGTTGGTTTTTAAATGTCATGGTTTCCCAAGCACATACGGCTTTCTCACAACATAGTCCAGAGGAATGACTGGTCAATACATCTAGGTCCAACCATGAGCGGATTTCCTCACGATGTTTTCCTTCACCGTTAGAGCATCCGTATAATGTACTTGAGATCTTAAAAAGTCTCATTTGTACACGCCACAACCTGGTCAAATGCGAATGCACACACAAGTGCGAATCAAATGGTCTACCTTCTAGGCCACGGAGCTCTTTTTTTTTCATTATTATATATTTAATAAAGAATCCGACACAATCGAAATCCCTCTTTTTTATTCCCTTCAAATAATTATTTACTTAAGCCTGATTGTTGGTGAAGTGACCGAGATTTTTTATACGGAATTTAAATGTATCGAGTCCCTAATGGGACTTCCTTACAATTTTATAATAATACTTTGTTATCTTGCCTTAATATAATTACTCCTCTTTTGACAAAGTAGCGGGCAGATCTATCACAGAGCAAAAATGTTCTATGGCGCATGAGACATTCCGATTTTGATTGCTTTTGTTTGATTTTGCTCATCCTATAACACGCTAATAATATATAACTATTTTGGACTAAAAATAGATACTGCAAAACAAGTTTAAAATTCTACAGCCAAAGATACTTAAAAAGTTTACAGTGTATTTTAATCGATGATTTCAAAACTAAATATAGGCTATGACTACATTTGACAGAACAAACCTTCATACAAAAAAAGTTACCCCATCTTGGTTTTCACCATACCTGAAATGTCAGCCATCTTGTTTTCACCGTACTCCAAATGTCAAAATGGCCCCAAAAATCCAAAAAGTGTGGCTATTTATAGTATATACGTCTACGATTTTATATACTTTTTCCATCCGAATGATCTGCATGCTACGTCTTCTATCTACCAATAACACTTCGTATTCCAAGTACCTAACAAAATACATACTTTATTGAAACCGTTTTTATCAAATACTAAATTCAAGCTAAATTATAAATGTTCCATAGTTAGTATAACTATTAATTAATTAATTTGAACTAAATTATGACAAAATTAGATAAATTGATTATTTTTGAATCGTATCAGTATCTCTCCGTTTTTTCGAATGACATATTGATGACAATATTTTTTTTTTGATATATGGCATCGGCTTATAACCATTTGCCAGTGTGAAGTTAAAAAGGCGGGAAATAGAACTTTTGTTTCAATTTTCAACACCGTATTCCTATATCGTCAAGTCTAAAGTCTAGTCAAAGTCCAAATATATAGTCAGTACAGTCTATGAGTCATGTCAGATTCAGTAAAGTGGTAGAAGCTTTACTGAAAGTTCCTAGGGAGTTTTGGCGGGCAACACAAAATAGCACGTTTTTAGAAGTTGTACCACTTGCCCACACTTGTGCACGATAACAAATATTTAATGGTTAATATTCTACCAATATTACACATTAAGAACCGAAATAACACAAATTTATGAAGTTTTGCAAATTCCACAACAACACCCATTGAACTCCCCGGCAAAAAACCTAAATAATAAATGAAAGTCAAAGATTTCAAAACTCAAGATCGGCTATGACTTACATTTGACAGAACAAATCTTCATACAAAAAAAAGATACGCCATCTTGGTTTTCACTATAATTAAAATGTCAGCCACCTTGTTTTCGTCATACTTCAAATGTCGAAATGGCCCCAAAAATCTCAAAAAGTCGGGCAATTTAACTGGAGACATTTTTTGCATCAATATGCCTCGTCTATGATGAAAGTGTACAATTTATTTATTTTAGTCTCATTTATTTCCTAATAAATATATATATAAATTACAACCATTGAATTACGATTTAAATGAAATTTACTTAATCTTAATTAATTTACAGTTAACAATTAAACATAATGAAATTAAATTATGCTTTATTTGGTGAAAATAAGGTTACAATATATTAAAGGTGTTATGTACATTTTTACATTAGTGCGCATATTTTGTCGCAGTTAAGGAACTCCAAATATTTTGTTTATTAAAGTGAAACTTTTATATTACATCGTCTCAAACTTTTTCGTCTGTGTGTTGCATGTCGCGTGACGGTCGGCCGCGGAGTAGGGATAAAGTGAAAGGCGCTCGTCAGAGCAGCCGAGGCCAATATAGCGGCGTCTATAGTTCGCATCAGCTGACCGTGTAGTGTATAGACTAGTACTCATTTGTGCCAGTGCTCCACGCTATTTTGTTATTAAGTTTCACTTTTACCGTGGTTTCATAAAACCACACAATCCTTTTCTTGATTGGTTTACAACCCAAAAATACTTCACATTAGTAAGGCCCTCATAAACATCTTATGCAAATAGGTTCGCTTTACCGTGACCTTACCTTTAGCGTGATCTAGCGGCAAATCAGCGCCATCTAGTATGCCATATGAGAACCAAAGTTCCTTAAAAAAATTAACTTAAAATCTAACGCATAAACAGTCTGTATATTAATAAAGACCGCATTTAACTCGTTATTTAGTTCACGCGAAGACACAAGAAGCGCATTTTATTGTTATTAAGTTTCACTTTTACCGTGGTTTCATAAAACCACACAATCCTTTTTTATTAACAAGTTTATAGTCACTATCATTATATGACATACCTATAGCTTTAAAATACATATCTAATAATAAAATCTAACATCATTTAGTATGTCAATAAATCGAATATTAAAATTTAATGTTGTTATTACAATTGTCAGATTACTATAAAAATGTTAATATATATAAAATTTATTATAATGTTAATTAATAATAGTTAAATGTCAACTCATTAAAAATTCTTCACGTCATAATGAGATATTTATATACTAACATTTTTTTTCAAATTCTCTATTAGACTGTTTTTAGACAGTTGTTTTATATGTTCAGGCACCTTATTGTATATTTTTACACACATTGCATAAGCATTATTTATGAAAAGGGTTGTTTTTGGTTTTTTTATATATGATCAGTATATTTGGATTTTTTTAATATTTTGTCGGGTACTTATCTATTAATCGTGTAAAAATGTCATTGTTGTGTAACAAATTTAAAAATTTCTAAAATATACAAGCTAGGTAGTGCCATGATGTTAAATTGTTTAAAAAAAGGCTTACATGACTCATATGGTGGAATCATAGCTATATCACGGATGCACAATGACGACCTCTGTCGCTGAGTGGTTTTCAAACAAAAAAAACAAAAGAAAATAACAAAAAGATTATCTGTATTAAATATGTGTATAATATAATAAAAATCTTAAATATATGTAAAGTATAAAAAGTGTATTCAATATATTTCCGTTGTGTGGAACCCGTAACACAAGTTCTTCGAGAACTTACCACGGAACCAGATTGACGTGGTGTGAAGCGTATTATTTCTTTATAGATATTATTTCTTTTGGACAATTAATGCTTTATCTAATTGCGTAGATTTTCCCCAAATTATGAGTCCATAGCGCAGGACTGATGAGACGTAGCCGTTATAGGCCATAATTGCGAATTGTATACTAACTGTCCACTGGTCTACGTAACACAAATACGAATCTGTTCAGTTTTGAACAAACTTTTTCTATGTGTGCATGCCAGTTAAAGTATTTATCAAATTGAACGCCCAGAAAAAAGTTCTCATTAACTTCATCAATAATTTGATAACTACTCGTATATGCTAGTTTTAATTATAACGGTTTTTATTACAACTTCTAAATTGTATATAACTGTTAGTTTTAGTAAGATTGATTTTTAGATTATTAGATGTTGGCCATTCAATTATATTATGTCCAAGTGTTAAATTAATGTCATTTTCGATTTTATTAAAGTCCGATTTTTATATGTAAATATTTAGTATTGATACATCGTCTCCAAATAATGTCAATATATAATTATTTATTGTTGGAATGTCATTAATATAAAATATGTGTTTGTAAAAGTAGCTGTGGACCTAATACAGAGCCTTGCGGCACACCAAATTCATTAATAAGCTTCTGGATTTACTATTAATTAATTATTTATTGACGTGATAACGTCTTATAATTCGATGGAGCCGGCTGCACTCACGAAAAAACATGACTCATGCGTTACCAAGTACCGTTACCTGTTACCGTTACCAAGTACCAGCGTTACCTCGCATTTTATTATTATTATTAAACTTATGTGTACAAATTATGTGAAACAAGGTCGAAAGCTTTAATAATATCAATAAATACAACTATACAGTGGTCTTTATTATCAATGCAGTTTATAATTTGGCTAGTAACATTATAGCAGGCTTGTTGAGTTGATTTATTCTTTTGAAATCCATATTTTTCGTTTTAATATTAAAAAACATTTATATACAAATTTAATATTAAAATATTAAATTTGTTTATAAATGAAGTTATTCTTTTACGCATTGCTTTTTCAAATATTTTCGATAATATGGGAACTAGAATAATCGGCCTGTAATTATTTAATTGTTTTCTATAACCTTTTTATGTAGTGGTTTAATTATTGAGATTTTCAATTGATTGTGAAAAGAACCCTCCATAAAAAACTGATGTTATATGTTATCATTTTTATACTCTCTTTTGTAGATTTGTTGATATTCTATTCTAATGTTCCCGAAATAAATTGTGTTGTGTTATGATCCGAAAGACACAAGTGTACTAGACACACCGGCATATTTAGCGGAACATAAAATAAAGGTTTGATGTCAGTATCATATAAGGTTGTGCTGGCTGGTTTATACGTCATTTAATTTAAAAATAAATATTTTCAAATTAAGAAAACAACGGAACATCACATTTTATGCAATTGTTTTAATTTTATTCAAATATACCTTATCTGGAGCGAACTTCGAGTATTTCTTCCTTCTGAGTTAGATTTAAAATTTCATTGAAATACTGTTTTTCGTTAGTTTTTTTTTTTAATCGCGTATCTTTTTGGAGTTGAGGACTGAATTATATAGGGGGCAATAGCCAGGGCACTCGAAATGCGAAAAAATGATATTACATCAGAGTGATATCCAGAGATCCTCGTCGACCAGTTTCTTCGATCCATCGCAGTATCCAACGGTTCAGGGAGACCGGTACTTATGTGAGAAGAGCAGGACAAGGCAGAAAAAGACGCACTTCGAGTAGGGATGATCGTTTCATTCGGCATCGTGTACGTAGGAACCTCCGTTTGACGGCCGTCCAAGCCCGACATGAGTTAGAAGCAGTGCGGGGTGTAACCGTAAGTGAGCGTACGGTACGAAGAAGGTTCGAAGAAGCTGGTTTGGTGCAGAATTCTCTTAAATGAAATTGACGGCAGGCAAAGAATATACAGACGCAATGGAGAACGATACATTCAGACAAATTTTGAAACTACAGTTGCATACGGTGGTGGATCAATAATGGTTTGGGCGGGCATTTGTTTGGGCTCGCACAGACTTGGTAGTGATTGACAGAGGGAGTCTGACTGCAGACCGCTATATCAGAGAACTTTTAAAACGGTGACGATTTTGTTTTTATGCAGGATAATGCTCGGCCGCATACCGCTCGGGTAACTCAAGCTTATCTTAATAAGCTTGAGTTACCCGAGTAATATCACTGTTATGGAGTGGCCGGCGAGATCACCGGATATGAACCCAATAGAGCACGTTTGGAACTTGCTGAAAAAAAAGTGAAGTCCAGAATTCCAGCTCCTGCCAACGTGGGTGAACTGCGAATCGCCGTAGTTGAGGAATGGCGGAGACTATCCCAGGAGACCATCGATAACATTATTCTCAGTATGCCTAGACGGGTAGAAACTTTAATAAGAGCACGTGGAGGAAATACGCGATATTAATCACCATTTTATAATTTAATTAATTGTTATTTTAATATTAATTTTCACTTTTCCCGGTTACATGAAAAGTTCAAAAATGTATTTTAATTAAAAAACAAATAGCCTTTACTCGCAAAATCTGTTCTTAATGTGATCTCATTTTAAGTAAAACAAATGAAACTTTAAATAACAAAAGAAGTGTAGTAAGTAGATTTTAAAATAAAATCATATTTTTTTAATTATGGACCTTTTTTTTGTGTTCCGCTTAGTTCCGCTAGTTACTTAATATATTTATCTATAAATGGCAAATGTCTAATAGGTTTATTAAAGTGAATTTTTAAATCATAATTATTTGAGATGTCACGCAGTGCATTTGAGTCCTTATTTGTGTATTAATATCTTATATCTTATCCTTATTAAAATTAAAATCATCTGCAATTACTACATTTCAATTTAATTTTTTGGTTATATTATTTAACAATGAATCTAATTTATGGAAAAATTTACTACTCACTGTATTTGGAGTTCTGGGGTCTTAAGGCCTCCACAGACGAGAGGCCGATCGTTTCAGTTAGAACTGACGTCAGTTCGGCCTGAACGGATTCGAGCACATACACGGAGAAAATTGCATCCCACCGAACTGTCGGTCCTTAGATTAATAACGCTTAGATAGTCTTCAAAAAAACGCATGGTACAAAGTGAAGCAAGTAACAGATAGATGTAGGCGTAAGTATTAGGTACATACCGACATGCACACAAACAAAACTTTAAAGTTGAGTGTGTAATCCTAAAATTGGAATTATTGTATTAATTAAAGTATTTTGTTTTTCTTTATTATTCCCTAATATATTAAGGAATATATTAGGGATTATTTTAATACTGGCAATACTTTAAATTGATAGTTAAAAAAATCAGAAAATATTATAAAACTTTGTCTTAGTTGCAACTATTAGTTAGCCATGAAAATTTTGAAGTAAATTTATCTTTACTAGTAACACTTTCACAATTCACAATAGGGCAGTAAGATGGTGACATAAAGTGGAGTCATTTTAATAGGTAACATTTGACGTCTGTCAGTTTTATTTTCATAGTGAGGTGACCTGCTTAAAACATCGATTAAAGTGAATGAATCGATACGGACTTAAAACATATGTGAATTTTAAAAATCATCAGGCGAATCCCTGTCCCATTATTATTATTATTTTCGTACATTTAAGGGACAAAATAAGACAAGTACATAATTTAAGATTTCTTAAATATATTTCTTCACAAGTAATCATTGCATTCGATTCTACTTATCAGCTTTCGATTTTTAGAGTAACATTTATTTTTAATTTTTTTAATATTTATTTTATTAATATTTATTTTATATTTTAATTTATTTTTAACTAGTGTTTAAAAAGAAAAAGTTTAACTGACGCAACATTGTAACGACGTTCAGTTCTTTAGATCAGAAATTGTTTACAATGTTTTTGAATGGTTTATTAGTGAAAGCATTATTACAATAAATATGTAATCGTAATTGTATAAAAATTTAGGCAATTGTGCAGTTCTAACAAAACGAAAGAATATATCATTTTTTGCCCGCCGTTACAAATGTTACCTATTAAAATGACCCCACTTTAATATGATTTTATTTGAAAATGTTTTAAATATTTGACTTAATACAAGTCAAATTGTTCGGACATAACATTTTATACTTACATATGAAATGTTATGTCCGAAGCTTTTTTAATTCTTTTCCGATGCATTGTGACACCCAATAACGACACAAACCGTCATAATGTTTTTAATAGTCGGAGATGTATGCACTAGCGCTTGACCTTGACAACTAACGGGTCGTTCGAACAAACTGAGCCGATATGGCTCAGTATGATTTACTTCACTTTAAATGCGCGTACCCGGTTTCTAGGGTTTTAATCTAAGGTTCGGCCTGAACGGATTCGAGCACATACACGGAAAATTGCCGCGAGCTTCGGTCGTGTTTTTAGGGTTCCGTAATACTTAAGGAGAACCCTTATAATTTCACTCTGCCCGTCCGTCTGTCTGTCTATCCGCCGCTCTCCTAGCTTCTGTAATAACTTTATGACACTAACTTTTGTAGTAAATCAAAGAAAACCTATTGCGCGTTGATTGTTACGGAACCCTCCTTAGACATGTCGTGACATGCTCTTGGTCAGTTTAGGCTATTATTTTGTTTATTAATTGTATTTTGCTGCAATTGTAATCACGCTATCGACGAAACCGAATTATTGTGTCATACATTTTTCCAGTAATATGTTATAGAAATCATTTCTCTTTGTTTTATAGTAACAGTCTTTAGATTTTATCAACCAATTATCACCAATTATTTTACCAATTATAACCAATTATCAAAAAATTAATAAATTTCTTTAGACCACATGCCATCTTTAGGGTTCCGTACCCAAAGGGTAAAAACGGGACCCTACTACTGAGACTTTGCTGTTCGTCCGTCTGTCGCCAGGCTGTCTCTTAACCTTCTTATACCGTGATAGCTCGACAGTTAAAATTTTCACAAATGTATGATGTAGGTTTCTATTGCCGCTATAACAACAAATACTAAAAACAGAATAAAATAAAAATTTGAGGCTCACATACAACACGTGATTTTTTTCGTTTTGTACGGAACTCATCTTGCCGTCTCGCACTTGACCGATTTTATTTTACACTCGAATTTTATTACCGTTCAGTCCAATTTTATTGCCGTTCAGTTGTTTTACAAAGCATTACTACTAAATTTTGTATTTTATTCCCTCTTTAGTATGAATTTAGTTGTTACTAGTGGTTTTGTAGAAAATAGCTAGACAGTGATCATGATATGCAAAATGGCCTGCTTCTATGTGCTATTATGACACCATATTATAATAGCACATAGTAGCACGCATCCGTAAGTCGCTTAAAACTACCGATTTAATGTCTATATACGTAATATTTCCTACATTTTTTAAAATTTAACGGTTAAATATTAAAACTAAAAATGTATGTATGTTTGTAAACACAAAATCCCTAAAAAAACTTTTAGGGATTCCTAAGTTCAGTAGCTTTTTTATAGTTATCGGTACCTACTCTTTTAGTAGTTTTTAGTAGAAAACGACGCGAGTTTAGTAGTTTCCCAAAAAACAGAGTTAACAACACTGGAACGAATCGCTTCAGTCGGTACGGCCGACTGATGCGATCTCGAAATTGAGCACAGACGATACGATTTTTCATCCGTTCAGGCCGAACTGAAGGAAAACCGGACCGTGTATGGTATAACCGTGTACCCTTACTCCCGAAACTGATACGATTTCGATTTACGAGTCTGATCCGATGTCGATCCAGATGCATACTCCCGAACAAAATCGAATCGAAATCGAGAACGCGTTGAGATCGTGTCTTATCAGCGCCGTTAGCTGTATCCGGTTGCTGACGTCACGTCCACAGTGTAAACAAGTTACAGCTGAGTGCTGTAGTCTATGGCGAAGATTAATAAAAATATGGAAAAAATATATTTTTTAACATTATGTGTATGTTTATTCAAATAGATCAGCCTCAATCTCATGCAATGGTAGGTTTTTAAAGGTTATTTTTCCAAATAACTGTGCCAGAAAATAATACTTTCAAAATTCATGTTTATAATCTTTGACGTTCTGTCAAATGTCAAAGTCATATTTTGATTTAATTTGTCAGCAAAACTCAAGTGTTGGGCACAAAACACATTCAATAACTACAATTACTTGCCATAAATAGGTAATTGGTAGTATTGTAAAAAGAGAGTTAATTGTGTTTAAAATATAATTCAGTGGTATATTTAATGTAAATGATACAATAACAAATTCATGTTTAGTGTTCAAATTCATTTAGAAAACCCGAGCATAGTAACATTAACATACGACTTTTTATAACTATTTATTGACTTTGTTTATTCAAAGACAGATTGAGACAAACGAAGCATTCATATGATACGTTAATATGTAGATAATATTATGTAGACTTCATTTGTCTCAGTCTCTGTCTTAAATAAAAATATAATACATGAATTAGCGGTCAAATGTGTAAACAAATGCGTAAAGGTTTTATGTAACTTTACACATGACGGTGATATAATTTCGGTGAGTTAGTTTCTTCATAATATGAGTAATTAAATCTGCGCTCATACGTCAAATAAATAATTTTTAAGGTGATAATTGCATCGAAATCCCTAACAATCCATGTCCATTGCTAATGTGTAGAAGTTGGTGAATCTTCGTAAATTTGCATTTCCCGAATGCGTATTCTATTAGCTCTCTTAAAAACATTAAATAATTGATTAATATGAGACCTGTTTAGCTATCGTGTAATTTGACGTTTGTTTTCGATCCTGCTACTTGGATTCTCAGTCGACTGATTTCGTCGGGAGTACCAAAAGATACGATCTAACGAACTTCTCGATCCCGGTTAGTTACAAATTGAGCCACCGCAAGATCGTGCGCTAGTGTCGGGAGTATCAAAAGCTATTGAGATCGAAATGATTCGATTCTCGATTGTGTCGGGAGTAAAGGGGCTGTATAAGCACATGATAACCAGATCTATGTCAAAAATTAAATTTGTCCGCGAGCTATCGGCGTGTCTTCGGTACTGGATACAAAAATGAACTTTTATTTTGATATAACTTTTGGAAAATTACGAAAACTAAAAATTAAAAATTGTTTTCTTACATAAAGCTTATAAGATCATTCCATTTATCACAAAAAAAAAATAATTCAAAAACCCAATTGTAAAACTAAAACCGCATTTTTTAACAGTTTGTAGAAAGTAATCAATAATTTACTATGAATGAAACTAAATACTAATATTTTTTTCTGAAATCAACACTTAAGTATCAGTGATCAAACTTTTTTTAGTTTTACAAGCAGATAGTTAGTAATATTATATTGTTTATTAATTAATTACTTTTATACGTACCTACGTTTTAATACAACTCCCTGTAAAAAGACGCCGCGCGGGCTTAATCAAGGAACGGAAACTTCGGCGTTCCTTGCGTTCCAGACATATTCGTCGCACAATTTCTCCGAAGACCGAATACAATATAGCCGGGGGCGAGATTTCGGTGTTTTTTATGGGGAAAAACCAGCAAACTGGTAGACTGATCGCTGTATTGTAAACACAATTAATACGTCGCCAGTCATTTTTTTTACTAAGTACTTACTTTTTTTACTTTTTACATTTTATTCTTTCTTAGCGACGCTACGCGGCGCTGCATTTTTAAGATAGCTATTGAAAATTTAACTTTATTCACTACACAAAAAAATACACGTTTCATATGATATCGGTATTACACTGCAAATGCACTGTACAGTGCGGTCCAACTTGACATTCGAACTCTGACAATGAAACTCGTATATTCTTGTGTAGTGAATAAAAATCTCTGTGAAAATTTCAACTGTCTAGATATCACGGTTTTAAGGAGATGCAGCCTGGTAACAGACAGACGGACGACAGACAGACATCAAGGTCTCGTTTTTACCCTTTGGATACGGAACCCTAAAAATAGACAACAGGAGAGATGGTCCCGATCCAGTTTAGAACATTGACCTTTTTGTTTGTTGCAACTAGTCGGCGAGTACGGCGGGTAAACACAACACGCGCGCGGTGACCTCTGATGCAACGGCGATCGAGCTTCGCATTGTAAGTCGGACTGCGGACGTGTCATGCCAATACGAGCCAGCCGAGATAGAGCCACAGTAAATAAATATAAGTGCTGGTATAGTTTATACTAGTAAAGAACTATTTTAATAGTGAATAGTTTAGTCAAAGAACTAAAGGTAGCCTTCCGATGCAAGCGACGCGCGACGCGAGACCGCTACCCGAGACCGAAATATGGTCGCGGAGCCACTACTTAGTATGAATTTATATGAACCACTGAACAATCCCCGCGACCTATGTCGCGCGACCGGTGAGCGTGGCCAGAGAACCTGATTCGCTGATTTGCTGGTCGCGGTCTCGCGTCGCGGCGCATATATCGGAAGGCTAACTTAACAGTCTTCTAACTATAAATAACTTAAGAATTAAATAAGTTACTAGCACAGAAATATCATTTAAAAGCATAGTAGTACATAGTACATTATGGAGGAATTGTATGATTAGTCTATTACAGTACGTAGAGAAGAACTGTAAGTAAGGACTTACAGTAGGTACTTATTGCTACTATCATAATAATATCTAAAATTATAGCAACTCATAGTGGAATATAAATTCATTTAAAGAAATCAGCAGTATATATTTAAATGCTTGGTTACCTTCAACATAGCATCGTTTAGTCTTGAATTCGGAGTAGGTACAGCCGGTGCTCAGCGCAAGTTAGCACACACTCAAAATCATGTCAAGAATATTTTAAACTACTTTCAGAGTATTTAAACCATTAACACCATCCACTGTGCACCACTTACAGTCTTAATCCAGAGGAAAGACAACTACCAAAAATGTTCAAGCAGGTTAGTAGAAAATCGAAAATTATAATTAAAATATATTTGTAACAATAAAAAAGAAATATAATTTTGAATCGAAAACAAAAATGTATATTTTGACGACCTCTGTGGTTCAGTGGTTAGCTTGTTGGCGGAGGTCACGGGATCGAATCCCGCCAGGAAACAAAAAAAAGTTTACTGTGTTCCTGGGTCATGGATGTGCATAAATATGTGTATATTTTAATAAAAATCTTAAATATAAGTATAGAATTAAAAGTATTAAATATATTTCCGTTGTCTGGTACCCGTAACACAAGTTGTTCGGATACTTACCACGGGGCCAGACTGACGTGGTATGAAGCGTCCATAGATATTATAAAAACGACTTCCAAAGTAAAAATGCGCAAAAAAGTTTGAAATAAAACTTATTTTCTCAATAATCCTTTTAAATTCGGCTAAAATTTTAACTATCACTTTACGCAATCTTCATATGTTTGAAGTCGATACCAGCCCGAACAACATCCGGATAAAACAATATTTTAAAGAACTTACGTTCAACTTTGTTGGTACCGACTTCAAAATTATGAAGATTGAGTTGAGAATTAGTTAAAATTTTAGCCCAATTTAAAAGGGGAATTATTTAGAAAATGAGTTTCATTTCATACTTTTCGTGCATTTTTACTTTGGAAGTCGGCTTAATTTTTTGATTAACAATAATAATAATTTTTCCCTTTTTAGTGATATTTGTTAAATTATTATTTTTACATTTTAAGAACGTTTAAAATAAACTTTCGAATGTATACCTAATTGAATACCCGCCAAGCTTCCATTAGGTACTGTATATAAGATGATGATGATGACTGTAAGTTACATAATGGCTATGCTTACAGTTATTTAAACAACGCCGGAATATCTAAACATGTATCTATAAGGACTCAAGAGTTCTGTTACTCACTTTTTGGTAGCTATGTTTGCCAAGCCAAGCCAAGGTAGTATGCTTGGAATACTTCAGAAAAAGTCGAAATCACTAGGTATAATAATATGTGTCCATATAAATTTCGATGAGTTCCCTCGATTTGTCATTTCTCCACTTTATCACTAAGGGATAAATTTCATGATAGTCTTTACAACGACAACACAATTTTGCAAGTAGGTTCACATACGGCAAAGTAATGACTAATATTCAAAGAATCTGTGTCGTTGTAAAATACTATGAGAAGTATCTATTTTATCATCATAATGTGATGTATGGTGTGATGATGGTGTTAAAGATGATGATTACCGTAATTGACATAGTGGCATATGCTTGCAGTTCTTTAAACAACGCCGAAATCCCCAAAACATGTATCTATAAGGAGTCAAGAGTTCTGTTCAGTAATTTAAGATCCAAGGTACAAAATCTTACTTTTTGGTAGCATATGCTTGAACTTCTTCAGAAAAAGTTGAAATCACCATAATATGTGTCCATATAAATTTCGAGGAGTTCCCTTGATTCCTCATGGATCCCGTCATCAGGTCACCACATTGGTGAAAACGGGACCAATTTGGGATTATACCCTTTACATCAAAAAAAGAATTTTGAAAATCTAAGTAGTCCATTTGAGGCTAACTTCATGATATAATATTGTATTACAACTTTAATATAATTACAGATTATCTTCGCTGTCCTCATTGCTGTGGTCGCCGCTAAGCCCGGTATCCACTCCGTGGCCTACCCAGCACCAGTTGTCGGCGCTGCACCGGTAGCAGCAGCGTACACTGCCCCGGTGGTTGCGGCATACACTGCCTCAGTTGCTGCCTACCCTGCCGCGTATACTGCCCCAGTTGCTGCCTACCCTGCCGCGTATACTGCCCCAGTTGCAGCTGCATACACCGCGCCACTGGCGTACTCTCCCTTCGTCTCCTCGGCATACAGAGCGCCAGTATTCCTTAAGTAACTTATAACGAATGTACCTGATATAAATAAATTATACCAATGCTATATGTACTTTAGTTTTGTTATGTAACCTTTAACAGTAGCAAAATCTAAAAATATAGACGGCTACATGGAAAAAATGTAGTTTAATTTATATACTCAGTTTTTTAATTTAATTTTATTTATTTATTTACGCATACAGTCTTTTCTTAAATATTACATATACAAACATTTTTATTAAGAATAGACCTAAAGGTTCATAAATCTTAACTGAGTTACTAATAAGATACATAGGATAGTGGAGCGTGGATCCCAGGTTGGTGTGTGGGGTGTAGTATGTATGTCTGTTTAGAACCCTACGATAGGTCTTGGATTCAGAATGTAGTTCCACTAGGGTTCGTGTTTATGAGTATGAGGTGTGGAGGTGTTTGTGATGTATGTGCCCGTGTTGTAATATTTAAGTATTACTACTTGATAATCATAACAAATATATTATTATGTGTAGTTTAGTAATTAGATACATCAAAAAATACAATAAAGTTTAAAAAAAAATTGCTAAGCTAGTAAAAACCTAGGTAATGTACATCATTCGTTTGGTTACATCATATACAAAAACATTGAATATAGTAAGTGTGAACTTCAACGCACAAACTTCGGAGTATTATTTACAAATATATTCCTGAGGCCTTATATTTCATACACTTTTACCTAAACGTGACGTCACAGTTGAGTGTGACTTTTGTAAGGAGCGTATTCACGAGAGTCGAGACATGCCCCAAATTTTGTAAACAAATCTAGGAAAATATTGATTTTTATAATACTGTTTCTTCTTAGAACTCACTTATATTTAACTTTTAAGAGTACTAAATAGATTAATGGCCTGTTGAAAATCAAATCAAATCAATTTATTCAGACTCACATAAAAATAGATACAGAACAAATATACATAAATATATAATATACGAGCGGACCCGACAGACGTTGTCCTGCCGGGCTGATTTATGAATCTAAACCATCCAGGGCGCCGCCCAAACGCATACGATAAAATTCATTCAAATCGGTCCAGCCGTTTAGGAGGAGTTCAGTGACATACACACGTACAGTAGAATTATATATATAAAGATATCACGTCAATCAGATCCCGTGCTAAGTAGAACTTGTGTTACGGGTATCAGACAACGGATATATATTTTTATACTATATACACACACAACTGTATACTATACAATACTATACATAAATCTATATTCTATATTCTTCACATTCACTCGTACGTACACACACTGTAGTTTATCACGTATTGTCTTTTTTCGGCGACGTGATGCGCGCTTCGTTGGGGAGCCCACCCCGAAACTTCCGGTAGACTACGTCCGTCGGCCAGAACCCCTTCACTTCGATGGCCATTCAATCATTTGACGGTTTTTTGCGACACGAGTTTAACTTTTCTAACAAATAGTTATTGGTAGATAGGTTATTGAAACAGGCTGTAAATGATTCCGTTACATATCTATCTGTTTTGTTTATCTTTAATTGTATTATAACTTACATAATTTCAACTGAATTTTATTGTGGCTAGCGTAAAATCTTTTAACAATCGAATTCTGATATCCAATTATCCCGCTATTTGTATGACACATATTGAATGTTAGTAACTAGTAACTATTGGAATAATGTATGCGAGGTGACATGAGCACATTGTGCGCTCGGCGCTCGGTACCTAGCTGGAACAATCGACAATAGATGACATGACGTATGACATCATCGAATCCACTTCTGAATATTTAAGGGTATGTTTTGGAAAATCCATGATAATGCGATAAGCATTAAGCGATGAGTATGAATCAATTTATACAATAAGATATAGGTAGGTACTTCGTAGTAAAGGTGTTTTTTTAGAGGCATAGAACTTTAAGCTGGCAACACTTTTTTAACTGGCGGCCATTTTGTCAGCTGTCAAGTGATTTATGTTTAGTTTGGTTTGGCATTTCAACATCAATAGACTGACGCCTGAACAACGCTTCCAAATTGTGCAACTTTAGTTTGAAAATCATGGTTCTGTTCGAAATACGTTTCTTCTATGTGCGCACTACTTTACCGTCAGTATAATCGTCCATCAGAGCAATTAATTCCGTTAACTATGGAACGTTTTCGCACCATGCGTAGTCTAAATGATAATACGCGTCCACAGACACGTCGCACAGTGCGTACAGAAGAAGTCATTGCTGCTGTAGAGCGTAGCGTAGAGGAAGACCCGAATCAGTCTAGTTGATCCCGATTTTCATAAGCGTATTTAGTTTAGCGATGAAGCTCACTTTTGGTTGAATGGATATCTCAATAAACAAAACTGCCGTATTTGGAGTGATGATAATCTTCAAGTGTATGTTGAGACACCGTTATCGTCAATTTAAGAAAATCATCTTTGTTTTATTCCATTTCAAAGTTCTATACCTCAAAAATCACCCTTTATAACATTGGCATAGATAGAGATTGGACACTTTGGAGACCGATTACTCGAAAATAATTTATTTTATAAGAAAGTCATTTATGAAACCTCGTCTTTATTTAAAAATACCTATGAAACGATATTCCATACAATGGGTTAGTATGAAAAAAAATATCATCCCCACTTCATACGTATGGAGAGCCACCCCTAAAATATAAAACTTCTGTATTAATTAATGTAAATAAATGGATGAAATTAGGTACAGTTAAAGATTGTGTATAGATATTTTGACATAATATAAAATAACTATTTTAGTACCTACAAAATATTAGTATTGTAGTTCTAAAATATTAGTATTTATGGTATTAGTTATGAATAAGTTTCTAATATTCTGTAACTTGCTTTATAGTAATGCATTTTTACATTATAAAATAGTCATTTTAGTACGAGTATTTAATACCTAGTGCATTTCAATTTTTCATGATCATTTATGGTCTAAGATCTTGCGTACTGCTGCACTAGCTTTTCAAAATTGAACTTTATTCACTACACAAAAAGATACACCAGTTTTTACAACAGTTTCATATGACATCAGTCATACATTACACATGTGCTGTGCAGTGCGATGCAACTCGACATTCGAACTCTGACAATGATACGTGTATCGTAGCTATCTTAAAAATGCAGTGCCATGTCACGTATCGTTTCTTTCGGTGTGAATTGACCCTCATTCGTGCCGTGATGCATGGTTCCTTGAGGGAACTTACGGTACGTACCTACTACTCCCACGCTCTATCTTGATTATTTCACAACGTAAAAATACACCAAAAACGATACGTTATAAATTATAATATGGAAGCATGTCATGTGCACATGTGCTGTGCAGTGCGATGCAACTCGACATTCGAACTCTGACAATGATACATGTATCGTAGCTATCTTAAAAATGCAGCGCCATGTCACGTATCGTTTCTTTCGGTGTGAATTGACCCTCATTCGTGCCGTGATGCATGGTTCCTTGAGGGAACTTACGGTACGTACCTACTACTCCCACGCTCTATCTTGATTATTTCACAACGTAAAAATACACCAAAAACGATACGTTATAAATTATAATATGGAAGCATGTCATGTGCACATGTGATGTGCAGTGCGATGCAACTCGACATTCGAACTCTGACAATGATACATGTATCGTAGCTATCTTAAAAATGCAGCGCCATGTCACGTATCGTTTCTTTCGGTGTGAATTGATCCTCATTCGTGCCGTGATGCATGGTTCCTTGAGGGAACTTACGGTACGTACCTACTACTCCCACGCTCTATCTTGATTATTTCACAACGTAAAAATACACCAAAAATTAAACTTTATAAATTATAATATGGAAGCATGTCCAACTTATTTTAAACTTTATCTAGTTCAAAGACACAACTTGTATAACCCAATTAAGTTTTTGAACAGGTCGAAAATGTAAAATCAGGAATAAGCTAGGCTCCATGTTTGCTGGCACTTGGCAATAATAGTTCTACCGTCTACGTGAAAATATGTAGATCCTAGTTTACATGTAGTGGCACTAGATCCTAAATCAAGTTCAAGGTCACTCGTACTTATATGAATCAGTTAATATTTATTTCTCGCAATTGTTTTCGTGACTTAAATGCACCGACAATTTTTAGGATTCTACAGAGTGTCAATTTTAACAAGTTAATTTTTTTTTAAAGAAATGAATTATTATATCTTTGAAAAAATTAAATCAATAAATTAATTGAGCAAAATGAGGGTTTTACTAAAGTATTATTAAATACTTCAACTTATGTTTGTATTATAGCAAACTAGAGTGTGATCGTGAAAGTTTGTGGTCCTATTTATAACACATTGATTTTATTAGGGAAATTATAAGTACAATCACAGGATTTTTTTTTGGCCACGTGATCAAACTTCTTATTTTATAACTAAGCAACAGAGCATCTTCTAGTTACTACGGAAGACTTCTTAAAATGGGTTAGGTTAAATTAGATAATTTTTATTGCGTTCAATACGTCTTTAAGTATGAAAAAAAAACAGAGGCTGATAAATCATTACTTTTAATAGATCAACTTGAAATTATAAGGGTTCCTTTTAGTTACTACAGAATTCTAAAAATGGGTTAGGTTATGTTAAATTTTATTACGTTCAAAATGTCTTTAAATATTATGAAAAAACAGAAGGCGATAAATCATTACTTTTCATAGATCAACTTGAAACCGTAACGGTTCCTTCTAGTTCATACGGAAGTCTTAAATATGGGTTAAGTTGGATTAGAACTTTCTAATACTCGTAACGTTAAAAATGTCTTTGAATGTAAAAAAACAGACGGTAGTATTGTTACTCCCAACCACCTCACGATATTTACTGGGTTATAAAATTAGAAGATTATAATAGAATTAGTATTTTGGTGTTATATATTAATATTTTAGCAGTTTGCTGGTTTAATGCATGCCACAAATTTAGATGCTAAAAAGTAATCACGATGCTGAGTTATACTTAGAGTGGCTTACACAGAAGATAACTAGTGGCTAAGATAATATTATTCAGTTATTCAGTACAATCAACATTGTGGCTGACTTAGTAATTTAGAAGGCAACTTAGATTTTCAGAGGCAAATAATGCTATTAAAAAGAAGTATGTTTAATTAGTACCCACATCGTTAATTGGCATGACAATGTAATATACAAGTATATCTATTATATTATGTTTGTTAGGTATGAGAAACTGATATGATTAATATGATTATTTTTTGAACACCCTATAATTATTATGAAGTATAAATGTATTCAAGTAGCGTACTCCTGATGGCGCATGTCCTTGTCGAGTACTCGCTCACTCACGGGAGCATCCTGTATATATTGACCAGGGCTTCTCGGTGCACCTCAGTGTTAGACGAGAAAACTAACAAAATGTTCAAATACGTGAGTACTTTTTATTTGTTATTTTTAAAAAGTGGACGATAATATTTTTGTTTTCCTTAGTACTTGTGGTTGATGTTTTTCCTAGGTTTTCTTTATTATATTTATTTTAAAGTATTTGAATAACTTCGCTAATCATAGAATTTATGGATATTAGATGATACAAAGATTTACAGACATAACAGAGATGTCATGTATCATAACTCATAAGACATTTTGAAGAATAATTTCCTAATAAATAGAATAAACAGTCATATTTTATTTGGCCTAACTTTTCAAAGAGTTTATTTATAATATTTAAATCATCATCAAAAATACGTGTTTGTTTTCTACTGCTAGAGAAGGATGCGCTAAATAGAACCGGCCAAGTGCAAGTCCCACTCGTGCGCGAAAGGTTCCGCACAAAACGGACAAAAAATCACATGTATTGAAGCCCCCATTAAATACTTAATCTCTTCTTTTAATAGTATTTTGTTGTTATAGCAGCAACAAAAATACATCATCTGTAAAAAATTCAACTATCTAACTGTCACGGTTCATGAGTTTTATCCGGGTGACAGACAAACAGAGAGACAGACAGAGAGATAGACAGACAGACGGACAGACGGAAGGGCAGTGAAGTCATAGTAATAGGGTCCCGTTTTGACATCCTTAAAATATATTAAATATTGATAGGAGGACATAAATTTCAAGTGATTATTATGTATGTAGATGAGTAATTATTAAAAACAAAACGTATCTAATCCTTATAGAACTGATCACGATTAAGTAGGCTGGTTATTATTAACCAGCCTACTTAATCGTGATCAGTTCTATAAAATATTTTTTTAATGAGGATATTGTTTGGGCTGGTACCGATTTCAAAACTATGAAGTTTCAGTAGAGAAAAAGTTCAAAAGCCGAGTTTTAAATGGTTTTTTTTAAAGAATGATTACATACTTTATTTTTGTGCATTTTATCTTTGGAAGTTAGTTTTAATTTTTATTTTGTTTAAAATAACACGTTTATCGCATTTTTTTTTTTTTTTTTCAGTTGATCTTCTTCGCTCTCCTCCTGACGTTCGCTGCGGCGAAGCCCTACGTGTATGCGCCGTATGCGGCCTACACCGCCCCCGTAGCTGCTGCGTACTCTTACCCCTACAGCGCTGGATACTCTTACCCCTACTCCACCTACTCAGCCTACACCTACCCCTCCTATAGTGTAGCTGCGCCTTACTACATTTAAACTACGGACCACAATGACTCCCTATTCTATATCTTATACGTCTACACATCGGGATATTATGGATCTTATACGGTTACTGATTATTATTATTAAATAATTATCAGTAATTAGACTACTCTACAATAAAGTTTATTTTTACTTTATTTGTTTTTTATTGACAAAGAAACTGTTATTAAATAATTTATGAAAATTATGCACCTATGTATGTAAGTTATTTATTATCTTGTATGTTAACAGTTTACTTATCTTTACTTACAGTATATTATTATTTGTGCTGCAGAAACGTGCTATACGTTCTATTTATAAGATGTCGACTTTTGAATCTCTAAGGGAAAAGTTTAAAGAAATAAAAGTTCTGACCGTCGCATCTCAATACATTTTGGAAAATGTGTTATACGTAAGAAATAATCTAAACAACTTCAAAAAGAAATGTGATAATCATTGTGTAAACACTAGAAATAAGAACAAGTTAGATATGCCAGTGTTCAGACTAAGCAAAGTTAGTAAATCCTTTAAAGGCCAATGTATACGCTTATACAATATAATCCCAGAAAAGGTTCAAAACCTTCCCATTAATAACTTCAAAAAAGTAGTTAAAGAACGTTTGTGTGCCAAAGCGTATTATAAAATTAATGACTTCATTCAAGACGGCACACCTTGGGAATAAGGTGGCTCCTTATCTTATCTTATCTTATTATTTGTTACATAGACATAAGTAAACATTGTAATAATTTTGATTTTAAAAGAATAATTTTCCATCTTTTTGGTAAAAGATGGCCCCAGACGAGTTTCTTGCCGGCTCCTCTCGCTGGGTTAGTTCCCGAACCGGTGGTAGGCATCACGTAGTAACGACGTTCAAAAAGAGTATTTAAAAATACCAATTTTGAATAATTTTTTTTTTGATTTTGATTGATTTGATTTTATCTTAATAGGTAATTGGTATTGTTTCTTCCGCTATCCATCCTATATCCATAATGTTCGCACTAGGTCCAAACTTAGGGATTTATTTTAACAATGCTATACACACTCGGTAACATAATATATGTAGACCACAGACAGTAACAATTTAATAAAATAATTTATATATAAATAAGGCAGGTATTATGAACGTCTTACTTTAGACGTTTATTATGAAAACTATTGTTCCAAGTTCCTTTTTGGGACATCTTTTGTTTTGGAAAACCATTGAAAATGTCCTCGCTTATTATGTCTAAAATTTTTACAGACATATCCATACAGTAATTAGTGCCTATTGATGCTCTTCCAAATATAAACACTGAAAATATTTAGTTTCGTTTAGTACTCCACTGGTTTAGTCGAACAATATGAAGGCTTTTTTGGTAAGACAATTTAATTTCGAAAGTTTCTCATGTGTTCTTTTTAGATAGTATTATTTTCATTTCTAACATAAAAACTAAACAAAATTAGTGGACTATAATGACTAGTGGACTTAATGACTGTTATGTTATAAAACGACTGTAGTGTTTATAATACCATGGCGCAAAAGAGGTGAGAAAAAAATTAAACCTAAAAAATATTAGTTAAACAAAACACACTATCATGCAGTAGGTGAAACCAACATTAATAACTGTGATCAAAGATACTTTGACAATTAACTCACCAGCTGATTAACAAAAACAGAGTATATAAGTTCTTAAATTGTTTCAGATACTATCAGCCATCGCTTCAATAGTCACCTCTGAACCGGCTACAATTTTAATAAGTAATGGCTACCTAGCGTCCCCACTTACTACAGCTGCTCTTATGATACAAGGAACGTCAATATTAGTACCAACTTCGAAAACGTCGGCGGCTCAAGTCGTCCCTGCGCTACCAACGACATCAAATTCTCCTGTTGTACCAGCTTCATCAGTGGTACCAAGTACTTCGTCTGTTCCAGTTGCGACGATTGGAACGGTCGCTTCAATGGTGCCCGTGGTTTCACTTAAACCATCAGATTATCAATATGCCTACGGTTCCTCCTACTATCAAGATTACACATTATCAATGCCGTATTTTCAGTGGTTTTATCAAAAGTAACTCAAATAATCAGAAATAACGATTTGAAGAATATAATATTATATTGCTACTTTCGATGCAAACGATATAATTAGCTTAATAATAAATTATCTAACTCTAACAATTACGGAGTAACCTAACTTTAACAATTAACTTAATTTAGTCGTAACAAATAAATTTCATTTACTAAATTGTCTGTTTATTTAGTTGGGATTTTTTTATGTTATAAATACTACTAATAAAACTATTTACACAACGGAGAACTTAAACAACGTTGCTAACATTGTCTGATTCGTTAGAAATGTCACTTGATAGAAAAATATAGATTTTTTTAATATAAAAAATATAGACTTTTGATAAAACCACAACGTTGTTTAAGTTATCCGTTGTGTAAATATTTTTATTAGTAAGGGGGTTACAGATTTATTGTTTTATAAAACATTTTCATAGTTATGTACTTTTATGATGATCACCGAGGTTGCTGTGATGCAAAGCAAAAGTAACTTAGCAATGTACCACTGCAAATAGTTTGCTATAAGCTTTAAATCAGTGCAGTGGGTGAAGAAAACTTTATCTCTTCGAAAATGAAAAACGAAAATGACAGAATAAAATTTATTAAAACATCACGAAGTTTGAATAGCCATAGTCATTTTGTGGAATTGTTACATACAATTAAAGAAACTAATTATATGTACTGAACATCAGTGGCGGATTTAGCGTATCAGGTAGGGGTTGTAGGCGTAGGGCAGCGCGGCGTAGGGGGCCACGACGCCAGGGGCACCGTAGAACCCGCCGTAGATGCCGGGGGAGTAGGTCAGGACCTGGGGCTCCGCCTTGGGCTCCGGGGCTGCGAAGGCCACCGCGAACAGGGCGAAAAGGGCGAACTGGAAAGAATGTACTTATTATCATATAATATATTATTAAGTGAAACAAAAACTTTGTACCCTGTTTTACAAAATATATGCGAACGGAAACAAAAAATTCAAACAACGCCCCTAGTGGCAGAAAATGGTAACTAATTCGACAAAAAACTCGCACACAGCCCACTGGATAAATGCGTGACAGTTTCCCCTTACTATAAGTAGGATTCGGCTGATGTCTACAATGTAACTGTCTGTAACAATACATTGTGTAATACTATATTTTCCGAGTATCTATATTAAACTAATATATTAAAGGGGAAATATTTATATGTTTGTTTGCATGTTTGTTTGCATTGAATAGGCTACGAAACTACTGGACCTATTTTAATGAAATTGGCACATATATAGAATGGACCACAAGGAAGGACATAGGCTACTCTTACTACGGTTTACTTACGGTTTCTGTGGGTATTCTTTCAGAGAGCAAGAAGTCGCGGGAAACATCTAGTATGTTATAAGCTTAGACCGTCTCTGGGGTTTTGTTCGAGTTTGATTTCAGCTAAATATGGACCCCCGTTTTAGTTTTACATTCATATTTGTCTCTTTCTTTCATCAAGTCTTTGGCTTGAAATACTTGACTACGCTAATACCGGACAATTCTTAATAAAATCAAGATAAGCGACTGTTATAGGTGTAGTGCCTATTTTAGTGCTATTTAGTTACCTAGTCTATTGGTCATCGCTACACTTGCCTATCACACATTTACCCTAGGAATGCAGATTTTACTGATCTCAAGACTTCGGTCGTAGGACTATAAATAAATAACATAAAACATAGTATCTAAGCAAAATTTAAGTACCAATAAAAAATTATATTGCTTTTCTCTTTAGTCTGTACGATAAAGTTATTACTTCTTACTTATTTATCCCACAGATTAAAGAGAAATGAACAGATAAACAGCTACATAGTTATCTTTCAATTTGATTGCGCTACTACAAGCATACGTGGACACACCACGACTGTGTGGAATAATTGTGGACCGTTGATGGGGACGTCAAAATTTTCAAATTCGGATCGATTGATCGTTCTATGAAAGCTATTTCTCGTACGTAAGTATATATTTTTTCTACTCGGAGATTATACTATCCGGCAGGTCCTAGGGATCTGTAACACAGGTAAAACCTAGCACACACACTAGCATTGATTTAATATACTCTAAATATCGTTCTACATAGACTATAACTCACATGTTGTTTCAAATAGAGATGATGAATGAATGAGAGAAATAAAATAGTTTAAAAATAAAATTTGAACATCAGTAGTAAGGATGTCAAATGGTACTTACCAGTTTGTAGAACATGTTTGTAGTTTCTAGTACTCTTGAGTTCTCAAGTGATGGCCGTTAGAGAACTGCTCCAGTTTATATACAACCACGCCTCCACTGTCCTGGCCATTTATGCCCTTGATCTTCGAGGCTTTGATTATTGATATGAATAAATCATATCCGTGTTCCATCTGTTTGTCACCAACAATGACAATTAGACTAGATATAACATAGTATCGTAGTATCGAACCGAGGCATTATTTCCGATTTTCGATTTCCGCCATTATAATTGGTCGATTCAATCGAATCGAATCCCTTGTTATTTTTTGGGTTCCGTAAAACGATAAAAATGGGATATTAAGTACTGAGACTTCGCTTTCAGTCTGTCTGTCTGTCTCTCCGTCTGTCACCAGATTGTATCTCGTGAACCGTGATAGCTAGACAGTAAAAATTAACAAAGCTGTCGCTATAAGTAACAACAAATACTAAAAACTATGGGATTTGACATAAGTCATCGCTAAGTGACGTGTCGCTTGTGATGCCTTATGTCAAATCTCGAAAAAAGTTGTATACTTAGATAATGGTACCAAACCCTTCTTATAATCTGTAAGGGTGTAGTGTAGTTTTCTAATTATAAAATATCGTTGGCAATCGCCATTGTATATACATTGTCTGCATTATACGCATACTGCCTTAGTTATTGTATATCTGTAATAATGTCTTATAGTCATAATAGGTAATTAATTAAAGAATATTTGAAACACCATGCCGTGTACACTGTACAGACTTTACGGCATATCTTATTATTTATAAAAATTCTCGTGTCCCAGTGTTTGTTAGAGAACTCATCCGAAACGGCTTGACCGATTTTTATGAAATTTGGCATATTATTTGGTCTTTTTAGTCAGTATTTAAGACCAGCTTTTAAGCTATTTTTCATACGCCTAAGTGATAAGGGTGGCCCACACCAAAAATACCCCAAGAATATTGAACCCTCAGTGGTCGACAACTCATTCACACAACACCTGTAAGTTGTAGGGGTAGATGTAGCTGTATAGATATTATATGTAGGTCTTTGAGGTTCCTAGGTGTAGCTGTGTAGATATTATATGTAGATCGTTGATGTTGCTAGTATATGTAGTTGTAGATATATTATATGTAGGTCGTTGATGTTGCTAGTAGGTGTAGCTGTATAGATATTATATGTAGGTCGTTGAGGTTCCTAGGTGTAGCTGTGTAGATATTATATGTAGATCGTTGATGTTGCTAGTATGTGTAGTTGTATATATATTATATGTAGGTCGTTGATGTTGCTAGTAGGTGTAGTTGTATAGATATTATATGTAGGTCGTTGATGTTGCTAGTAGGTGTAGCTGTATAGATATTATATGTGTGGCGTTGATGTTGCAAGGAGGTGTAGTTGTTGATGTAGAAACTGTACTTATTAATTTATTCCAGTTCATAGTTAGGACAGATCAACGTCTGATCGTACAGAAGCAGCCTTGCAGGGAGAAAAATAAAATTGAAATGTCTGTTTGTAATTTCAATTAACAGCTTTTCACTTAATTCATATGAAAGTATATTTGGTACTTACAATAAAATATCATTTTTTTTATTTTTGTCTGTCGTCTGTCTGTCTGTCTGTTTGATCTGGCTAATCTCTGAAACAGCTGGACCGATTTTAACGGGACTATCACTGGAAGTTAGCTGATGTTATAGGTCTACATAGGCTACTTTTATTTTAGGGTTCCGTTTAAAAAAATTGGGTTCCGTTTCCGTTAGTTCTATACAAACGAAGTTGCGGGCATCCGCTAGTCACAATATACATACAAACGCTTTTTGACTACATTTAAAATTTTGTAACAGAAAGATTTGTAACGTTATCTGAGCACAACATTTTTTACTCAGTGATCTGGGACCTTATTAAATACCTATTTAATAAGGTCTCAGATCAGCATTTAGCATACATTAATTTTATAAGACTTGCTCACTTTACTAAGTCTAATCATTGGTAAATCAAATTGTAGCAAAAACGACTGATCATTTTATACCTAAGAGCTGAGTGAATTCTCTAAAAAGCTTTTCACGAAAATTATATATTTGTGTAAAATAAAATTTGACGTAAATCCTTAGTTCCTTATATGCAATACGCAATACATATACAATACACATTACTTATAATAATAATAATGTTGTTTGGCCACAAGCCCGTAACTTTAGTAACACCCCATAAAGGTTGAGAATAGATAATTTTAAAACAATACTAATAATATTAATATTTGTACTTGAGTCCTTCATCCGGCAAATTGCCGAGAATACTATTTATTTCAAACAATGATAATAACAATCTTTATTCGGAACGTTTTAGAGATCACAAGACTAACTTAACACCACGGCGCGCCACGGTACCTGGTCTTCCGTGGCCCCATATCATGTTCTAGTCTATTTTCCAATAAGGGTTAGCGGGCCACACAGATAATCGGGCACCACAGGGAGAGACAGCACCCACAAAGCTTAACGGTATCCCACTTCTGGCGTTAACTATCGTGACGAGTAGCGAACCACGCCACGCAATACATATTATTAATTTTATACTTATTTCAAATTATTTTAGTATAATTATTCATGAAATATAACTGGTAACTACTGTGAGCTATAACAATAAAAAGACCTTCATTGATAAAACTGGTTTGTTTCTAGGCGTAGTTAGTGCAACTTTGTAAGTAGCATTATCATAATATAATCATAAAACCACCTCTTTAATCAGGGATATTACCATTGACCATGTGACACGTCTTAATCGGGAACATTACCATTGACCACGTGACACGTCTTAATCAGGAATTTATTGTAATGCAGCATTTACAAAAACTAAGTATTACTTTTACCTCTCGTTTTCTGTCATCTGCATCGGCGAGAGTGAATTTGTGAATTGGGATGGAAATGTCTTTGTTTTCACTTCGGGTGCGTTGGTAAAGTGGGCAGTATTGCACATGTCATGTAATTCAATTTCAAATTCCTATATTGCTTGAATGTAGAACGATGGTCTTATATTCTGTGAGATGAGATTCTGCTATTACAATGGCGTGTAATACATTAAAAAATTAATGGTTATTGTAAATTTAACTCGGTCACAATGTAAGATGATTTATTTGTAGTAGGTTTAGGTTGAGTAAAATAGATAGATTGGCACAAATATTATATGATGATAATAATTAATGAACAAATCGTACACTTTTAGATTACCATAAATTATTGTACTCATATTAATTATAATAACATGACACTCTGCTACTGTTACTTTGTGTATGTCCTAGGTACCTTATGATATGTATTATGTATATATAAGGCAGTACATAGAACATTGTTACCAAGCTGTTTGGTTGGTCTGTGACTTACGAGACATCAACACATGGTCAGCATAATAAAGTGATAAGCATTATTGAGAATAAAATACAAGTTTATAATTGTAATTTTAACCTTTAATATTATTATTATCGTAGTAGCAAAACACCAAGTGGAAACAGTTTTGGATACTACAATAAAACTTTTTTACTTCAAATTGTCATAATCCATTATTAATTTTAATAAGTTAACATAAACTTCTAAAATTTTTGCTATTGAATAAGTGTGTTACGCAAAAACCATGATTAGGTAAGTATATTTTAAGGCAGTACACAATATTAACATAACTAGGTAAGAAATAAGACCCCACGATTTTAGTTTGTCTAGATAATACTAGGAATATCCTAACTTCTTATTTGCATATTAGAACTTAACACTTTATGCTTTCATTTCTAAAAATAATTAAAACTGTGTTATCATTAAACAGGAAATACAAATCAAATATTACCATCAACAAAGGAAAATAAAACCTCTCGACTCAATTGCATTATGTATTTGAATGTTACATGATACGTGACAAGACTGGAAAGAACGAAAGAACGGATTTTATGATACTATATTCTGATTCTGTCCGTTAAAGAAAGAATTTGAAACAAATAAAGTCATCCAGTTAATAAATTGTAAGTAGACTTCATTTATCTCAAACCTGTTCTTTAAGTTAAATGTGTAATCGTAAAATCATCACCAAGTATACGCGTATCCAGCGTTGTACGGATATCCATATGCAGCAACAGTGTTGTATGCGACGGGGCCCAGGCCATTATATCCCGTGTATCCGGAGTACACTGGATAGCCGGTGATGGTGTAGGCATTGTATCCGTAACCAGGTAGCAGCGATGCGGACGGCTTAGCTACAGCGAAAGCGATGATGGCGAACAAGAACACCTGAAATTTATATTATACGAGGTGTTACATAATTATTTAAAAGCTACCAGATACCTGAAAAATAGGTAGGTCGTAAAAGAAGTATTTAGATTTGCTTTTATTATCTTCTCTTTTCTTATAGTTTCTATGTCTCGCTAAATCTCAAGAATGGGTGGACCGATTAGGCTAGTTTTGATCTTGAAATAATTGTGGAAGATTAGATAAGGTTTAGACGGTGTGAAATATAGAAAAGTTGCGAGAAAAATACTAAAAATCACAATTTAATGTGATTTTTAGTATTTTCCATACTAACTGTTCCCACTGGTCAAACATTTGATGTTCGTTCCGGCGCGGCGTAGCGTAAATTCGGGTATCCATATCACTTGACTGCAAATATTTATAAGAACGCACCTATAATTTTTTTTGGTTTATCTGTTTGGTCGTACTGCAAATCAGTTGTATTTCAGAAATCTCGGCCGACCCCAGTAGGTTGCAGGTAGGTAAATGTAGTTGAAGGTGTAGATGTAGGCTAGATGTAGGTATAGGTGTAGATGTAGCGGTGGGATGTAGGTGTAGATGTTTGTGCAGAGGAAGGTGTAGTTATTTTTTTATTCATAGTCATAATTAGGATAGAACAACGCGTATCGGGACAGCTACTTCGGTGATAAGCCAAATAGATTAGGACATATAGAATGAATCTCGATTTTTCTAAAAATTAAATTCAAAATAACTTAAAATTTACGTACCAATTTAGCAAACATTGTGGTTTTAAAATGGATGATGGTTCTATAACTTTGAAGTTCTGAAATTGTTATGTCGATGACTACGAAATGTCTGTTATTTATACATGTAACCCTTGCCTTGGTCTCCAACAAATACGGAAAAACAAAAGATCATACGATTATGGATGTAAGTTAATTAGTAACAAAGAAGATCTTTAACTTAGCAAGTTTTAGAAGTATTTTCCACTAGTTTTTGCTCGCGGCTCCGCCCGCGTAAATGTAGTATCGCGTATCCCACGGGAACACGGTACTTTTTCGGGATAAAAAGTAGCCTATGTAATCCAGAACATAAGCTACTACCATACTAAATTTCATCGAAATCCATTCAGTAGTTTTGCGTGTAAGAGGAACAAACATCCATCCATCCATCCTCACCGACTTTCGCATTTATAATAGTAGTAGGAAGTAGGATTGATTTTAGTTTACCAACCACAAGAACTGTATAGATGAACCATATAGATGACCAATGAACTTTCTATACATTTTGTGTTATTGATTATAAAGCTTTACAGCCATATCGTGTAAAAAAATTATCATTGATACCGTGGCCACTGGCCAGGCTAGACGCCAAGTTGGCCTGACTGGATACACTAATCTAAATTTTGTAAATTAATTTTCGTTAAAAAAAATAGGTCAATGTGTCCTAGACCCTAGTTGAAGGTTTTTGCAACTGTGAGTTTTACACGTTAAAAGCAAAGCGGATTTTTTTCTCGCGTCTGCTACGTGCAAGGTATCATTAGTTTTGAAAATATTAAGAGTTCTCCAAGTTAATTTTTTGATTTAGGTGTCCGATTGCGAGACATTGAACCTTACAGCGCATTTTTTATTTTAAAAAATTGGTTGTCCATGTAATGAAGGAAAATAACGGCTTATATAACTTTGTTACTTCGGGAGTTATAGAGACAATGCGCTTACTTGGAAAACTTCGTCCAAAAATAACGAATTAACAAGTAAAAACATGTAAAATATTGGTATAATGGTGCGGAGCCCAACGTGCGCGAGTCTGCATCGCACTAGACTGGGTGTTTTTTCCTCAGAATTCAGTGAAATATTTTTTATGGTTCATGCTGTTCACTAGTTACTGAAATACTTTTGTTATACCCATAAAAGGCATTAGCGGCTTAGCGACTTAAACGTTTTTTTTTTTACTATTGTTAAGTTAAGCATTATTTAAATATTCATGTAACAGTAGTAATTACGCGGTGCTAAAAATGCGATAACATCAAACATTTATTTTGCCTAAGTGTGTAACGAATTCTGTAATTATTTAACCGAAACCGACTTTACTGCTTAAATTTTAATTACCTTTGAGATAAGAATAGAAGTCAAAAACGGAAGTTTTACATTTTTTACTTTTATGCTTTTATGTTTGCCGCTCTTTACTACAAGTGTCTGAAATTCAAAGGCAATGCGATAGAACTAGAATAGGAATCTTCCTATTCTAGTTCTTTCGCATTGCCTTTGAAATTCAGACATTGAACAAGCATAAACTATTAACAAACATAAGTTGCTATAGTGAATTATTTATGTTAACTGAATAAACTGAAGGCGGCTACGAATTTATTTCGTGTAGTGTGAATGAAATTGACGATTAAAAAGACGTTGATCCCGCTTACTAGGAGATGATTTATTAAAATATGAAAGTTATAAAACAATTTCTTTTGTGAAAGGACATGAGATAGTTTACTATGAAACAATTAGCCTTGGCGACCAAAGGTAAGGTTAGGTTGGAATAAAATATTATGTAGGACACCTGAATTACAAGTTACAACGGCATTGGTCGCTTAACTGCCGGAGGAGGCCGGTCACACTGGCTGGGTAAACACTGTGATATTTTAATGATAATTTCAAACTTTTAGCCCCTATTTTACTTTCTTAGGGGTTGAATATTGAAAAACTCTAAAATATGTAACTCATTATTTTTCCGTATAATTTCATGCGAATATGTTTCAGGAATAAAAAAAATATACTATTGCACCACCTTAGAGGGTTGAATTTTAATAATTTCTTTCTAAGTAGATGCTTTCGTCAAATGAGAAATATGGCACACTTTTTTGAAAGGTTAAAGAGATAAGGCTGGGACTATATGATCCGGAATCCGGAAGGCCGGAGAGAATTCGAAACGCTTGAAAAAAGTACTCTGCTATAATACAATAGAGCTGGAAATCGAACACACAAGTGTCGAGTCAAATGACAAAGTCATATACTTATTATGTCAGTTTGACAACTTTGATTTTCAGCTTGTTAGCACAGAGTTCTGTTTTCAATGCTCTGATGTTTTCCCGGTCCACCGGATTCCGGACAATATAGTTCCAGCCTGAGGTCGTGTTGACTAGCGTGGGCGGGTCAATACGCACACTTTCCATTTTTTTTTTAATTTAAGTCCCCCGATGAGTCTGTCTGAATCTCAAAAACTACTTAAAGGATTTTCATGCAGTTGACATTTACCGACAGAGTTCCTTATGAAGGTTTAGGTCGATAATAATTAGTTAAGGTTTTATGGAAATACGACCTCTGTGGCTCAGTGGTTCAGCGCGTTGGTCGCCACCGGGGTCGTGGGTTCGAATCCCGCCGAAGGAACAAAAAGTTTTTCTGTGTTCCTGGGTCATGAATGTGTATTAAATATGTGTATAACATAATAAAAATCTTAAATATATATATAGTATAAAAGTATTAAATATACTCCCCGTTTTCTGGTACCTGTAACACAAGTTCTTCGGATACTTAGCTCGGGGCCAGATTGACGTGGTGTAAAGCGTCCATATTTATTTATTTATTTATGGAAATTGTTTGATTTACGACGATAATTGTTGAAGGTGTCTAAAAAAATCAAACCGTCTGGGAGCTTTGATCGAAAACGCTGCCTAACCTTATCCCGTTGGAGATAATTTATAACAAAACAATGTATGGTGGGATTGTTTCTCATCTAAAGGTCTACAAAAAAGTTCGCGACGACATATAATATAATATTTTGTCTATCTTTTAAGGATATGCTACTATACCCATTCTAAGTTTAAAAAAAATTACAAAATATAATTTTTCAAAAGCTTTAGACGGATACAATATTAATCCTTATCTAGGGGATATATTTTTTACTCTGTGCTATTACTATATTGCAGGTATATATTTGCTATAGAAGTTGTTTCCCACAAACACTTTCCACGCGGGCGAAGCTGCGGGTAAAAGCTGGTCTTTAAATATAACTTATTAATCTATAAATACACACATCAACATAATCTAGGGATATTGTATGTTTCATTAAATATCTTAAAATCTACTTACAACGAATTTTCTGTTACAGTAAATGAAATAATGATAACTTTATTTAGAGATATTTAATAAAAATATTGGCAGTTATATGGACTGCCGATAGAAGTGAAAAGTAAAATTTATAAAAGAAAAATAAATAAAAAGAAAAAAAATAGTTTGTCTGACCAAGATTCGAATAATGCAAAATCCAAGCGCCTACATAACTGCGTTACGCGTATCTGACATTAGTATTCGAAATTACACATATCTTATTTGTATTACATGATGATAGAAAAAACATGACAGACTAGGAGGATGAGGAGGATTAAAAGTAAATTTGTACTTTCAACAAGACAGTCATGGAGCATGTCGGTGACGCGAACCCAAAAGATTTTCCCCTACCAAAAAGTGCCCAACGCGGCTATAGGAGTTTTCACTTAAAAAAAGTGTTTTGTTTTAAATAAAAATATTTGTGTAGTATAAATTGAAAAAATCTTATAAAATCTAATTATTTATAGTCAAATCAATAATAATTATTAATAATAGTTGCATATTGACGTTGATCAAGTTTATACATAAAATTCCATTGTTAATGTCTAGCTGCGGCATGAGGTGGGACCTCCTTCCTGTTCCTTGCATGTCGACGTAATTTTTAGGGCTCCGTACTCAAAGGGCAAAAACGGGACCCTATTACTTTGTACTTTGCTGCCCTCCTGACCTACCGTTCGTCTGTCTGTCAGTGTGTCTATCTGGCTATATCTCACCAGACTATATCTCATGAACCGTGACAAGTAGACAGTTGTTTTACAGGTGATGTATTTCTGTTGCCGCTATAACTACAATTACTAAAATCAAAATTAAGTAAATAAAATTTTAGTCAGTTTGTAGTGTAGAAAGACTACGAGAGCCTACTGCGAATTTGCCGATTTTACATCCTACATCTACTAAGTTATCAACCTAAACAAGTGCCACCACTTGGTTAGGTTAGTTTTATTTTGCACCCTCCAGAGTGTGTTATCAAACTCGAATCTTAAATATTTTATTTGTGTGTAAATTGGTAACAAATATTTTCAGAATTGTCCTGCATGATGATCTACAGTGATAGATCATCATGCAGTGGCACCAGTTCGGGAGCTAACCCGGCAAGAAGAATATTTTGTCCTATTGTTACATCTAACGTACCCGTACGATATAACATCGCAATACCTACAAGTTACAACTTAGCTAGCTCGACAGTGGATTAACAATTGACGATTAAAATTTAACTAAATTAAAATACTCATTAGATCTCCGCAGAACTCGTTATTAATTTATCGTTATGGTTCAAGGCACCAAGGTCTCTAAAATCGTATAAATATTAACGAAATCTTATTAATGTTATCAAAACTATTTAAGAAGTTAAGTGTAACAGAGGCACTATTTCCAAGATGCTCGCTAAGTTGGTAAGTGAAATATTAAGTTGATAGGCTTAACATATGTATATGAATTTTTTTGTGATTAACTATCATTTTTGGTGGTTATTTCATTCGCATAAAACCAAAACCCAATTTACATCTCGGGATTAAAGCTTTGTACCGGGTTGAAAATAGCTAAGTGCTTTATCTCATTGTATATAAATTTATAAAAACTATTTTTTTTTTTAATATTTTGATTATATAGGCTGATTTTATTACTTTATTGGCGTGCGCAGCAAAAACTGACAAAATTCAGTTTGTAAAATATTGGAAAATTCATAAAATAACCAGATAAGCCTAGTAAAATAAAAATACTATTATTATATTATTGTTAATGCAACTATTTATTTGTACGATAGAAAACGTTTCATTCAGCATGTAAGCTTAAATGCTCACTTATTATCTTACATTTTAAACGAGCTAAGGGAAGACATCTAGCCCACAGAACGAGCTAGACGAAGTAGTCGAAATCGGCTAGGACCTTTCACTTTTAAGTTATATATTATGTTTTTTCTTTCGTCGTGCAATATATCAATAATTTCGTCTATAATATTATGTCCGATTGGCAGTCTGTACAGTTTTTCCGTTGTTCGAATGAAATTGAAATTCGGATGGTGGTGGGTTCGGATCCCAGTCAGGTTTTTGTGATTTTTTTTTAATTATTTAAATCTACTAGATAGTGGAACTCCGTGCAAAGATCGGTTACCGAGGCACTTTATCTACGATTATCTATTTGGTAAATGTCTGTTTTCCTTTCAGTTCTTCCTGTTCGCCGTACTGGCCTTCGTGGCGGCTCAGCCGACGCTGCTTGGTGGATACAGATACGACAACGGCTACGGATGGAACGGCTACGGATGGAACGGCTACGGCGGATATCCCGGATACGGAGGCTACAGCCCCGTGTCGTACAGACACGGCTACGGATCCGGCGGCTACCCCTACAATGCCGGATACGGTACCGTTTGGTAACCTAATCCGAAAACCATACTTTCAGTTCACAAATATGAATTTGTTGTTTTAAGGGATGATACCTTTTTATTAAATTTTATTTGATGTTATTCTTATTTATTTATTTACTTTTACTAGAATACAAATCCTTTAACCATTCAATTATCATTAATATAAAATTAACTTACTACTAATATAACTTACTGACTTAAGAAAGTTTATCATCATCACATATATTAATAAGTTAAGCTTTGAGTACAGTTGTACGAGAATTGTTCGAACGGAGAAGATTGAAATTTGGCACACTTAAAGTTTATGTGGAGGAAGGTTTGAAACACTTTTTCTTTTGGAAATATTGTCCTAATATACGATAATTTAAAGTTAGCTGGTAGTAATGGAAAGAAAAAACTGTTTTTTATTTTTATTTTTGCCGTGTAACTAAAAAACCCAATTACTTAAGTATATTTATTATATTTATTACTATTTACATAGGAGGAAGAAGGAAGGAGGAGAAGGAGAGGAGGAGAAGGAAAAAGGAAATAATCTCTAAAATGTCTGAGACATCTATATATAGGGGAGCCTAGCTGGGTACACAAGTGAAAGACTCGCATGCTATATACCAACTGTTTATTAAATTTCAAATAAATTTAACTAAATCCAGCCATACACATATCTCACACACAATTACTTCTCGCGCGCGTCAGCATTCACACACCTCTATACAGACCCCACAATCTACAAGAAATTCTCTGCCCAATGACATGTCTTGTTTGTATCAAGTTGGTAGACCAGCCAGTACATACATTCCTGCTCATCTTCCTTTGATCTTTTTCAGGGCGCTTCATAGGTACTCAAGTGTTTAAATTCAAGTGTGTATACTTATGACCTAAGTACTGAAGTGTGAAACATGTAACTTACCTACATGCACTTTATATTTCTAATCCGGACGTTTAAATTTAATATTATTTATGCCTAGCTACGCCAGTAATATTCGGTGCTTTAAATATAATTTTTTTTATATTTCAAAAATTACAAGCCTCACCAGGTAAGGCTAAAACTTGTGTAAACATTAAATGTTTTTAATTAAAATATTACTTTAAAAGTATTTTAATCTATACCTTAGGTACATAATTTAGTATCTCAATATTGTAAAAGGTTCCTTACTATCAAATGCATTATATTTAAGTCAGGGGAAACAATCATAAAACATTATAACACAGTTATTTATTTCAAAATCTACATCACAATCCAGTTAGTAACATGAACATAATAATCCAGTAGTTAAGACAGCCCTATTTACAAGGCAGAGGGCATAGATACAAAATTTAGATTACACTTGTAATTTGAAAATGAAATTGGCGAAATATACAGGGTAAGCCTTATTATATTTATATGGCATATCTGAGTTTAATAGTAACCATACCCGTAATTGTACGGATTATACGTTGATCCGTAACCGCTGTACGCAACCGGATTCGAATATCCGGAGTATCCGGCGTAGCTAGGGTAGCCGCTGTATCCGTAGTTGTTGTATCCGTATCCGGAATAAAGCTGTGGAGCTGCCGCCGTAAGGGCCAGGATGGTGAACAAGAACATCTAGAAAGAAAACTCAAAATTAAAAAAAAAATATGTAAAAAAAATTAACCACTGTCGGGCAGTGAGCGAGTTGACGATGATAAATTAATTATAGCTAAGGACACCCTCCTTCATGTCTGCTTTCAAACAAACAAAACTAGATGCAAATCAGTTCATCCGTTTGGGAGCTACGATGCCACGGATAGACAGACATCAGTGGCGTGGGGTTCTTATAACCCCGTTCCTATCGACTTCACTTACCACTTACCTTTTGGAGACCCTCAACCAAATCCCTACCTATTGCTATTATACAGGCTAGGGCTTCCCTATGAAGGAGAACCAGCCTTCGCCACTGATAACATACACTTCAAACTTATAACACTCTATACCCTCTTTTCGTCGGGGATAAAAATGAAAAACACTTCACTCACAATGATAAGTAAGCTATTTCAGTAATTTCTAGAAAATGTATCAATATGCATGTTATTATAATATTATTGTTCTATGTATGAAACTGTAAAATAAAACTTTAATAAGTACAGCCTTCACGAGGTCACACTGTTACGATTATCTGAGATTTAATTACCTTAGATTTACTTAAACTGTAAAGGAATACCTAACTATATATTATGCGAGACCATGGATAGAATTCTTTTTACCCGACTACAGCGAAGTTAAAAGGAAGGGTAATGATTTTGGCAGTCTATGTATGTATTTATGTTTGTTCCACCGTAGCGTCTAAGTTAATTTAAAGTTAAGTCCGATTAAAAAAAATGTCATTGAATTCGTTATAATGCGCGCCTGCGAAACAATGGCTAGGTATATAATTTACGTACTCGGGTTATAGTTTTGATAAAAAACTTATGTCTTGTGGTCATATTATGCAGTTTCACAATTTGCCATAGCTGCTTGGGATGGCTCTGATATCTGATTGATTCCCAGTACACATTATATTGAAATAGTAGTAAAAGTAGCTACGGTTTGCGGCGAAATGCTTTTTTTTAAATTGAAGTACTTATTAGTCGTAAGGAAATTTAAATAAGGTTTAATATTAACCAATATTGTCTTAACTTATGCCAAGAGCCAATAAGTATTTACCTCGGAGCGTTTTTCGGAAATTTAAATAAATAAAAATAATCACAAAAATATTTATCTGACCGGGGATCGGACCCACCACCACATACCGAACTGCAACCGCCGCATCATCCTCCATCACGACAATGCGAGTTCTCACACCGCGCACAGAACAAAAGAGTTTTTAGAGCAAGAAATCATAGAATTATTAGACCATCCGCCGTACAGCCCCGACATAAGCCCTAATTATTTCTATACTTTCCCTAAAATAAAGAATAAATTGCGTGGTCAGAGATTTTCATCACCTGAAGTAGCTGTGGACGCCTACAAAACGGCCATTTTGGAGACCCCAACTTTCGAATGGAATGGTTGCTTCAATGATTGGTTCCATCGTATGGAAAAATGTGTCAAATTTCGCGGAGAATACTTCGAAAAGCAATAAATATATTTTTAAATAGTAATGTTGTGTCGTAGAGCTGGAAATCGAACACACAAGTGTCGAGTCAAATGACAATGTCATATACTTATTATGTCAGTTTGACACTCGACACTTTGATTTTCAGCTTGTTAGCACAGAGTTCTGTTTTCAATGCTCTGATGTTTTCCCGGCCCACCGGATTCCGGACAATATAGTTCCAGCCTGAGGTCGTGTTAACTACCGTGGGCGGGTTAATACGCACACTTTCTATTTTTTTTTAAATTTAAGTCCCCCGCTGAGTCTGTCTGAATCTCAAAAACCACTGAAAGGATTTTCATGCAGTTGACATTTACCGACAGAGTTCCATATGAAGGTTTAGGTCGCTAATAATTAGTTAAGGTTTTATGGAAATACGACCTCTGTGGCTCAGTGGTTCAGCTCGTTGGTCGCCACCGGGGTCGTGGGTTCGAATCTCGCCGAAGGAACAAAAAGTTTTTCTGTGTTCCTGGGTCATGAATGTGTATTAAATATGTGTATAACATAATACAAGTTCTTCGGATACTTAACACGGGGCCAGATTGACGTGGTGTGAAGCGTCCATAGATATTTATTTATTTAATTATTTATGGAAATTGTTTGATTTACGACGATAATTGTTGAAGGTGTCTAAAAAAATCAAACCGTCTGGGAGCTTAGATCGAAAACGCTGCCTAACCTTAACCCGTTGGAGATAATTTATATCATAACAATGTATGGTGGAATTGTTTCTCATCTAAAGGTCTACAAAAAAGTTGGCGACGACATATAATATAATATTTTGTCTATCTTTTAAGGATAGGCTACTATACCAATTCTAAGTTTTAAAAAATCACAAAATATAATGTGGTATTTTCAAAAGCTTTAGACGGATACAATATTAATCCTTATCTAGGGGATATATTTTATTCTGTGCTATTACTATATTGCAAGTATATATTTGCTATAGTAGTTGTTTCCCACGAACACTTTCCCACGCGGGCGAAGCTGTGGGTAAAACCTGGTCTTTAAATATAACTTATTAATCTATAAATACACACATTAACATAATCTAGGGATATGTTTTGTTTCATTAAATATCTTAAAAACTACTTACAACGAATTTTCTGTTACAGTAAATGAAAGAATGATAACTTTATTTAGAGATATTTAATAAAAATATTGGCAGTTATAGGGACTGCCGATAGAAGTGAAAAATAAAATTTATAAAAGAAAAATAAATAAAAAGAATAAAAATATTTCGTCTGACGAATTGAACGAACGAACATTCGAATAATGCAAAATCCAAGCGCCGTCATAACTGCGTTACGCGTATCTGACATTAGTTTTCTAAATTACACATATCTTACATAGGCTGCACTAAAAGTATCGGGAATGGAATATTTCCACTGTTCCTGTCATATTAAAATCTTTTTAATTTAAAACTCCTTGGTTTTAAAAATCGAATACCGTTTATTTATTTAAAAAAAGATTCTCGGTCTTGTCACAACGTCTTGTCAAACTTGTTTAGTCGTTGAGAAAATGGAATTGACTCGAGAAAATTCTAGAGCGATGATTTATTATGACTTTCGAAGTGGTTTAACACAAAAACAGTGTGTTGACCGGATGATTTCTGCATTTGGTGATGAAGCCCCATCCAAAACCACAATTTATCGCTGGTTTGATGAATTTCAACGTGGACGTGTCAAGCTCAGTGATGATCCCCGTCAAGGTCGTCCAAAAACTGCAGTCACCCAAGAAAACGTTGATGCTGTGCATAAGCTGATTGAGGAAGATCGACATGTGACATACCGCGAAATTCAGGCAACTTTAGACATTGGCATGAGTCAAATACAAATAATCTTGCATGAACAATTAGGTGTAAAAAAGTTGTTTTCCCGATGGATACCGCATTTGCTCTGTGAAGAGCAAAAAGCGGCTCATGTTACTTGGTGCGTCAGAACTCTCGAAAGATTCCACGCAGGATCCTCAAATGCTGTATACAACATCGTATCAGGTGACGAATCCTGGATATACGCGTACGAACCCGAAACAAAAAACCAGTCACGAGTTTGGGTGTTCGACAATGAGTTAAAGCCAACAAAAATTGTTCGTTCACGGAGTGTTGCAAAAAAAATGGTGGCCACGTTGTCTCCAAAACCGGCCATGTTGCGACTATTCCTTTTGAGGGACAAAGAACGGTTAATGCAGAATGGTATGCTAACATTTGTTTGCCACAGGTCGTTTCTGAACTCCGTAAAGAGAACTGCAACCGCCGCATCATCCTCCATCACGACAATGCGAGTTACACCGCGCACAGAACAAAAGAGTTTTTAGAGCAAGAAATCATAGAATTATTAGACCATCCGCCGTACAGCACCGACCTAAGCCCTAATGATTTCTATACTTTCCCTAAAATAAAGAATAAATTGCGTGGTCAGAGATTTTCATCACCTGAAGAAGCTGTGGACGCCTACAAAACGGCCATTTTGGAGACCCCAACTTCCGAATGGAATGGTTGCTTCAATGATTGGTTCCATCGTATGGAAAAATGTGTCAAATTTCGCGGAGAATACTTCGAAAAGCAATAAATACATTTTTAAATAGTAATGTTGTGTCACTTCCTTGATTCCCGAAATTTTCAGTGCCGCCCTCGTATTTGTATTACATGATGATAGAAAAAACATGACAGACTAGGATCCTTATGTCATCGGCATAAAGGTCAAGTCAGAGATAAAATTAAAAGTAAATTTGAACGGACTTTCAACAAGACAGTCATGAGCATGTCGGTGACGCGAACCCATAAGATTTTCCCCTACCAAAAAGTGCCCAACGCGGCTATAGGAGTTTTCACTTAAAAAAAGTGTTTTGTTTTAAATAAAAATATTTGTATAGTATAAATTGAAAAAATCTTATAAAATCTAATTATTTATAGTCAAATCAATAATAATTATTAATAATAGTTGCATATTGACGTTGATTATGTTTATACATAAAATTCCATTGTTAATGTCTTGCTGCGGCATGAGGTGGGACCTCCTTCCTGTTCCTTGCATGTCGACGTAATTTTTAGGGCTCCGTACTCAAAGGGCAAAAACGGGACCCTATTACTTTGTACTTTGCTGCCCTCCTGACCTACGGTTCGTCTGTCTGTCAGTGTGTCTATCTGGCTATATCTCACCAGACTATATCTCATGAACCGTGACAAGTAGACAGTTGTTTTACAGATGATGTATTTCTGTTGCTTGGTTAGGTTAATTTTATTTTGCACCCTCCAGAGTGTGTTATCAAACTCGAATCTTAAATATTTTATTTGTGTGTAAATTGGTAACAAATATTTTCAGAATTGTCCTGCATGATGATCTACAGTGATAGATCATCATGCAGTGGCACCAGTTCGGGAGCTAACCCGACAAGAAGAATATTTTGTCCTATTGTAACATCTAACGTACACGTACGATATAACATCGCAATACCTACAAGTTACAACTTAGCTAGCTCGACAGTGGATTAACAATTGATGATTAAAATTTAACTAAATTAAAATACTCATTAGATCTCCGCAGAACTCGTTATTAATTTATCGTTATGGTTCAAGGCACCAAGGTCTCTAAAATCGTATAAATATTAACGAAATCTCATTCATGTTATCATAACTATTTAAGAAGTTAAGTGTAACAGAGGCACTATTTCCAAGATGCTCGCTAAGTTGGTAAGTCAAATATTAAGTTGATAGGCTTAACAATATGTATATGAATATTTTTGTGATTAACTATCATTTTTGGTGGTTATTTCATGCATAAAACCAAAACCCAATTTACATCTCGGGAACAAAGCTTTGTACCGGGTTGAAAATAGCTAAGTGCTTTATCTCATTGTATATAAACTTATAAAAACTATTTTTAGTTTGACGGATTATATAGGCTGATTATATTACTTTATTGGCGTGCGCAGCAAAAACTGTCAAAATTCAGTTTGTAAAATATTGGAAAATTCATAAAATAACCAGATAAGCCTAGTAAAATAAAAATACTATTATTATATTATTGTTAATGCAACTATTTATTTGTACGATAGAAAACGTTTCATTCAGCATGTAAGCTTAAATGCTCACTTATTATCTTTCACTTTTAAGTTATATATTATGTTTTTTCTTTCGTCGTGCAATATATCAATAATTTCGTCTATAATATTATGTCCGATTGGCAGTCTGTACAGTTTTTCCGTTGTTCGAATGAAATTGAAATTCGGATGGTGGTGGGTTCGGATCCCAGTCAGGTTTTTGTGATTTTTTTTTAATTATTTAAATCTACTAGATAGTGGAACTCCGTGCAAAGATCGGTTACCGAGGCACTTTATCTACGATTATCTATTTGTTTTTTTGTTTTTTTTTTAAATTAAATAAGGGGGCAAACGAGCAAACGGGTCACCTGATGATAAGCAACTACCGTCGCCCATGGACACTCGCAACATCAGAAGAGCTGCAGGTGCGTTGCCGGCCTTTAAATGTAACGGCAAATGTCTGTTTTCCTTTCAGTTCTTCCTGTTCGCCGTACTGGCCTTCGTGGCGGCTCAGCCGACGCTGCTTGGTGGATACAGATACGACAACGGCTACGGATGGAACGGCTACGGATGGAACGGCTACGGCGGATATCCCGGATACGGAGGCTACAGCCCCGTGTCGTACAGACACGGCTACGGATCCGGCGGCTACCCCTACAATGCCGGATACGGTACCGTTTGGTAACCTAATCCGAAAACCATACTTTCAGTTCACAAATATGAATTTGTTGTTTTAAGGGATGATACCTTTTTATTAAATTTTATTTGATGTTATTCTTATTTATTTATTTACTTTTACTAGAATACAAATCCTTTAACCATTCAATTATCATTAATATAAAATGGTTAAAGTTGACTTAAGAAATTTTATCATCATTATATCTATATATATATATGTATATATATATTTAAAGTTAGCTGGTAGTAATGGAAAGAAAAAACTGTTTTTATTTTTATTTTTGCCGTGTAACTAAAAAACCCAATTACTTAAGTATATTTATTATATTTATTACTATTTACATAGGAGGAAGAAGGAAGGAGGAGAAGGAAGGAAATAATCTATAAAATGTCTGAGACATCTATATATAGGGGAACCTAGCAGGGTACACAAGTGAAAGACTCGCATGCTATATGTCAACTGTTTATTAAATTTATTTGTAACTAAATCCAGCCATACACATATCTCACACACACAATTACTTCTTGCGCGCGTCAGCATTCACACACCTCTATACAGACCCCACAATCTACAAGAAATTCTCTGTCCAATGACATGTCTTGTTTGTATCAAGTTGGTAGACCACCCAGTACATACATTCCTGCTCATCTTCCTTTGATCTTTTTCAGGGCGCTTCATAGGTACTCAAGTGTGTACATTCAAGTGCGTATACTTATGACTTAAGTACTCAAGTGTGTACATTCAAGTGTGAAACATATAACTTACCTACATGCACTTTATATTTCTAATCCGGACGTTCAAATATAAATATATGAACGTCCGGATCGTATATTTCGACGATTGACGATCCGTATATTTATGCCTAGCTACGCCAGTAATATTCGGTGCTTTAAATATAATTTTTTTTATATTTCAAAAATTACAAGCCTCACCAGGTAAGGCTAAGTCGTGTAAACATTAAATGTTTTTAATTAAAATATTACTTTAAAAGTATTTTAATCTATACCTTAGGTACATAATTTAGTATCTCAATATTGTAAAAGGTTCCTTACTATCAAATGCATTATATTTAAGTCAGGGGAAACAATCATAAAACATTATAACACAGTTATTTATTTCAAAATCTACATCACAATCCAGTTAGTAACATGAACATAATAATCCAGTAGTTAAGACAGCCCTATTTACAAGGCAGAGGGCATAGATACAAAATTTAGATTACACTTGTAATTTGAAAATGAAATTGGCGAAATATACAGGGTAAGCCTAATTATATTTATATGGCATATCTGAGTTTAATAGTAACCATACCCGTAATTGTACGGATTATACGTTGATCCGTAACCGCTGTACGCAACCGGATTCGAATATCCGGAGTATCCGGCGTAGCTAGGGTAGCCGCTGTATCCGTAGTTGTTGTATCCGTATCCGGAATAAAGCTGTGGAGCTGCCGCCGTAAGGGCCAGGATGGTGAACAAGAACATCTAGAAAGAAAACTCAAAATTAAAAAAAAATATGTAAAAAAAATTAACCACTGTCGGGCAGTGAGCGAGTTGACGATGATAAATTAATTATAGCTAAGGACACCCTCCTTCATGTCTGCTTTCAAACAAACAAAACTAGATGCAAATCAGTTCATCCGTTTGGGAGCTACGATGCCACGGATAGACAGACATCAGTGGCGTGGGGTTCTTATAACCCCGTTCCTATCGACTTCACTTACCACTTACCTTTTGGAGACCCTCAACCAAATCCCTACCTATTGCTATTATACAGGCTAGGGCTTCCCTATGAAGGAGAACCAGCCTTCGCCACTGATAACATACACTTCAAACTTATAACACTCTATACCCTCTTTTCGTCGGGGATAAAAATGAAAAACACTTCACTCACAATGATAAGTAAGCTATTTCAGTAATTTCTAGAAAATGTATCAATATGCATGTTATTATAATATTATTGTTCTATGTATGAAACTGTAAAATAAAACTTTAATAAGTACAGCCTTCACGAGGTCACACTGTTACGATTATCTGAGATTTAATTACCTTAGATTTACTTAAACTGTAAAGGAATACCTAACTATATATTATGAGAGACCATGGATAGAATTCTTTTTACCCGACTACAGCGAAGTTAAAAGGAAGGGTAATGATTTTGGCAGTCTATGTATGTATTTATGTTTGTTCCACCGTAGCGTCTATATATCGTATCGTATCGTAGATAAATATTTTTGTGATTATTTTTATTTATTTAAATTTCCGAAAAACGCTCCGAGGTACTAAATACTTATAGGCTCTTGGCATAAGTAAAGACAATATTGGTTGATATTAAACCTTATTTAAATTTCCTTACGACTAATAAGTACTTCAATTTTTAAAAAAAATCATTTCGCCGCAAACCGTAGCTACTTTTTCTACTATTTACTACTGCACGGATTTCAATGAAATTTGATATGGAAGTAGTTTAAGCTCTGGATTAAACCATAGGATACTTTTTATCCTAAAAATGTACAGTGTTCCCGCGGGTGGGCAACAGCTATTATATCAATAATTTCGACTGTATTAATAATGTCGGTCCGATTGGCACTTTGTATAATTTTTGCTTTGTTCGAATATTCGGCATGTGGTGGGTTCGGATCTCGGTCAGATAAATTTTTGTAATTCTATTTTATTTATCAGAACTCCGAGCTAAGCTTGGTTACCCAGGTACTGGTCTTAAAATACCACAGCACTTACCAATTTAGCGAGCATCGTGAGTACTTCTGTCCCTTACTTCTGGAAGACGTATGTAAATTTTATGGTTTTGTTTAGTATTTATATGGACCAAACGTCCTTGAAAGCTCCTACCATAACGGAAACTCACAAAGAATTCTGCTCGAAATCAATTTAAATATAGAATACAGAAAACGTCTGACTACGAACCCTACATTTTCAATTAGGCTCTTTTGTCTGCGGTGTACATATGCACCTGACATGAATATCTATCATTATATTTAAGCCATTAATATACAATAAATTTTTTTTCGCACTGTTATGTTGTATTGCAAAAAAAATTTATATTCGAAATTGAATTTGGTACGAAGGCCAAGTTTTGTAAAAACCTAATAACAACTTTAGCCAGAAACTACTTGTAAAAGGTGAACTGTTTTTTTTATATTTATTTTTAGTGTTATTAACCCCTGATGAAAACAGAGGGGCATTATAAGTTTGATGTGTCCATCTGTATGTATGTGTGTATGTCCGTGGCAGCGTAGCCCCCAACGAATAAACCAATTTTGATCTAGTTTTTTTGTTTGAAAGCTGACAATCGAGAGTGTTCTTAGCCATATTTCATCATCATCAGGATTGCCTGTACAGTTTAGTTGTAAAGATGTACCGGAGCGTGTGTGTTGGTTTCCATACTACTCAGCTCAAGCTTACCTGACAGGTAAGACACAGCTGCAAGCAAACCTGTCAGGTACACCTTACGTCTCTAGCTAGCTTAAGCGCTATTACATTGCAGATGTGAGACCCATGAGACCTCTTCCCTGCCAAGAGCAATATTCTGGTCGCCCTCGGGTCGGCCTAGCGCGCAGGCCTGAGATTAGACGTGATTAGATGTGGCTGTTAGCAAATCCTTTGCATGCAATAGGCGGCTGATATTATTATGTATCATTATTTTTTTTATTAGCGTCTCGTCGCAATTTTATTCACATTGTATGAGAGGAAATTTTAATGTGGGCGCCCAGGACGTGAAAACAAAATTAAGGAAGATCGATGAACCCATCGACAAAACAAGCGTCGTATTTGTCAACATTGTTCAGTCTTCAGAAGCTCTTACATCAAGGACAAATCAAAATAGCTAATTTGGAAATATTGTGTAACGTTATATAAAATCAATCAGTATTTATGTGATACTTTTAATATTGTGTATGTGAGTAATATATTGTAATATGTTTTTGATATGATGATACAATTTTTTCCGCGCGTTATTACGCGTTTATTATAAAACTTAAAGGGACGATTTTTCAAGCGAGATCTGTAATCTTTGAGGATTTGCGACAAGTATTATATAGCGACTTTATCTTTTTTTGTCTGTGGTCTACGATCATAGGATCCAAAATCGAGTTCGAAGTTTAAAAATAGAAATATTTTTTTATCTTTGACCTCGAGAAAAGGAACTCGACGAAAATTCGAACCGTTTCAGGCTCGCAGACTTTTTAAAGGAATTCCCTCGTACGCTTGAATAAAAATGCTCTTTCGATTGACTTATTTTTTTGAATCGCGGACAGCAGGTATATGGCAAGCAGGTCCTAACCCCTTTCTCGTTTAAATGTCCAATAAATTCGTGTGGAATGTTGGAACACTGAACAGCCTATTTGAAAGCGCGTAGAAGCATTGTTTTTGCCTGTACCATTGTGTAGCGTAAACCCGACTGTCGCAGGATTTCTGCGGTAAGTAACAACTGCTTACTGCGTATTACATCTTTGATATTACGTAACTTACTAAACTATTTACATTATTATACGACCTTTATATACCCAAAATACTAACTTCAATCACTAAATTGTTTCCTGTGTAATGCGAGTTATTGGAATGGGTGTTACAGCTCTCCTTAGTATCAGGTCAATGATTTTTGTATTAACATACACTCTACACTCTACAAGAATGTAGATACAGAATACAGAATGGCCAGTATAGGGATGGCAACGTTTAATTGTTTATGCTGGAACCTGTTGATGAATCCATCCTACTATATAATATTATAAATGTGAAAGTTTGAGAGGATGGATGGATGAATGGATGAATGAATGGATGGATGTTTGTTACTCTTTAACCCAAAAACGACTGAACGGTTATCGATAAATTTGTTATTGGTAGTATGGCTCTGGAATAAAACATAGGCTACTTTTCATCCTGAAAAAGTACAGTATTCCCTTGAGATACTATTTTTACGATATATATTCACGCAGGCGGAGCCGCGGAAAAAGGGTAGTATTCAATAACGTTCTGTAAAGTCAATTATAAATTCCTATAAATAAAAATGAATTGCAGTTTTTTCTAAGTAAAACTCAAGAACAGCTGGCCGATTTTGAAGTTCAGGGAAGGTTGAACGGTGAGAAGTATGAGAAAAATTGCGAGGAAAATAAAAGAAACTACAGTTAAATTTTCCCATACTAACTGTTCCTACCTCTCAAATATTTGAATTTTGATGTTCGTTCCGTTGCACGTCGGCAGCGTTAACTTGAGTCTCGAGTGCTAATTAACGCCAATTTTTTTTTTGATGGCGTTACGGCTTAAAACCTTTTGCCAGTATCAAGTTAAAAAGGCGGGAAATAGAATTCTAGTTTAAGTTTTCAACATCGTATTTCTAAATCGTCAAGTCAATGTCCAAATAAATAGTCAGTGCAGTCAATGAGTCAAGTCAGTCGATTTAGTTAAGTGGTAGAAGCTTTACTGGATCTTAGGGAGTTTTGGAGTGGAACACAAAATAGCACGTTGTTTGAAGTTGTACCACTTGCCCACACTTGTGCACGTTAACGAATATTTAATGGTTAATATTCTACTAATAATACAAATTCAGAACTGAAATAAGACAAGTTTACGGAAGAAATACAAAAACAACAACGTCACACATTGAATTCCCGGCAAACACTACATGTCAAATCGGTGCGTTCAGAAATTTTGTTAGAATGCAAAAAAGTAATTATTTCAGAAACATTTTCAAAGTCAATGTCAAGTCAAAGTTATTTGATCAATTTTGTCACGAATAGCAATTACAAATGTACAGGTGCCGTTAAATTACAGAACTCTTGATTTGTTTACCTGCAAATTATTGTAAACTAGATGTAGCCCGCGACTTCGTATACGCGCGAAAAAAAATTCTGCGGGAACCCTACGTTTTGCTGCGATAAAAAGTAGCCTATGTGTTATTTCAGAGTCTAAACTACTACCATACTCGATTTCGTCAAAATCCGCCCAGTAGTTATTACGTTTAAATTAGTATGGATTGTGGTCATCCATTCTAGTTGAAACCACGACCAGACCAGTTGCTTAGCATGCCCTGCGACCACAGAGCCATCGAGCTTCTCACTAATTCCTCATTATATTATACATTTGAATGATTAGGTAATACCTTTACCTAAAGTTTCAGCCAGTTAAACTTATCAGTTATTCTATAGCATTTTATATGTCTATACCTTGGGGTAGAAAGAAAATAGTTCGTATAAATCATTTTACCCAAAATGAGTTATGCAGTCTTATTTAAAAAAATTCCGCTCTAACACTTTCAAATTCGCAAAAAACGGCCCAAATGACTTCAAAGTATAAACAGAGTTTTTGTTGGAACTTATGATCTAAGAACCAGAAAAGATAAATTTATTATATTGCTATGACTATTTGGAGTAATATCATATTTGTTATTAGATTTTGTCGTAAAAGACAATAGACGTGAGTCAAGTATGGGGTATTACAAGCGTAACTAATGCACTTGGTTGTAAAAACCAAAGTTCAGTACGATTTTGACTTACCGCCATATTCTTGTATTTAGTACAATTTATAAAATAAATCGAATAAAGTAGATATAAAGTACTCAATGTGTGAAGATTTTGAAGAAGAAGAGAAGATTGATTACTGACGTCCAAAAGTTTGTAAACCACTTAGGTATTTCATTTGGTTTAATGCAGTAACATACCCTCTTAGCTCATTTCATTTTGCAATTATGAAGTAGTTGATAAGGTGGATATTTGACTAATTTTTCTTTTTTGGTCTTATATTTTCATATAGTAATTTAATATTGCAAATTCGGTACTACCGCTTATTCAGATGACCCCTTAAATCAGTTGAATACGACTCGAGTTGCTACAAGGGCCAATTACCATAATATTTTATTATTAAATCCTGGATAACTGGTGATAACTTTGATGATCAATGATTGTTCTAAGCACATAATATTCTAATCATAACAAAAATTAATTACTTATTTCGTTGCCGCATTAACAACTATTATAAAGCTATTTAACGTAAATAATAAAATAAATAAAGTAAAAACCGACTGCGTAATAACAAAAAAAAACAACAAAGTCCAGTTAATCGAGACTTTTGCTATCGAATATTATTCAATAACTAGCGCAGTAGGGTAAAAACAAATCGATTTAATTCTCAATAATTGAGAAATGGGTTAGTGTTGGAGACTGGAGTGTTAGTATATTGATGTCGTCCTTTATGCCATTTGTAGTTATTCCATAAATAAGGTGAGTTCAAATCAATTTCATATTCGATATATAATATATTGTTTTTTTTTTTGTTGTAATATTTGGCGCAGTTAACATTTCGAGTTGAAATTTTTAACTATCAGCTTACACTAAACATTTTGGTAATAAAAATTCCATAAACACATTATTCAACGCCTGATAAAAACTTTAATGCAGTTGTTCACGCGCGCGAAATACTTGCCGCGGGCAAAAACATCGACACCGAACGGTGAACCGGTTAGGGCGAGAACGAGAAGGCGAGATACTGTTCACAGTTCACACGCATTACTCGGGTATTCTCGTGGCGTCTCGGCGCGTCGTCGGCAAAGTCGATATTAATGTGTGCGATGTGCCGCGACGAAAGGTTCACAGCTCGTTCGCGCGGGGTTCACATTCACGGCGCCATAACAGTTTGCGCGCGACCATAGACGCGCGCTGTCGCTAACAAAATGGCGTCTAAAAATCACCAAACTTGGGATAACAAACTAGAAATGGTGTTTCTAAACCATTACTTCGCCGAAAAAATACTATGGGACACAAAAAATCCTTACTACAAGGACAGAAATCAAAATCATGCAGCATGGGATCGGATCAGCAATAGCATGAACATAGATATCGAAGAACTAAAAAGGAAGAAAGACTCTTTGTTGTCCAGTTATCGTCTATATAGAAATAAGGTTAAAAAATCGCTGATGAATGGGGCTGAAGAAGTCTATAAGCCCATCTGGTTTGCATATGCATACATGGATTCTTTCCTGTCTAAAGGCCCCATCGAAGTAAAAACCATTGAAAATGAGGTAAGTTACACTTTATTTCCATAATATTTATTATTTTTTAACGTAATAGTAACGTAATAGTACACGATAGTAAAATGTAGATATTAAATTTTGTTATCGTGTCCACAAAAAACTTGGCTATGTGCAGACGTCTACCTGCACAGTAAGTGATAAACTAATTGGACTAAATTCGACGAATGCGGGGGAGGATGGAGAGGAGGGGCCTAACGTAAACCGCTTCGTGCGTGCTTTATTATACCCGGTTTCTGTCTGAGGTTTTATGTCGGTAGTTTATCTATTCAATAGCGTTTTTAATTGGTTAAAGCAAACACTACCGACAAAAAACCTCAGAAGCCGCATTTACCGCAACAAGCATTAGACAAATGAATCCTACATAATACGATCAGTAATTGACGTATCGTATGCAGACTTCATTGATCTGGTCTTTGACACAACTATTACACACAAATAGGTCGCGATTCGTGTGTTTTTGAGAGCATTTATGATGAGATTTTCATAGGGCATACCACTTCATTTGCTTCTATCCCCCTCTTATTTTAGTTAGCTAGTTATATTGCCAATCATTTATTGTGCATACAGTTATAGAACTAGGTCTATACTCGCGGGCTCGAAAATCTAGTCTCAGCAAGACAAGGAACAAAAAATTTCTGTGTTCCTACTACTAGGTAATAGTTATGTACTGTATGACAAATATTTGCATCATTTATTGCAGGATGAAGACGCCGAGGACCCACTTTACCAGGAAGACGACAAAAGAAACGTGTATCTCGTACCCTTAAGTAATGATCGGCTGATGGGTACACCGGCAAGGAAACGGCAACAGAGTTCATCTGAGCCACAAGACAACATATTCGAAGAAAGCCTTGCTAGTATCAGCCAAGCATTAACAAGACGGAACAATTCCCAAGATGAAGACGACTGTGATCGCTATGGGAAAATCTTAGCGAATAAACTTAGAAAATTGTCAGAAGATGAAAGGTTAATTTTTATGCACGAAATTGATGGTATGTTTATACAACGAATTCAGAAGAGGCTTAATTCTTCATAAGCTACTTTTTATTAAGTTTTAAGTTGTAGGGTACGTCTTAAGTCTGAATAGATATTTCATGTCAGTATTTTCCATAAATATATAATTTTTAATTATTATTATGTATGCAAGGTATATTTTAATGTAGCTTTAAAAATGACCAGATTTCAAAGAGTTGAAATTATGACACAAATAATTTGAATGGCAATTTCATTCGTAACTTATGTTATTCGATTAAACTGTTATTACACAGTTAACTGTTAGAGTATTCGATCACTTTTTCAATTTAAATTGTTCACCTAAGATACTGCCTCCTCTAAGTCCTAACTTAAAAGGATTATAGGGTAAAAATTCTATCAACCCTTTTATAAATGTGAGCCGGTGATTTTTGATCTGCTGCTCGATTTTGAAAAATGGATCACGAATTTTTTTATTCCCTAGTCCCGTGGTTGGTTTGGTTTGTTTATAGCAAGGGACGTAGTCCCCAATAATGTTATGAAAAGCAAGTATAAAAAATAAAACTTTATTAATATATTGCCACAGTTTTATTTTACCAATTAATGTACACAAATCAGGAGAGCATAGTCGTTATTTTTTAAATAATCATTGTTTAAGTGATCAGCGTAGATAGTAAGCACCGGGTAGGGCTGAGTAGGAGTAGGCGATCGGGGTGTTGTAGGGCGAGACGACGGCGGGGACGGCAGAGAGGGGGGCGGACAGGGGCACCGCGGGGTAGGTGTACTCCAGCGCGGGGTATGTCAGCAGCTGCGGCTCGGGCTTGGGCGCCGCCAGCGCCGCCGCCACCAGCGCGAACACCGACAACTGGAACACACACACGTTCTAGAAGATTCCTCGAGTATGTTGTTTCTGGGCACATTATAAATCAGTTTAGATTAGTCAAAAGTGCCTGATGTTGAATCGGACACGGAGCCGGCCGATTCAACATCAGGCACTTTATTTTGTGTTGACAGGAAAAGTTGCGCGGAAATTTAAGATGTGTAAGAAAACCTAACGAGTATTATTAACTTTTCTAATAAGAGTTTCTTCGATTCCTCATGGATCCCATCATCATCGTTGTTAGGGTATACCTCGGCCCACAACATTTCACTTTTTGGTAGCTGTGCATGTGCAAAGAAATCGACATCGGTGTAAAAGTGTAAAAGACTATTTGAAATACCTATATCAACATAATACCATGACGTATTGTGTGATGATGGTGGTGGTGATGATGATTATTAATTAGTGACATATGCTTGGAGTTCTTTGAACAATGTTGAAATTTCCAAACGTGTATCTATAAAGACTGAGGAGACCTGTCCAGTCCCTTTGGATTCAGTGTATACCTTGGCACAACATTTGACTTTTTGGTAGTTGTAAAAGTTCAAAGAAATCGATATCGGTATAAAAGACTTTGAGAAATACCTATATCAACATAAGATCATGTTGTATGGTGTGATGATGGTGGAGGTGATGGTTATTATTTTATAGTGACATAATATTCTTAATTTTTTATAAACAATACTGAAATTTCCAAACATGTATCTTCAAAAACTGAGGAGTGCCGTTCCGTGCTTTTGGATCCAGGGTATACCTTGGCACATTTCTCATTCTGGTAGCATATTCTCGAGTTACTTCAAAAAAAGTCAAAATCACTTTAGGTGTCCCTATAAATTTTGAGAACTTCTCTCGATTACTCATGGATCCCATCACCAGGTCTTTGGTGACAATGAGACCAACTTGGAAGTCAACCCTTTAAAATAAAAAAGAATTTCGAAAATCGATCCACAAACGACGGAGTAATCGCGTAACATACACACAATAAGAAACATACACACGAATTGATAACCTCCTCCTGTGTTTTTAAAATTCCAAAGCTGAAAATTTAATATTCATAACAGTTAAGTTTCCAAATAAAGCTTTGATTTATTGTTACAGCTGTCCCGACACACGTTGTTTTGTCGCACCTATAAATATAGTTTACCCCCTTACTAATAAATATATTTACACAACGGATAACTTATTAGTTAGTATGAAAAAGATAGCAACGTTATTACCAACGATATTTCGTTGCTAATAACGTTGCTATCTTTTTCTATCATGTAGCATTTCCAACGTATCAGACAAAATATACAGCAACGTTCTTTAAGTTATCCGTTGTGTAAATATTTTTATTAATAAGGGGGTAAATATTTTCCCCGCAAATTTTTCCAATATTTCTCACCGTTTATATATCAAGTTACCGTTTTATAAATTGATGTATAGTGATAAATAGTGTAACTAACACGACTTTCTGTTATATATATATATATATATATATATATATATATATATATATATATATATATATATATATATATATATATATATATATATATATATATATTGTTATCAGAATAATTCAAAAATTGTAAAAAGTAAGATTGTCCAAAGACTTACCAACTTGAAGAACATGTTTGTTATTGGTTTGCGTGTGTTATGATGACCAGGACATACTACCCAATATTATATACCCCACAGCAACCTTGATCTTGCGAGACAAATGGAAGCAAAAACACGCGACGCGACAACACGCCTTGTTAGGAAGTGTAATGTTTGTAATCGATAATCTGATCATTTTTTCGTGTGCTCATTGTTTAAATTTAAATTAATTGTTGATTTATGAAGAGAATGTCGTTGATAACGCAGGCTCATTACGTGTTACATATTATTATAATTACATATACCTTTATATTATTATAGACAGGGCATGTCGCGGCAAAAAGTGTCAACACTTAAACTGCCCTAGATTTTTTCTGTCAAATGTACGTCTTCTCATAGCCCATCCTTAGTTTTGAAATCATTATATTATTATCTATAATAGCATCATTCAGACTATCTAGCTGACCGCTGACGCTTTACTACAAGAAACTTATATTTAATAGTAGTTTCATTATAGCTTTCATATTATACCAGCTTATACCACCCTATAAATGTGGGAGAGCCACGCTTCGGCATTAATGGGCCGGCTCGACCGGGTAGTACCACAGCCTCACAGAAAACCTGCGTGAAATAACGCTTGCATTGTGTTTCGCCGAGTGAGTGAGGTTACCGGAGGCCCGATGGGGGTTGGGGATTTTAAGGACTGGGAATGCAAAACGCAATGTTGCCAGTGTCCATGGGCGACGGTAATCGCTTACCATCAGGCGGTCCGACTGCTCGTTTCCTGGTTCATTTCATAATTAAAAAACCTGAGGCCGAGATAAAACTAAATACCTATACAAACACATCTAGGGGTCTAAAAAGGCCACTTTAGGTGTTTCATATTATGTTTCATACATTTTTTTCCATACAAAAATCGTGAAGTTGTAAAATCGCTACATTCATTCATTCATCTGATTTCATCATATTAGAAAACGTCAATTTTGACAGTTTTCAATAGAAATGCGTAAAATGGCGTACATAATATGAGTTGAAAAAAAAATATGAATCATATAATATGAAACAACTAAAGTTGCCTTTCTAGACCCCCTGATATATTTTTAGAAATCTGTAGTTTTGTATACACAGCTTACTTTAAAAATACTATATTACATATTATACTATACTGTGGCTGAAGGCACAGTAACCATACGAGGGCGGGTCAATAAGTCCGTGACTTTTGGAATAAAACACAGATTTTTTGATAAATAAATCATTTTATTTTTACCCCTTACCGTACCCCTTGAGCTCTATACACTTTGTCCAACGCTTCTCCAATTTTTTATCCCTTCCAAAAAAATATGATTTATCGAGGTCCTCAAAATAGGCCTTTGTTTGCGAGATGACTTCATCATTGGAGTCAAATCTTTTGCCACCGAGCCATTTTTTCAGGTTTGGGAACAAGAAGTAGTCACTCGGAGCCAAATCTGGAGAATAGGGTGGATGTGTGAGCAATTCATAGCCCAATTCATGGATTTTTGCCATGGCAACTGCACATGTGTGCACCCTTGCATTGTCTTGGTGAAAAAGAACTTTTTTCTTGGCCAAATGAGGTCGGTTTTTTATCAAATCCTCATTGAAGCGGTCCAATAAGTTGGCATAATATTCCCCATTAATTGTTCTTCCCTTTTGAAGATAGTCAATGTGGATTATCCCACGTGCATCCCAAAAAACAGTCGCCATAACTTTATTGGCTGACAAACTCACCTTGGCCTTCTTTGGCGCCGATTCACCCTTAGAAACCCACTGTTTTGACTGTTGTTTGGTCTCTGGTGTGTTGTAATGGATCCATGTTTCGTCCACGGTTACAAAACGGCGCAAAAACTCCTCCATATTGTGATTAAACAACGCCAAACCTTCCTGTGAAGTTGTTACACGATTGCGTTTGTGGTTGACTGTGAGCAAACGCGGCACCCATCTTGCGGAAAGCTTTCTCATGCCCAAGTGATCATTCAAAATTGAAACCACTGAGCCATGCGAGATGCCTATGGCTTCCACAATCTCTTGCACTTTCAATCTTCGGTCGGCCAACACCATATCGTGAATTTTTTCGATTGTTTCGGGTGTAGAGACCTCAACTGGGCGTCCAGGACGTTCGGCATCTTCAGTGCTTGTACGGCCACAACGAAATTCAGTAAACCACTTTTTTACCATTGAAATCGATGGTGCAGAGTCCCCATAGTATTTATCAAGCTTAGCCTTGGTCTCGGTAATGGTTTTTTTTCGCAAAAAATAATGCTTAATAAGCACACGAAATTCACTTTTTTCCATTGTTTCCTTAAGTTACTGGATAGTCTGATAAAGATAGCTGTAAAACACAAACTAATTGACGCGGACGCAGCAAGTTCAAATTTTGATAGGAGTCAACTGACAGATGCCTGTTGACAGGAGTAGTGTTGCTTTTTCAGTAAGGAGGTTAGAAATTAAAAAAGTCACGGACTTATTGACCCGCCTTAGTATAATATTATATTTAAATGTGTATCTACTGTGCTCTAGTGAAATCTTTTGTCTCAGTATAGATTCAGTACAATATTAAAATATATAGTGTAATTATATTATGTTTGTGACATTTAGAAAAGAAAAACCTAACGGTAAAACATCGCCCCTAAAAGGGGATTTTAGACAGAGAAGGGAAACTCCTTTACAGACATGTGCCTACACAATATTTGGCTGCTAGGTACACAATAAACGTAATGTTACCAGACTCTGTTAATGAACCAGTAACGGAAACCTATAATTTCTGTTAGCAAACGATCGTAGATAGAAACACATTAAATATATAATAGACTACATGTTTTGAGACTGGACATCACATGCCAGGAAATATGGAAAAACTAAACCTACGCTTATGAGCAATGAAACCACGCCCTATATGTATCAGATTATTGATAACACATTGTATTCTAAGTACTTCCTAACAAAAAAAAGCTTTTGTTTATTCACGCCTTTTCGTTTTTGAAGATCAAGGCTGTACATAAGGTATATAATGTTGATTTATTACATTTGGAGCATCATATCGAAAAGTAACAGCAAACATCAACCATGCTCTTCAAACTGGTAAGTCCTCAATAATATCAAATTGCGATAACTTGCTTAACAAGTAAATAAAATATGGCTTAGGTGTCAAAAATTTTAGAACTCTTTTTTAATATTTTTTCATCAAAATGGATCATTTCGGTGATCAAATAAAACAAACGATCTTTTAGGTATCGATCGTAGTCAAGTCTTTTAATAACAGACTTATCTGTTACCTACATACTTTGATGTTATATCAGCGGGAACAAGAAGCAGGAACCTTAATCTGATATTTTAGTATCCTATCTTATATAATATAACAGTTGTCACTTTCAGCTTGAAGTATCTTCTACTATCTCACCTGATGCTTGCCGTGTGTGCACCTAGCAGATACCGTTGCGTAGCCAGTAGCAACATAATATTTGAGGAATGTTCTGAGAACGTGTGTGTGTTCCAGTTGTCGGTGTTCGCGCTGGTGGCGGCGGCGCTGGCGGCGCCCAAGCCCGAGCCGCAGCTGCTGACGTACCCCGCGCTGGACTACACCTACCCCGCGGTGCCCCTGTCCGCCCCCCTCTCTGCCGTCCCCGCCGTCGTCTCTCCCTACAACGCCCCGCTCGCCTACTCTCCATATTCGGCTCTCTCCAGTGCCTACTACTATCGCTAATTTAAAAAAAATCTCATGTTCTTCTATTGTTCTGCAATTTAATTAGAGATAACTATAAAGGATACGATTTTATATTACATTAAACATTACTTTCATAAATAAATACATTTGCATCTTTTCTTTTTCTTTTATTCGCCCAATATTTCGTCTATTTTAATTTAAAACTTGCTTTTTTATTGAAAAAATGGTTTTATTCGTCGACAGGATAATTCACTTTAAATGCGTCTGTAAATCGGGTCAGTATTTAGAATTCCAATGTAATACAATTTACATCTCGTCTATTAGCAAGTCGAAGTGAATTTAGAATAGAACTGAGATTTATCTATTTTTTATCGAGTTTACTAATTTACTATGGGCTGATTTTTCAATCGTCAGATAACTTTCACCTGAGGAAAAAAAAGTACTTCGACAGATGTTGTATGAAAATCTGTCAAAGTCACAGATTTATTCCTCACGTAAAAGTTATATGACGATTGAAAAATCAGCCCATTAATGGAAAAAAGGAAAATCACCATATCTACGTAGTACGTACCCCTTCTCTACTGTGTTCTACTGAAAAAGTGAAAGTATTTTTTTATCTATTTAAAGATAATTGGTAAGCTTCTACGGAATCTGAAATGTGGTGTCCTAAAAAATTTAAATGATCAATTTAAATAACAAAATACGCAGCTTCCTTTCGTTTACGTCTGTACTTTGAACGAGTTCAGGATAACATACGTGGTTCTGATTTCAACGAAACTTTCTTGGAAGAGGGCAAGGTACCGCCTAATGATACCCTCAGTATGGAAATGTTTTGATTTCATAATTATATTTGTTGTTTATAGATGGAGCAGACATGTTTTTACGACTTCTAGAATATTCCCGATAAGATAATAACCTCACGGCCCACGATATCGCGTAGGTACGGTACGGAAAATTATTGTACGTTGAAATTATAACGTTTAGTTTATTGCCCACTACATGACTAATTTTGGGTAGCTTTATTTTTAGTTGGGGCAAGATTAACCCAACCGATCTTTATTGTTAACAAACAACTTTACACTTTATAAAACAGTCGATATTATTCAACTCGATCTTATAGTAGGTAACATAATGAAAATACATTAATGTTTTAATGTCGCTTCGTGAAGATGTTAAACCTAAGAACGATTCAGGCATGAAAATAAGAAGTAGAAAGGAATAAAATAATCATTTATAAATTACTAACATAGTTTATTTCCTTAATTTAATCCTGGAGCATTAAAATAGAGTAACGTAACTTCTTAACAAAGCAGAATTACAATATGATAGATAGTAGATGGTCTCAAAACATGGCGGTGCGGCGGTGGTTTGATGAAACCTTACTATAAAATACAGCTATACACAATAATCTCAGAAGAAGTAAGGGCTGCCGTATCCGTATCCGTATCTGTAGGCGTAAGGCAGGGAGTAAGAGTAAGGTAAGTACGGCGACGCCGCGATGGAGTAAGGGTCGTACAACGACGGGTAAGAGAGGAACTGAGGATCCGCTTTGGGAGCAGCCATCGCGACCGCCAGCACTGCGAAAAGGGTGAACTGAAAAAGATAATAACAAAATTATACGAACAAATTGCATAACAAATATCTTTAAAATAAAGTAGAGTTTAAAACTAAATAATCAGCACTTAAGGGCATCACAGACGACTAAAATTCTATAATATTCTATGTTAAGACAAAATATCGATTGCTATACAGTTTGTATGAACTATCACAGAGGCCTTAGACATTATATAATATTTTCAATTTACGTACTTTAAATTTTAATATGAAATATAACCAGGCATCTTAAGATAAAATATTATGGTATCGTCGCCATCTCTGACGCTCTTTATGGAAATTTTATTTTGAGATATGTTGTTTGAGAATTTAAAAATATAAAAAGAATATTCTTGTCACTATATTAGTGTCACATAAAATTCGCCATAGAGCCCACAAAACCCGATTTTGGCCCGATTTACCTAATACTCAGTTTTATGGCTATTAGTAAGAGAAGAAACAATATATCGTTATTTATCCCACATGCTAACACTTATTATGAGTGCCATAAAGTCGTAATTCCGACGTCGTGAAAAAGAAGACCCAAAAGATCACCAATTCGGGATAACATCCTATCTAAAAGACAGAAAGCAATGTACTGAAATAACAAATATTATAAACAATAGAGAAATTTCTTATAGATCTGAATACAGAATCAATAGTTGCGGTGTACCACAAGGGAGTATTTTGGGTCCAAACTTATTAATAATATATATAAATGATTTGCCAAAAATTTTAAAACATGAGGGCATCATGTTCGCTGACGATACAACATTGCTAATAAAATCCTGTAAACAATATTTAAATGACGAGATTGAAAATGAAATTAAAAATGTGACGAAATGGTTGTATTGTAATAATTTACAGGTCAAACTAGAAAAAACTAAAATAATAAAATTTTATAAATCGACTAAAAATAATGACAAACATTTAGAAATAAAAGTAAGCCCTATTAAATGCGTACCTTCTACTTAATTTCTAGGATTTATTTTAGATAGTAACTTAAATTGGAAAGATCACATAGATAATGTTTGTAATAAACTTAATAGGTTTGTATTTGCTCTGAGGAGGATAAAAAATATTGTTTCACTAGATGCCGCTGTAACAGCCTATCATGGATACGTTTCTTCAACATTAAGATATGGTTTAGTATTGTGGGGAAATTCAGTAGATTTAAACAAAGCATTCTTAATACAAAAAAAATGTATCAGAGCTATGGCAGGAGCTGATAGACTAGCACATTGTAGACCTCTTTTTAGAAAGTTTAAAATACTTCCTCTTGCTAGTCTATATATATTAGAATCGTGCCTATTTATTAAAAAATATACTGCGTTATTTGAAGATCAGAATTATAAACAAAATGCCAGATGTAAAAGAACCAGTAGTAAAAATATAACTATTCCAACACAGCGGTTAACAATTCATAGCAAGAACGCATATTGCATGACTATTAAAATATACAATAATATACCCAATAGAATTAAAAATAATAATACTACATGCAATAAATTTAAAAACGAACTATTCACCTGGTTATTAGATAAAAGCTACTACACAACACAAGAGTTCTTTAATGATGTTATAGTTACCAAAAAATTCAAAAATATGTTTTAAATATTTATTTTATTCTGTTTTAAATTCTTTTATTTTATTTTCTATATCTACATATTACAAATAAAATAACATAAATAATAATAATTGATTTGACATTGCTATAATAATTATTACTTAATTAATATAAGTTATTAAATATGATGATTTTGACATACTAAGGCGGGTCAATAAGTCCGTGACTTTTTGAATTTCTAACCTCCTTACTGAAAAAGCAACACTACTCCTGTCAACAGGCATCTGTCAGTTGACTCCTATCAAAATTTGAACTTGCTGCGTCCGCGTCAATTAGTTTGTGTTTTACAGCTATCTTTATCAGACTATCCAGTAACTTAAGGAAACAATGGAAAAAAGTGAATTTCGTGTGCTTATTAAGCATTATTTTTTGCGAAAAAAAACCATTACCGAGACCAAGGCTAAGCTTGATAAATACTATGGGGACTCTGCACCATCGATTTCAATGGTAAAAAAGTGGTTTACTGAATTTCGTTGTGGCCTTATAAGCACTGAAGATGCCGAACGTCCTGGACGCCCAGTTGAGGTCTCTACACCCGAAACAATCGAAAAAAATCACGATATGGTGTTGGCCGACCGAAGATTGAAAGTGCAAGAGATTGTGGAAGCCATAGGCATCTCGCATGGCTCAGTGGTTTCAATTTTGAATGATCACTTGGGCATGAGAAAACTTTCCGCAAGATGGGTGCCGCGTTTGCTCACAGTCGACCACAAACGCAATCGTGTAACAACTTCACAGGAAGGTTTGGCGTTGTTTAATCACAATATGGAGGAGTTTTTTAACCGTGGATGAAACATGGATCCATCACAATACACCAGAGACCAAACAACAGTCAAAACAGTGTGTTTCTAAGGGTGAATCGGCGCCAAAGAAGGCCAAGGTGGGTTTGTCAGCCAATAAAGTTATGGCGACTGTTTTTTGGGATGCACGTGGGATAATCCACATTGACTATCTTCAAAAGGGAAGAACAATTAATGGGGAATATTATGCCAACTTATTGGACCGCTTCAATGAGGATTTGAAAAAAAACCGACCTCATTTGGCCAAGAAAAAAGTTCTTTTTCACTAAGACAATGCAAGGGTGCACACATGTGCAGTTACCATGGCAAAAATCCATGAATTGGGCTATGAATTGCTCCCACATCCACCCTATTCTCAAGATTTGGCTCCGAGTGACTACTTCTTGTTCCCAAATCTGTAAAAATGGCTCGGTAGAAAAAGATTTGACTCCAATGATGAAGTCATCTCGCAAACAAAGGCCTATTTTGAGGACCTCGACACATCATATTTTTTGGAAGGGATAAAAAAATTGGAGAAGCGTTGGACAAAGTGTATAGAGCTCAAGGGGGACTACGTTGAAAAATAAAATGATTTATTTATCAAAAAATCTGTGTTTTATTCCAAAAGTCACGGACTTATTGACCCGCCCTCGTATTATAAATATTATTTTGATTTTATGGTGATGAAGACAGATTTTAACTTTTGACTTATGAAAGGTTTTGGTGATATGATATAATTATTACAAATATTGTTTAAAAGTTTTTAATTTGCGTGATCTTTATTTATATTGTAAATATTTCCACGCCCTAGAGGCAGAAATTGTGACCTATATTGTATAACAACATCCTTGTATTACCAATTTCTTGGAAAATAAAATAATTCTAAAACATAAACATAACGAAAAGACATTGATTTGGCTTCTCTTTAGTGGTAGCTTTTCACACTTCTGAGTTTTTGCCATTGATGTTTTGTGAGATATATAGCGTCAATTGTAGTGCAATTGACAGCTGCGTAAACGTAACGTTATCAAATGTCAATTGTATGGGCGCTGTCATAATTTTCATAAAAATCTTTTTTAGGCAACTATCAATTGTTCCGCCTGCTAGGCACCCAGATCGTTTATTTTCAAAAGACATTTACGAGACGAGATTCAATTAGGGTTTTTGATATTTTTTCTGCCCAACTCACAAAACAAGTGTCATCTGGTGGCGTAAGTGGTATCAAAAACGGTCAATAAGAATTTTCGATTCTTTTTCTGTCACCAGGCAGCGCTTGGTAGCACGACGGTCCTTGTGTGTTAAAAAGCTGTCAGATGACACGAATTTAAAAACCCTCATTAAGAGTTGCCTTTTGAACTCTTAAAGTCTAGCGTTACTACCAATATCTACTTAAAAGGTTAAAACGATAACTTATTTAAGATTATAACCGCACATGTTTGAATGCCCTAGGTCCTAGGCCATCCAAAAATCTAATAAAAAACATATCGTGTACAAGGTACACGTGTCCGAAAAGATTCATCATTCCAAATCCAAAAGTACTTTCATCGTGCCTAACATTACTTCAAAAAATAATAGAAAAATTGAAATTGTACACCTAGCGTCATCTGTGTATTGAGCCGTACTTTGTTAAGTAAGTTTTGTAAAAGTATAAGTAGCTTCCAACAGATGGCGGTATATACAAAACCGTGACGTGGCCTTGAAATTTCACTCTCAACGCCGCTAAGTTTCATTTAAAAACAGAAATCATTAGTTATGATTATTAAATGTAAAAAATATAACCAGCTGAAACTATTTATCACTCTAGGGCTCTTTCGAAATTCAAGACTATTTTTATTTCAATATTTTTTTATGATAATATGTGTTAATAATTTAATATTATTTTTAAAATTTTTAAACTTACCAATTTGAAGAACATTGCTAGTTCTGGGCTTCTGGAGGATTGTTTGAGGAGATTTGGTTCCGTTATGGTGCTAGTACCGAATGATTCACGTTATATACTCAAACTGCAGCCTTCGCCTTCAAAATATGCATATTACACAATGATGTAGTAATTTCTGGTAATTTATGTTAATTAAATTACACTTCTGAACGTAATTTAAGGTTTTTAATTTACCGAACCATGGTTTAGCTGATATTTCATGACTTCTTTAAAGCTGTTCTAAGGGATCATCTCACACTGAGGCAAGACGCGACCCGATACAATGCTGCAACGATATGCACTACTTAAAAAGATATACGTTTCATTGTAAGAGCGGCGTCGCGCTACGCAGCTAGGTGCAGCTCGAAATTCAAACTTTCAATTAAACGTATATCTTCTTATGTAGTGAATAAAGTTCTATTTTAAATCGCTGTCTTACAAATGCAGCGCCTCGTCACGTCTCGGTGTGATCTGACGCTTACTCTTTCAATGGGTATCTTGAGTAGCTGGATATAGAACTATAGAGGGTATTTAATTGTGATCACACGCTTTTTTACTGAATAACAATCGTCAATAGGGTTTTTTTTAATTCGAAACTTTTTCTAGATGCAATTGAATTTATATTCAATAATAAAATTATTCTTTCCTCCCGCTTATCATTTCCTGAGAGGCAACCGCATAAGGCTAGATATTTTGTAATGAATTAAAACCTGAACAATTTGTTATATAAGATCTGGAAAATTTACAGTTGACTGATTTTTGGTGAGCACTATTAATATATTCAGAAAACAGAACCCATAAATAGGTACAAAGCACGAATCAAACAGTTAATATTACAATTGATAGCCTATTTTTATATTCCATCTATCTAAAAAGCGCACATGAGGGTCTTCCCAATGTAGTGTCCCGTGTAAAATGTCATTTTTCGTTCACAGCTCTGAGTGTAATGGTCACCGAGTAATACATCATGTCCAATATCCATTATTGAACTTCAAAGACTATTGACAAGCTCCTATTCTAAAAATGGCTACATTCTTTATTACTCGTAGATGTGTTGTCTTAAAGTTACTACTCAGGCATGTGATATCTTTGTCAACATTTCCTGTAGATGCTTTTTTGGTTCGCACGGTCGTGGTTCGCAGAACTCTGTCTTCACGTTGTATTTGGTACGAGTGTAAAGCCAATTATAATTAATTTTCTCATCACCTCATTGCTGCTACAGATATCATTAATGTGCAAAGCCAATGTGTATTCAAAAGAACATTATTTACACTGTGTAAAAGTTATTTTGCGACTCCGAAAAATCTTTCCTTTAGATACCTACCTATATATTATAATCTTGATACTCGACGTTGCAAATAAACCGGCCAAGTGCGAGCCGGACTCGCGCACGAAGGGTTCCGTACAAAACGGCAAAAATCACGTTTGTTTTATGGGAGCCCCCCATAAACATATATTTACAACAGAAATACATTTCCATCTGTGAAAATATCAAGTGTCTAGCTATCACGGCTAAGGAAACACTTACAGCCTGGTCACAGATAGACGGACAGACAGCGAAGTCTCAGTAATAGGATCCCGGTTGTATCCTTTGGGTACGGAACCCTAAAAAATTTGTTATAAAAGAGTAGTAAGTACGTAGCTTAGAATCTATACAAGTATAGCCGGGTTATGCGCATTGATTAGTTCACGGTAAAATTAGTAAGTTAAAATACTATTAATTACAATAATAGAAGCATTATAATGTGAGAACAAGGTAATAAAGTTGTCATTTTAGAATGCCAATTGCCAGCATAATATTACTATTTTTATTATCAAACACGTTTCTATTTTTAACATTGTTTCTATTTTTAAATAAGCCGTTTGGTTGATTTATCTAAACAAATATATTGTTTAATAATAATAAATTAGATCTTGGTATAAGTTTTTAATGAAAGTCTCCATTTTAAATATTATTACAAAAATATCAGTATGAAATGGTATTGTTTTAAAATACTTTATTATTTTATGAAATTACTGTAATTAAACATTCGTGAGACACTGGATGTAAACAGCCTTCGCCAAATATTTTATGTAAAAATATTCGTATTTATAAATAATCTCCCAACTACAAATTTCCAGGCACTTTTGATTATGGAAATTACAAGAATTACTCGTAGCCTTGTCTGTCGTACCTATACTATATTGTTTCCTTCATACTATTTCGTAAGAATATATTATTATATGTTATAACGTTCGTTATAACAAATAAAATAGTGCCAAATTACAATAAGGAACTACGGATTTCAATGAAGTTCATTTTTAACCGAGGAAAAAAACGGAGGAGCTACTCATGTTAACGCGTATTTTTTTATGAATGACTATGCATCACTTTTCTTAAATTCATTGAGAATTTCAGATACTTTAGCTGTTTACCTACAGGTGATAATATTATTATGCACGTACAATGAAGATTATCATAATCATATAGATAAATAAAACAAGTAAATAAAAACTGCTAATGGCCAATATATTATTTTGTTTCAATACCATGAAGTGACAACATTCAGCTTAAGTTACCCGTTACTATGTAGACCATGCACATAATGCACAGAGTATCCAAAACCCCGTGAAAATTACAAAAAATGGTTGTCTGTGTTGGTTTACGGACGTAAATTTTACGTGATAACGTCATCACAAGCCGAATGACCACAGAAAACTAAGTAAACCATTCCTTTTAATATTTATTTTACAACGTTAAAAAAAAATTAAAAACTGTAACCCAACTGACTTTACGTAGTCGTAAATAAGGGGTCTAAAAAGGCCGAAACAAGAAAATAATTCAGATAGAAATCCAGAAATGCACAGGTAGCAAAACGGTCAAGCTAGAGCCGTGGTCGCACTTACTTTATAAGGTTCGGCACAGTCGATGTCAAATCGCAGCCGTCTGTATCAATCTTGGAGTGTAATTCTAGAAACTTCTCTAGGCCTTAGGGTCAGCTCACACCTAGACGCGACGTATTTGTGCTGTGCTTGCCAAGACCTTTATTTTGATACCAAACACGTGATGATTATCTCGGTTTAATTTTTTTAGATGTTAGAATCTGGAGTTAAACTTTCGAAATACAAAATTTTAAAAAAAAATATATAGCAGCGGCATCGTTACAAATCTACAGACACCTCATTTATTAAAAACAGCCCAGTAGTTTAGACGCTACAAGGGAACAAACATACATACATGCATACATAGACTGCCAAAATCGTCACCATTCCTTTTGGCTTCGCCGTCGTCGGTAAAAATATTAAGGTTTGTCGTCATAGGCTCTATACGACTGCATAAGTCGCATTCCAAAAATTTCCTTTTATATCTGTCAAAACTTTAAAGTGTTCTAAAAATAAATTCATCGCATTGCAGCTACTGCGGCCAAGCACCCGCTAACTTGATACAATATCTAAACCGACACATTCTAAAAGTAGTTTCCTCCGTAGTGAAAATTCTTTGTATGTATACCTAATCATTTTCTTCTAATTTTTAACGCAGATTAAAAATTCAAACCTTTTTATCACTAATAAATTGCCTATGGCACCTTTACTACCAGAATTCCGTATTATATACCCATTTTATGTGATGTATTCCAAAATGTCTTTAGTTGATTATCTTTATTGTATATAATTATACTGTACGTGTGTATGTCACTGACCTCCTCCTAAACGGCTGGGACCGATTTGAATGAATTTTATTGTATGCGTTTGGGTGGCGCCCTGGATGGTTTAGATTCACAAATCAGCCATGCAGGACAACGTCTGTCGGGTCCGCTCGTTATTTATAAATATAGAAATCGTTTGATGAAAAATAAGTTTAAAAAACTATAACCCGACTACGTTATAAAAAGGGGTCTAAAAAGGCCGAAACAAGAAAATAATTCAGATAGAAATCTAGAAATGCACAGGTAGCAAAATGGTCAAGCTAGAGCCGTGGTCGCACCGATAATAATAATAATATTATATTATTTATCAAATAGAATATATTTTATACAGGTAAAATATTATGTATAATAATAAAAATTCACATTTAAAGTCTTATATCCTAATAACGCCAATTAAATAACCTACCGTTACATATTAAATTGGCGTTTTGTAAAGGAGGAATATAAAGTCGTTTTTTTTTTAAACATAATATATTTATTTAATCAAAGTATATACCATTGCTATCTATGCACTTTTGCCATCTCATAGGTAGTTCATTGATTCCTTTACTAAAAAAACCATTCGGACAGGAATCAATAAAATCTTTGAAGGCGCTTTGGACTGCCCCATCGGAGTAAAATTTTTGCCCTTGCAAGAAGTTATCCAAATTTCGAAAATAATTGTAATCTGTTGAAGCAAGGTACGGGGAATACGGTGGATGTCTTAGACATTCTAATTGAAGCTCCTCTAATTTGGTAGCCGTCTGTTGTGCAGTGTGTGGTCTAGCGTTGTCCTGAAGCAGCAGTGGCCTAGAGCGAATGAACCACCTCAGTTGTTTAGCAGCTAGCTTCTCCATCTTGATTCGCAGTTGCTGGCAATAGACATCTGCCGTCTGGCCAGATTAAGGAAAGCTGTAGTGAACGACACCGACACAAGTCCACCAAACGCTCACAAGTAATTTTTTTTGTGTCAATTTTCGCTTGGCTGGCTTGGCAGGCTTTGGCTGGTTCGCCAGGGCTCAGCTTTTGCGATGAGCGTTTCCGATTATCGTACAGGATCCACTTTTTATCACAGGTAATGTTTCGATTTAAAATCCCTTCATTATTGTGCCGGTTGAGTAATGTAACGCAGCAGTCGACGCGCATTTGTCGGCTTGCTGCACTCAATTCATGACCTTTCAAGCTTTTTCACCTTCTCAATTTGCTTCAAGTGGATTAAAACAGTTTTATCACTAACACCGCAGCCTGCAGCTAACTCGGACGTGGTTTGCGATGGATCCGCTTCCACAATAGCCTTCAATTCTTCATTATCAACTTTAATCTCCGGCTGTCCACGGGGCTTGTTCTGCAGGTGGAAATTTCCAGAACGAAAAAGTTTGAACCAAAAACGCACTGTGTTTTCTTTTGCGACACCACCGCCACACACATAATTAATCCTTCGAGCCGTTTCTGCAGCACTGGTGCCCCGGTGGGACTCGTACTCGAAAATAATACGATATTTCAAGTTTCCAATTTTGTAAACAGAGTGACGCAAAAAAAACCAAAAGAGGAAAAAACGAATGAGTTACGGTTTTCGAAACACAAATGCATGAATAAATAGCGGTATAAATTTGAAATCGGAATTCCTAACCAAAGAAGATATATTTGAGATCAAAGTGGCCAGTACGACAAAACGCCAATTTCATATGTAAGGACCTAATATTAGGTAATGTTCGAAAATTGGACAACTGGGTTTTGTACGACCGCATTTTAAACGTGTATTTTGACATATTTGTGCAAGCAAGCCACAAACATGTATAATATATAAACGTGTTTGTGATGTACTTGCCAAGACCTTTCTTTTGATACCAAACACGTGATGATTATCACGGTTTAATTTTTTTAGATGTTATAATTTGGGGTTCAATTTTCGAAATATAGCCAATGTTACCCGCGGCATCATTACGAATCTATTGACACCTCATTTATTAAAATCGGACATGTAGTTTAGACGCTACGAGGGAACAAATAAACATAGATACATGCATACATACATACAATGACGACCTCTGTTGCTCAGTGGTTCAGCGCGTTGGTGCTCAAGCCGGGGGTCGCGGTCCGAATCCCGCCGAAGGAACAAAATAGTTTTTCTGTGTTTCTAAGTCATGGATGTGTATTAAATATATAGTGTATAATATAATAAAAATCATAAATATATGGTTAGTACAAAAGTACTACCAGACAACGGGAAGTATTTCCTATTGTCTGGTACCTGTAACACAAGTGTGACTACTTGAATGACGCTGTGTGTAGAATGCAAAAATCATTACCCTCCCTTTTGGCTTCGCCGTAGTCGAGTAAAAAATGAATGAGTGAATATGAAGGTCTCACGTTCCTAAGTGTCACGTTCCTAATGAAATCAAAGTAATGAATTTGACTGTTTTTATTTTCTATCCAATTAAGAATTATCTTGTTGAATTGGAATTACATTCAGTTAATAAACAAACAAATTAGAAAATAATACATAAAAAAGAAAAAGTATGTAAATGTTACAAATTGTATATTTTAACTTACATCGTACCAATATCGCCTGTAAGTATTACATAAAGCGATTGGTTGTGTAAAAAAATATTATGAATTTTATCAGCATAACAGAAATAATTGGTTGTCTTAATTAGTTGTGTACTAGCCAAAACACGGCCACAGTCCAGGGTTCATTCAGGAAATTTCTACCTCATTCCCAACCTAGAAATCTTAGTAATAAACACTTTTCGACTTTAAGAGTAAGAATAATTGACATTTTCTCCGATCTGCCGCATGATGCGAAACAAGCAATTAAAACACGTCAAAAGAATATTAATTAAAAAGTCTCGTTTTTGTCGTGCACGGCGTCGCGAGAGCCGGTCACGTGTAAGAAAAACGACTGAAATCTATATCGATAAAGGTTGGCCACGTGTTTTCAGTCACGCGGACGATCTTGAAGTTAGCGTAAAAATACCGAGCGGGAAGCACGGAAAGCTTCGGGAACAATGGTCTAACGACTGCGTTTGTTTACGTCACGCATATAAATGGATTGAGGGGATGTCACCTAACCGCAGAGATTACATCTAGTGACCGAGTTTTTAATTGGTTTCACGAACATTCTCTTTTGTTAGGGTAACCATCGCGATGGACAATCCATTGTACAAGGTTATTGTTTTTACTGACAATCAAATGAGCCTACATTGCCTATGTTACGGCAATGATTTTAACTGAAACTTAAACATCTTCCCATCAATATTTCTGACTTCCTACTTTGTGATAGAGCTAAAAGACGACAGGACTGGAGATATATGTCTCTCAGAACTCATATTTTAAGTGTTGACGTTTGAATGTATAATGCTTGCTCTCTGCTTTCATGTGTTTAACCTCGCTTGGCCCATTTTAATAATTTACTATTACTTGGAATTAGTGGTTTAAATTGAATCGTATCGTATATCGTATAATATCGTATAAGCTACATAGTATATTAATAATTAATTTATGCCAAATTACGCACCATACGGATTCAGCAAATTCTATTCCGCGTTGATTTATATCCCGAAGTGCTATTCAACTTAATATCTGGGAATCAACATGTTCTGCGTTGTTTGCATCAGGTCAAGGAAATGAGCCTGATTCTGACAGTTATGCAAGCCAAAGGATGTATCGCATACAAGCCCGCCGCGCATGCGTCGAACACCCTTTATAACTGGCCGCATTTCCCACGCCGCGCCAGTTAACGGAGACTTACGTACCTGAAAGCTTCGCTATACCTGAACAACATTGAGGTTCGAAAAAGTTTTTTCAATCATAACAGTAAATATTTGTGAAAACAAACATTATTTTTCAATTCGTTAATTCGATAACGAGTGAACATTTTGACGTATCAAGTGGTCATAGTCATATAAACGGACTTATGAAAAGCAAACTGGGAACCGAGTTGACAGCCAGTGAAAGGTTCGTCGGCGATTTGCCGGTGAGCGTGGACTCTCAAGAACCGAAGAGAACTTCGAGGCGGCAGTCGATGGCGCCCAAAATTATAGTGTGTCCACCAGTGGAGGAGGTGCCCGAACAAGCGAAACCCTGTGGAGCGAGGATTCTGAAAGCCCTCACCAAACGTTTAAGCCGACGGTCCACTGACGCTGAATCTCTTGGAAGTTCGAGCAGCAGTGACAGCATGTCGTGTGAGAACGGACGGGCAGAAGAGCACTCCTGCTCCACCAGCGATTCCGGCAGCGATGGCTCCGAACGCCATCGTCGCCATCATTCAACGGTTTCTCTTCGGCGTGTGTTCAAAAACCTGAATCTGACGAGCAGATCGCAATCCTCATCACCCATGGACCGACAGAGGCAGCCGAAGAAGCAAGCCCAGCCCAAACGCATCCTACGTTCTCCCGTAACATACACATATGTTCGAGGCCTATCTGGATTACCTACCCAGAGAGTCCCCAGACAGACGGTGTGCTGCGGGTCCATGGGGTTAAACCGGTAAATTAGCTTAGCGGTTATTTGGGAGTCGATTCTAGACGAAAACAGAAGACTGGAAAAGACTAATGAAGGTAGTCTAAGAATCGCTAGCGAAGTGTTCTCATCATATCAGTAGGAGTGACGAATGGAGGGCAACTGCCTTCATTAAGGACCAAGAATTTAGAAGCTGAGATAAACACAGGGCCGTGAAGTAGCCATTGGTTTGAATGGTTGCGCTCAACTTAGGAAAATTACAAGACTGTGCAGTTGTAGTAGACGGTCCGAAAGAATCGTTTCATTTGATGTAAAATATAAGTTAGGTTTCAACTAAATCACTTTTGATCACTTGAACTTATGTTACATTTTATAGCTTAAATTGAAAAGTGTGGTATTTGTGATGGTCATAAACCTCCGCGTGTTGGATTTTCTTTAACAAGAATAGTGCCTTTCCATATAAGAAGTAATCTTATAGTAGATTAATATTAAGTACAAGAAAATTATAGTACACCGTCTTATGTATTATATCCTAATATTCTACAAAACATGTATTGAATAGCACCTAGATAACATTATGATACATTTTACAATACTAAGGTAGCTTATTATGATAACTTTTAAGCAGTAGATAAGTTTTCGTTTTGATGGGTCCCCATAGAAAACCTATCAAAATTAAAAATTGTCTGTGGGTAAATGTTATTACAAACGAATTATTCTATCTACTCTTAGTGTTGTTAAGATAATTTGTAACAGAACACCCTTTTAAAATTAAGTATTTATTTTACACCTAAAATATATTCTTGATTTCATCACCATAGGGAGGGAATGTTTTAAAATAATTGTTACTTAAATATATAAATGTAAGTTATAGGTAGATGCAATTTTAAATAATTATACATAAGTCATTTTTATTGTATGGATTTTGGTATATAATAAAAAATGATAATAATTAACATGGTTTTTGCGTTTATTCCTATAAAAAAAGGAAACATCCTATACCTATTAGCAGATAGAAGAAGTATTATCTAAAACATTTTTTTCTAATTTCACAATTTAAAAAATATCTCATCATACAAACAGTATCTCGCATTAGTGCGATATGAAAATACTGTTAAAAAGAATTAAGTTTAAATATTTTATTATTTTATATATAGCCTATCACTTAATAAGTAACAAATGTAGATACATCCTTACATTGTTGATTATCCCGTAGACGTAGCTACGAGCTACGACAGTCGCAAGGTAACCCGCCAAACCATTAACCAAAGATGTCTTTTATATTTGTGATCAATCTAAATTTATATTATATATGTGTTAATACAACCTCTATCCCGTAATTATCACAACGCCTTTGTGGAAACAAGCCTATCAAAAATAAACTAACATTGTTGATAATAATAAAAGCTTTGAATAGAGCATTTCTCTTTTTAACAGGCCCATTAACTTAGTGCCCATACATAATAAATCACTGAATAAAATCAAATTAAGTTATTTTATTTCCAAGTCGAACTACGGAAAGTGACAAAAAAGCTATCACCGGTTCAACCCTAAGACGGCGAGAAAAAGAATATCATTCAACCAATTACTCGTATTATGACGTTTCTATTCATGGTGAAAATAAGATTAAAGATTATTGCCTCAAAATATTTATTTTATTAAGTCATAAACTTAATATCTACAATCTTCAATCCTCCCTGAGGATAGCAAAGAATCCATCAAACTCCGAATCGCGGCTTTAAAAAAATTATTCAAGCAATTTCAATTTAAATATCCATAAAAGTTCAAGTATTGTATGAAAATTTTCAGTAATACTGGATGGATTGGCAAACTTTAGAGCTTATAAAAGTTTAATGAGATGACGTCACCCATTGAGCGGCACTTAAGATCGTGCCCTTTACAAACTCAGTCAGTCCTGTGATCAGCGAACCACACTTGATTATTGATCTGATTGATTATTGATGATTGATCACACAACTGGATTATTGATCTTCCAAAATTAGACGACAAAGAATTTTACAGTTCAAAGTTTAAGCGCGTAACTAAGGATATTAATTACGCTTAGTAATACAGATTTGGCAATTGTACGCAATTGAGTAACGGGCACATACATAGACATGAACTAAATTATCAAAAAAATGTAAACAATTCATCGTAGATCCCGATCCCGAGATTACTATATTTTTTACGACATTATTATATAATAATAAACAGTTACGAGTTAAGTAGGTACTCAGAGCACACAAATTTCATAAACTCCATTTAATTTAGTAAGTAGTAAATAATACTCATCCAGATATATTTGTACATAAAACATACTATTATCGCAATTAAATTTTCAAGTAGGCTTATAGTTGTCTAAAATGGGACAGACAGAACGTAAATACAAAAGTATCTGACTGGAATCGTTTATTTGTGGATCACACATCTATTGTTAAAGATGTTTATTTTTGGATTAGTCCAAAAATAACTTAATTTTCATGACTAACGGCAATTAATTATTATTACATTTTTACAGTTATACAATATACGCAGTGTAATAATATTTGCATGAATCTCAAATAACATAAGTTATTAAGAAATACATCCAAAGAACATGGTTTTACTGTAAGTGTTGTATGTCAGTGTAAATTTTATACATATAAAAATGGATTGCAATTCCAATGTCTCGCTAAAACACAAGAACGGCCGGACCGATTTGGCTAATTATGGTCTTGAAATCGTTGTGTAAGTTCAAGGTAGCTTTAAAATGTGAGAAATATTTGAAAAGGTCAAGACAGAACAACGTGTGTCGGGACAGCTAGTATAATAAAGATATTTTAAGTAAGTAAATCTCCAATATCGAATCCTAAATTCAAAAGAAAGGATTTAGGATAAGTCAAAGAAGTAAAATTTAACTAGCAATGTTTTTAAAGCACCAGATGCTTCATAATAATAACAAACTTTACTTTCCAGTTTATGCTATGAACGAAACCTTGGCTTCCAAAGGTTCATAGCGAGGTTCCACACATACAAACACTCTCATGGACCTCAACTCTCACAAGCGGATCCATTGAAAACGTAACAGTGGTCAACGCAGTGTGACCCGTTTTCCTGTCCTGTTAGGGCAACGGGCGGTGCAATCTGTGGGGCTATGTGTACGTTTGCCTACGTCACTTTGATCCCATTTTGGGTTAGTAGGTCATGAGGAGAACGCAGCTGCTGGGGGTTATAATTTTTTTAATCTGGTGACGTCAGAGTATGGGCCTTGGACCCCTCCCCGAGTGATGAATGAATCGATCAAATAAAGAAGTAACAGTAGTTACTTCTATTCAGGACATGCTGATAAGCAAGAATGTTATATTTTGTATGTGACAATGATTTTGAACTTTGTAATAAGCTTTCAAACATTTTTGAGGTTGTTTTTATGTTTACAAATAATTTCTCAATCCACATTATATATTTATATAGTTCTTAACTTAACTTAACATCCTCCATGGTCTAGTCGTTAGAGCTTCGCTCTGGACTCGAAGGTTCGTGGGTTTGATTCCCGCATTGGAACAACAAGAAATGTTGTTTCCCAGTTTGGTTAGGACAATGCAGGCTGATCATCTGATTGTCTGACAAGAAAGATGATCCATGCGTCGGATGGGCATGTAAAAAGTCGGGCCTGCGCCTGATCTCTCGCCAGTCGTGTCGGTCATCCGTCGGTTTACGAGAGTAAAGGAAGAGAGAGTGCTCTTGTGTACTGCACACACTTGGGCACTATAAAATTACTTCTGCGTAACTGGCCGATAAGATATTTAAGATATTTAGAAATTTCAAGTTTGAAGTTTTTATTTTCATTCTTAGGTAGGTACTTAGTGGCCTTGGGGTTTTAAATAATTATTTAAAAGAAAAAAAATGTTAAACGGAAGTAACGGAACATTTTTATCGTTAATCTGTAATAAGTAAAATGTGGTAGAGTTTCATTGTCTAATTGTTGACGGACTTTAATTAAACTAATATAAATTGATCCATAGTTAAGTAAAAATGCATTAGTTTTAAATTAGCAAAATTCTTATATTTTCCGGAAGGCAACATAAATATGAATCGAAAAAGGCCAAAAGTACAGTAATCAGATGCAAAATTAAAAAGTTTCAGGACTAAAAAGAACTAAAAAACTATATTTCTTTGACCTATGTCCTAGAAACTCTTAACTCTAATTTGCATAAAAAGAACGACGCACGTTCATCTTACGTCAATATGCTTACACACTGGTCTTTCTTACTTTCTTGATTTTGGATCTTTAAACTCGCTTAAACGCGTAAAGCGAGTTTTGCGTATACTAATTGCTTTCAATTTCATTGGTGAAATCAGCCCTTAATGGTTTTTGTCACTTGTGTATTATTACTATGTATATTATGCCTACAACTATTCATGATTCGTTTATTCGCATGAAACATTTAGCAGTTTCTATTAGTTTAAAAGAACATTTTACCTACCCCAGATTCGCACATGTGCAAATCGCAATGTATTTTACATGTAAGCCTTTTTTGTGATATTTATTATATATATATATAGCAGAAAACTGCATTAAAATCTGTTGAGTAGTTTAAAGCTACGTAAAGATTTTATTGTTCCACTCATTCTCTTTGATAATTTGTGCGTAATTTTTCTGATCGATGCCTCAGAATTTAAATGTATCAATAATAATGATCTATTAGGTAATCTACGGATCACGAGTGGTGTGGAGTCGCGTGCCCGGAGAAAAACAATTTGCACTACAAAGTGTAATTGATTTCTAATTTATTCGCGTCTCGTGAACTGTTAATTAACTAATCACGTGGAATGTTCTAATTGATATGTGATACAATAGTTTGATTTGTGTATCTATAATATATATATCATTTTATTAAGCTTGCGAGTTTGCGAGCATTGCGAGTTTCTTACGCCGGTTCTTCTCGGCGGGTTAGGGTTGAAACGATTGTAGCTTTTTCTGTTGACTTTCCGAAAAAAGCTTGTTAAGTTTCATTTAGAAATAAAAAAAATCATTTCATTTAACTTACTAAGACCTGAGTTCTTTCAAGGTCCGTTTTTTATAACTATTTCAGAGTCACTCCAACCAATTAGTGGATTACATCCAACCTTTTTACCCAACTACGGCGAAGCTAAAAGGAAAGGTAATGATTTTGGAAGTCTATGTATGTATGTTTATTCCACCGTAGCGCCTTAACTACTGATCCGATTTTAATGAATCCGATTTCAATGAAAGGTGTCAATAGATTCGTAATAATGCCCCGGATAACATAGGCTATATAATTTGCGTAATTGGGTTATAGTTTTAACTTTTGATTGTTATAATAATCATTGTATCTTGGGCCTTTTTTTCAGTTTGAGAAAAACGACATCAGCAAACGACAAGCGTGAGGACGTTAATGTTTGGTGACGATAATGATGATAGAGTTACTGAATATCTACAGCCTTTAAGGATAGATCCTATGTAAATATTAAATTGAAAAGAGAAATTATTATGTTCCTTTTCGATTACAATTGTTGTCGATTTAATGTGAAAATCATTAACTCTGCCTTTTGCTTGTCTTATTGTTCCTAGAAGAGACTAAGAAAAATAATAAATCTGTCTTCAGGTCAAACACGTGACCGATCACGGGTGAGAGAACACGAGCATTTTGAAAAGGAATCAAGAAATGAGTTATATTCGTTAATGGTTATGCGGCTTCGTGACGCACAGGACCGGCGCGGGCGGTGACGTTCAGGACTCACGAGTTACCAGAAGCCCAGAGAGTTACGAGAATTGGGCTTGTGAGCGACATTGGTTTTTGTATTTAATACAGTCTCACCTTAAATTTTCTAATACAGATTGGGATGAATATTTTATACTTAACATGGTAAGTTTGTTTTGAGATTCAGGTCTGTATTTTTTTATTCGTTTATAGCAGTGGTTCCCAGACTCTTTTGTTTCATAGACCACTTTCAAAATTTTTCTGGATCCGGTGGTCCCCCGGCATGTACATTCTACATTACTACCAATTTCTAAATCTCGAAAAAAAAGTGAAGATTAGTTTTATGTATGGAAACTTGCGTTCTGGCTGAGCTTCAACGACGAATTAACAGTTTTCGAAAAGAAAAGGTAAGAATTGATTGCTTCATAGGATTAATTATTTGATAGTAAAGTACGAGTAGGTAGTTATATCAACCCCTCAGCACCCTGTCATCATTATATAATGCAGCGATGACAGATTAACTGCTTATCAACAATAGTTCTAGTTAAGGTTTTGTTTATTTAAGATTTAATTCATGGAAGCATTACATAGTTATCAACAATAGTTCTTGTTAAGGTTTTGTTTATTTAATTCATGGAAGCATTACATTGTAATCTGGCTTGACCACCGTCTTGAGACGGGATAGGAAGTCAGTCGACCATAGCATGAGCTTCTGCTAGGTAGTCTCCGGACAGACCCTAACTTTCTTGTAAAAGCTCTGCCCGTTAATTATAGTTAAGTTATAATTAAGTATTAAATGTAACTTAATAATAAAATTTCATCTTTCTTTAAAAGGTCTTTCACGCTCCCGCAAACTTGCCTGGCGCAGCCGGCGAGGATTTTTCCGAAAAATCATTTACGTCAATCGTCGCGTTTAAATCATCGATCTGATAAATCGTGAACGAGCCTGGCGCAGTGAAGAAGAGATCCGGAGCCTACAAACAAATTCGACAAGGCAGCTGGAAGAAAGATGAATACGGCGTGTTGGTGAGTCGAACTTTTTCACCTCCCTTGCCCACTGTTAATCCAGGAATAAATCTTCCGTTTTAACGTAATCTGGTTTCCCAGTTAGTATTTTTAAGTGTGTTATATGTGTTAAAAAAATTAAATGAATATTATATGAATAAATTAATAAAAAGATAAGTAAAGTATAAATGAATTAAATACCTAATTATTATTAAAATACTATATGAAGTAAATTAAAAGTGAAAATTAAAAGTGAATAAAAAATAAATTAAATATTATTGAATTATAAAGAGAATTATTGAATAAATAAATATATTAAAGTAAAAATTATATTGAGTCAAAATAAGTATTAAAATTTGCAAAAATGGAGCAAATTACACTGATTCCGAGTGAATTTATAAAACTAATCCCATTATTTAATGGTGATAAAGACACCTTAATATTTAAGAAATGTGAATATGTTATTGAAAAATTTAAGGGTAGCCAAGCCCAGAATGCATATAGATTTTAAGGACCTTCTTATCCAACATTTTGGTGATCAACGTAACAAGAGTGCATCGTCATTGAGCTAGAAAACTTAAAAATTAGAAGCAATAAATTATATTTAGAATTTTGTAACAGTTAGGTCAAACTTAATTTCTAAATAGAAAAGAAAACAACGAGATAAAAAAAGTAAAATTATTATTTATATATATGGCGGTTAATGTATTTTTATATAATTTACCCGAGTACATGGTAAGAATTGTAAGATTAAAAGTTCCAGGTACACTTGAAAATGCTCTTAGTATAGTGTTAGAGGAAGTGAATTTTCATGAGTAGTATAACGAAAAAATAAAGGACACTCATTTAATAAGAATTTTCCAACAAATAATTTTAATTTTAAAAATAATTTTAATGTTCCAAAGTTTAATAATAACTTTAAAATCTGGAATTCCGCCTCAGGTACAGCAATTTGGTGCACCGGCACATCAAAAACAAATGTCGAAAAAATTTAAACATTTTAATAATAACAAACAACAGTTTGGATATAAACCTAATTTTAATATTATGCGTACGTATGACGCCACAACAATTTTGGCAAAATAATCAATTTGGCAACAGACAGTTTAATCAGTTTAATAAGACGCAACCTCAGTTCGGATATAGACCTTTTGGCTATAGACCGCAACAAAATTTCGGTTATAATCCGCAAAATATACAACCACAAATTAACACAGACGTGTCTATGAGGACAGCCCCTAGACAAAACGTAAATCATTTAAATAAATTAAGATTGCAGGAGGAAATACCTCAGCCTTCAACTTCACATCACACTATGGTCGTGATGAAATCGATTATAAATATTTAAATTCCCATCACACTCGAGATGTGGAAGATATGCATCGCGCATCACAGTATAATGAAAATTTTCAAGTATCTTTGGGCCTCAAGTGGCCCAATGAAGTAATTGTAATTAATTGTAATAGGAATCTCAAGTTGCCACATATTTATATTCCCGAATAAATTCAAAGTTTATGATTGACACATGTCATCATTTATAAGCCCCGATATTGCGCATAAATATATTAATGATTTTATTTATAATGAACCATTTGAGGTAATTAGTACTCTATTAAAATTAGTGTAATGTGTAAATTAGTGCTTTGATTATACATAATGAAGTTATTACAATTCCCTTGTTACCAATATTTAATTAAAAAAAAAACACAAATTTTATGTGTATAATGTAGATTCTAAGTATGATGGAGTAATAGGTAATGATTTATTAAAGCAATTAGATGCAGTCATCGATCCCTATTATCCTTAATGAAAAATGTTATATAATTAAGTCTCCACCACGTTTTGAATTACGTGTTGACTTAAATGGCGTGCGAATACCAAGCGCGTTAGTTTCAAGCAAAAATGGTTTTACAAAAACCATTATTCAAAATACTTTAAATGAAGAAATGACGATAACAGTTTTAACGGTAACGGTAGCACCTTTTGAAGTAACTAAGTTTAAAGTATTCTAAACATTTTCCGTTATCTTTTACCAATGAGGTTAAGCATTATATTAGAACAAAAAATGAGGATCCCATTTATATTAAACCATATAGACAGGGACCAGTACAGTCAAACGAAATTCAAAGTCAAGTTAAAAAGTTATTAGAGGATAATGTAATACAGGAGTCGTTCTCTCAGTAAAAGATCTATCTACATCCAAACAAATGATAATAGAAGTTTTCTTACCGATAAATAATATAGAATTAATTAAAAACTTTTTAAAAGAATACATACGTCCAAAAATTAAATATTTCATTTATTTTGAAGAGAAACAACACAGAGTAGAGTTCGTAAATACAATTATAACATTATTTAAAAAGAATACAATTAATATGGTAGAATGTACCGAACGTGTAGTATATATATACATAATGAAAAAGAGCAAACAGCGATAGTTTTTAAGTACCACGAAGGGAAAACATGCCATCGTGGAATAAAAGAAACAATAGTTAGAATTAAGCGAAGTTATTATTGGTAAAATTTACAAGAAACAGTGTCAGCAATTAATTTATAATTGCTGACACTGTTTCTTGTAAATTTTTTAATTTAAAAACTTGTGAATTATGTAGAAAAATGAAATACGACAGAAAACCTATTAAGTCCTTACAGCAACTTACACAGACGCAAAATGCGCCTTTTAAAGAAATATTTATAGATTTATTTAGCATAGAGGGTAGATATTATTTAACTTTAGTTGATGCTTTTAGTAATTTAGGTCAAGCAATTAATATAAGTAATCGTTCAACGCCGGAAGTAGTCCGAGCATTAATTAAATATTTTTCATTTTATGGAATCCTTAGAAAAATATCATGCGACCCTGGGACTGAATTTAATAACCTGTTAATGAAGGAATTAACAGAAATGTATAAAATTGAATTACATATTACCACACCAAATAACCCAAATTCTACAGGTAAAATAGAAAGATTTCATTCCACCATTTTAGAAATTTATAGATTGGCAAAATATGAACAAAAGTTTACAGATGCAGCATCAGTAAAGACATATTCAATTATGGCATACTATAATACGATTCATAGTGTAACACAACTTACACCATTTGAAGTAGTCTTTGGACACACAGATTCTAACAGCACATTTAATATTAGCTTCGAAAAAACATATATGCAACAGTTATTAAAGGATCATGCAAAAAGAACGGAATATTTATATAATTTTATTACTAATAGAATGATAGAGTTGAAAGAAAGAGAAATTAAAAGGAAAGGTGGAGAAACTAGTCCCGAATTAAATGAAGGAAGCACTATTTTTGCTAAAGCAGTAAATAAGCGTCAAAGTAAAGATAAACCCTTATATCAAAAGGCCTAAGTCATTGGTCCAGAGAATCGTAACACAGTACCAATAAATATAGGAGCTAGAAATAGCAAGGTCCCATTAAAAAATATTAAACGTCCTCCACGCAAAGATTCAAAAGAGGTTTACTAAATCCATTAGGTACAGTGATTAAATCCATCACTGGAAACCTAGACAATGAGGATGCACTCAGATATGATAGCCTAATTCAGGATATAAATAAGAATCAAAATTTATTACAAAACAAAATTACCTTAATTACCAAAATATTGGATTATCAAAGCAACAATACTGAAATTATTTATAATAATTCTATTATTCAAAACGAACGTTTAAAGCGAATTGAATCAATGGTTAAAGATTTAAACAATAAAGAAAATAAGTCAATTTACTCTACTTATATATTAAGTATGTTTACAACTTTTATAAATAGTTTCAGAACAATATATATTATTTTAAATGAAATTGAAAATGCTCTTGCCTTAAGCAAAGTTTCTGTTTTACACCAGTCAGTTGTAAATTCAACAGAATTACTTGAAATATTGATTAATGTACAAAAATCAAATAATTATTTGCTATATTCTGTAATAGAAAGTAATCTAGTTAAAATAGAACGTATGTTATTAGTTAAGGCTTATGTAAAAGGAAACCAGATAACGTTTATAATAGAGGTCCCATTGATAGATAATAATACTTACGACTTTTACCAAATTTATTCTTTACCAGTCTATAACGAGATTAAGAACAAGACCTTTATTATAATCCCTGAATATCCCTTCCTTATGATGAAAGGTTCGTCATACTCATCTGTAGCATCACCTTGTGAAGAAATATCAAATGGGGAATTCCTGTGCACCGATAAAGAAATTGTGTCATTTTGTGACAGCTGATGGAATATCATGAAGATACGTCGCTATGCATCCCTTATGCTGTCTATATTGAGGATATTAAGGTCCAACGCCTTTCAACATCAGAATGGATAATATATTCAAAGGATAACATAATTATGACAGATAAATGCGGAAAGGAAATAAATAAAACACCTATTAAGGGGACGTATATTCTAAAGACGGACCCAGGTTGTGAAGTTAACTTGGGAAATTTATACCTAAGGCACTTACAAAATTCATTTGGAGAAATAACCTATAAAAGCACCCCCTGCATTTAATTAAATAAAATTAAGATTGAAGATACAGAAGCAACCCCTATAGACATGCAGGGAATAAACTTAGATGACACAAAGTATTTGACAAATTTAGTGAAGATGCAGGAGTCTATGAGTGAACTCAGTGAAAGTGAAAATATAAAAGTCATTAAAGTGAAAAGTATAAGTGTAGCGACCATAATTTTGTATGTAATCTTTTGTGTAACCTTTATATTAAGTATTTTAAAATATAGAAATTCTATTTTTAGATTCTTGTGTTTTGAAGGTCGCAACCCTCAAGAAGTTGAAATTCCTGAGGGTTCCGAACTTAGGGAGGGAGGAGTTATATCAACCCCTCAGCACCCTGTCATCATTATATAATGCAGCGATGACAGATTAACTGCTTATCAACAATAGTTCTAGTTAAGGTTTTGTTTATTTAAGATTTAATTCATGGAAGCATTACATAGTTATCAACAATAGTTCTTGTTAAGGTTTTGTTTATTTAATTCATGGAAGCATTACATTGTAATCTGGCTTGACCACCGTCTTGAGAGGGGATAGGAAGTCAGTCGACTATAGCATGAGCTTCTGCTAGGTAGTCTCCGGACAGACCCTAACTTTCTTGTAAAAGCTCTGCCCGTTAATTATAGTTAAGTTATAATTAAGTATTAAATGTAACTTAATAATAAAATTTCATCTTTCTTTAAAAGGTCTTTCACGCTCCCGCAAACTTGTCTAGGTAGACTAAACAAATTTTCAATTAAATTTCAATTCATTGTGTTGCGAGTGGATGTCAAAAAAGCAAAGTTGGCCAATCGAAAAAATGACTCCATCCAACTTTACTTTTTTGAAATCTACAGTGACTCAGCACAAGGGCCAATCAATTCTCACAAATTTTATTTAGAAAACGTCCCATTTGGAGTGGTAAAAAGAAATATAGTATATTTTCTTGTTTTGTAGGTATATATATTATATATTCATATATATAAATTAATACACTAATAATTATTATTGTTTTAACAGTCGTAATATAATCAAAATTAAACACTTATTTATAACGCAATGTAACTTCTACAACGGTAATTACAAAAAAATATAATTTTAATGAGATGTATGTACTTGATGGATTGACAGCAAATTATCAATATTTGGCTTGAGTTTTGTAAAGAATAACCGCAAATCTCCTCGTTCTGTGATATTCAATCCATTCCTTTTTATGTTAATAAGTTTGTAACGGCACTAAAACTTTGTTCGACGACAAATGACGAGGGAAACGCTAACAGAAGCTAAATATTTTTCAGGAATTTCTGCCTGCAGCCAAAATTTTTGATACCCTCTTTTAAATGTCACTCTCAGCTCCTCATTAGTGTTAAGCGCGAGTAGCTCCTCTTGTAATATTACATTCTCCACTTCCGTTTCATCATATGGATTTATGATCCATGGTGGTGTTTCCATCGACAGAATATCTCCAAAATCTGATATTAAAATCATCATGCAGGGCAATCAAATGTTTAACATATGTCTGAATATCTTCATCAAGGCATTCTACCTGCGATAAGTTTGAAAACTGAAAATTCGCGCCGACCAATATTTTCCTTCATAAATTTTAATTTACCAATAAAAGCTGAAATTACACTCTTTGTTTTTATTAAATTAAGGCTGTCCCCTTGTAATTGTAAGTTGAGGTCATTAATTTTTTTTAAACAAATCTATCAAATACGCGATGTCTGCTTTAAAATTGATTAGGTTTTATTTTTTTAAATCAGGATCTTTACTTTTCAGAAATTCTAAAACTGAGTCAAAAAGTGAATAAAATCTTGAAAAACATGCACCTTTCGACAACCAGCGTACTTCGGTATGTAACAGCAATTGTTGGAAGTTTTCATCATTTTCATCGCACAATTGTGCAAATAAACGCGTATTCAATGCATTGATTCTGATTTTGTTAACTGCATGAATCACAAATTGAAGCGATTGGTGCAATCTATCACTCAAATTTTTCGCTACTAGATGTTTTCAGTGGATAACACAGTGAATTGCAGTTACCTCTGGTATAACTCTTTTAAGGTGGCTTATAAACCCACGATATCGCCCGACCATGGCAGGAGCTTCATCTGTTGCCACCGAAAAAACGTTCGTAAATGGAATCGATTTTTCTTTAAAAAATCACTCAGGACATTAAATATTGATTCACCTTTAGTGTCCGTCTTCAAAGTTTTCGCGAATAGAAGCTCTTCATGAATTTCTTTGCCCATAACAAATCGAAAAAAGGCCAATAATAATTCTTCATTGCCAGGTAAAGTTGACTAGTCTAGTTGAATAGAAAAATGAGTTGTTTGCAGATAATCACACAAGAAACTTTCAACATCAAAGCTCATTTCATCAATACGTCTTTGTACAGTGTTGTTACTCAAAGGAATTCTTTTGAGTATGTCAAATGAAGATTTGTGTAGAACAGTTTTTAAAACCTCTTCAACAGCAGGTAAAATTAAATGTTCTCCAATGGTGTGCAGTTTTCCAGATTTTGCTATAAGTAATGAGATATTGTAAGATGCCCGCAAGCCATCATCGTTGCTTTCAGAAGTTGAAGCGAACATAATGTGCACGGTGGATCTCTTTTCATATTTTTCCTTTAATGTTTGTAAATATTTTAAATCTTTACCTATTTTATCAGGATGACACCTTCATAGGTGGTCTTCCAGCTTTGATGGTTTCATAGAGTCATTGCTCAAAACTTTGTTGCATTAAAGGCATGTGGGCAAACGTTTATCTGCCTGTGATGGCCGAAAACCAAATTTTAAATATTCAACACTGTACTGACGAAACTTCTTCTTAGATTCGGTCATGTTTCGTATCAATTACCTACCTGTAAATAATAAATAAAAAAATTCAAATTTTAATACAAAATGTTGAAAAATGCGCGCTTTTAGCATTAGGTACGCGATATTATGTTATATAGGCAGGTAAGTAGGTATACAAATGAGCAGGTAGGTACTTACTTTTCCGACACTGGTAATCACTAATATCGATTCACTTTTCTTTATGAAATTTCGGAAACAAATGAGTAACGTTTATCCTTGACATTCGTATTTATATTGGTGAAGAATTAAACGCGTTCATACAAGATTGCAAGTACATACACCAGAAGTTGTATTAATTTGCACGTTTGAACACGCATTGCGGACGGGACGGCGGCGGCCAGCGCGGCAACAAGTCTCGACGCGTTGTACTGAATATGGAATAAGCAAGTTTTTACAAGTAACAGTCGCTGAGCTTCTTAAAATATTATCTGCCTATATTGATAGGAGATATTGTCTTATTGAGAAGGTTTAATTTAGGTATCATATTGTTTGTGTTGTTGTATTACCGTATGATGGACGGTGTGGCTCAATAAGTTATAAATGAAATTGGAAAAGGAAAATGGCATAGGGCCGGATAGCTCAACTGGTAGAGCACTCGGCGCGATACAGACATGGTCTGAGTTCGACTCTCAGTTCGGAACTATTCATTTTTTTCTCAATTTATTTATAAAATGTCTTATTGAGAAGGTTTAATTTAGGTATCATATTATTTAAAATAACAAGACAACATTTTAGTTCTACACTATCGAAACCAAATTATTTTTCATGCACCCCTGCTTACGATTGTAGACCCCATTTTTTGTCACGTCCAACGTAGACCCCCGTCGAGTCTCCGTGGACCCCTGGGGGTCCACCTGGACCACTTTGGGAATTACTAGTTTATAGAATAAAGCAAGAACTTCTTCATTTATAGAATATGTGTGGATATTAAGTTAATACATATAAAGGCTATATTATAATATTATTTTCTATAATAAAATATAACAAAGAGAAAAGATTTGTTTGTTTGCATTGAATAGGCTCCCAAACTAATGGACCTATTTTGATGAAATTTGGCATAGAGATAGAGTAGACCACGGAAAAGGACATAGGCTCCTTTTTATCGAGGCAGGATTTCCATTTGCACGCAAGAAGTCGAGGGCAACATCTAGTATATTATATACTTATATCGTACTTTTCCTAAGGCAAAAGCTGTAAGTTCGGTCTAAGGTCACTTGAAATAGCCACTTCTATAGAAAATCACAAACTACTTGAAATTAGAAACTTGTTAAAACTCGTGTGTGCCCGATGCATATGTATAATAATGAACTCATTAGGAACACTATAAATAAGCTTGTGGGTGTCGATTGTAAGCCAAGACATTTTGCTCCAACTTGCAAGTTCAATATACGTTGTGACTGTGAAATGTAAATATACACTTTATGTACTTATGCACTTTATGTAATGTAATATTACAATTACAATATTTATGTAATATTACAATAATTAAGGACGCGTTTGTAAAATGTGTTGTTTGTCATCGGCCCAGTGCTGACTGACATTTTTAATAATGTTTGATTATTTTTGTCAATTTTAAGGTGGTTGGAACTTCTAAATAAACAGTATACGCTACATAAGAGCAGAAGACCCTATTACTAAGACTCCGCCGCTGTCCGTCTGTCTGTCTGTCTGTCATCAAGCATATCCCATTATCCCGTGATAACAAGTTCAAATTTTCATAGAAGACCTATTTCTGTTGCCGCTCGCGCAATAACAACAACTAAATACTAAAAACATAACAAAATAAATATTTAAGTTAGTACGAAACCCACCATGCGCGAGTCCGTCTCGCACTTAGCCGGTTTTTTTTATAATAAAACAAACAAGACATGAAATTAGATGCGTTTGAAAGACTAGAGGCGAAGAATTGTACAGGAATTACAAAAGTAGATGAAATTTAAGCTTTAAGCTCTCGTCTTAATAGGCATGAAGGCTAAAGCTTGTTTGTAGATGAAATGAATATACGATTGTTGTCAGCTAGTTACATAATAACAATGATTTAATTGTTAACTGGCTGTTGGAGATGCGCCTGACGCGCATTGTTGCTGTGAACAAAGGGGGGAAATGGTATTTGTAATAATTATCCAATACATTTCTACAACAGGCTACTGCGGCTGGTAATGAAAATTGAAAACTTGTATGTTAGTAAATATTTTACAGTTTTATATTAGGTCCTAACATATGAAATTGGCGTTTTGTCGTACTGGCCACTTTGATCTCAAACATATTATCTTCTTTGGTTAGGAATTCCAATTCAAATTTATACCGCTATTTACTCATTCATGCATTTGTGTTTCGACAACCGTAACTCATTTGTTTTTTTCCTCTTTTGGTTTTTTCTTTGCGTCAGCCTATTTACAAAATGGAAAACTTGAAATATCGTATTATTTTCGAGTACGAGTTCCACCGTGGCACCAGTGCTGCAGAAACGGCTCGAAGGATTAATGATGTGTATGGCGGCGGTCTCGCAAAAGAAAACAAGTGCGTTTTTGGTTCCAACGTTTTCATTCTGGAAATTTCGACCAGCAGAACAACCCCCTGGACAGCCGGCGACCAAAGTTGATAATGAAGAATTGAAGGCTATTGTGGAAGCGGATCCATCGCAAACCACGTCCGAGCTAGCTGCAGGCTGCACTATTAGTGATAAAACTGTTTTAATCCACTTGAAGCAAATTGGGAAGGTGAAAAAAGCTTGAAAGCTGGGTACCTCATGAATCGAGTGCAGCAAACTGACAAACGCGCGTCGACTGCTGCGTTACATTACTCAACCAGGACAATAATGAAGGGTTTTAAATCGAATCATTACCTGTGATGAAAAGTGGATCCTGTACGATAATCGGAAACGGTCATCGCAATGGCTGAACCCTGGCGAACTAGCATAAGCTTGCCCCAAGCGAAAATTTACTCAAAAAAAATTACTTGTGAGCGTTTGGTGGACTAGTGCCGGTGTCGTTCACTACAGCTTTCTTAAATCAGACGATTACGCCATATGTCTATTGCCAGCAACTGCAAATCATGATGGAAAAACTAGCTGCTAAATAACCGAGGTTGGTCATTCGCTCTAGGCCACTGCTGCTTCTGGACAACGCAATGGTATATACTTGGTTAAATAAATATATTATTATGTTTAAAAAAATCGACTTTATGTTCCTCCTTTATGCCAATTTTTTTATGTAATGACCTTCAAATTCAAAAAGTATAAGTGATTGACCTATATTCCATATAGGTTAATCACTTATGGAATTGTCCCTACGTGATGCCTACCACTGGTTCGGGAACCAACCCGGCGAGAAGAACCAGCGCGGCGGCGGCGTAAGAAACTCGCAATAATATCTATGGACATTGGACGCTTCATAGCACGTCAATCGGGCCCCGTGCTAAGTATCCCAAGAACTTGTGTTACAGGTACCTTACAACGAGAAGAATACTTATTACTTTTATACTATACATAATATTATATTTAAGATTTTTATTAAATTATACACATATTTAATACACATCCACTTTTTGTTCCCTCGGCGAAATTCGAACCCGCGACCACCAGCTGAGCACCAAAGTGCTAACCACTGACCCCCAGAGGCCGTCAAATTATATTATTACAATGAGCCTACACATTAAATAATGATCTTATACTTTAAGCGAGACAATCTTGTATATTATATATAATTGTAATCTCGACGGCTGCAAGTATTTCCATGAAGTTAGGCTAAAACTTGTTTGACCTCGAAGATTTTAACCTGCGACTATAGGAGCATTCTCACTGTGTAACAATTAATAACTGAGCCTAAGCTAATTTATTCTAGTGCATGGTCTTCTAGCATATGGTCTACTAAAAGTGAACACCGGCGGTCAATGATACTAAGGCGGGTCAATAAGTCCGTGACTTTTTGAATTTCTAACCACCTTACTGAAAAAGCAACACTACTCCTGTCAACAGGCATCTGTCAGTTGACTCCTATCAAAATTTGAACTTGCTGCGTCAGTTAGTTTGTGTTTTACAGCTATCTTTATCAGACTATCCAGTAACTTAAGGAAACAATGGAAAAAAGTGAATTTCGTGTGCTTATTAAGCATTATTTTTTGCGAAAAAAAACCATTACCGAGACCAAGGCTAAGCTTGATAAATACTATGGGGACTCTGCACCATCGATTTCAATGGTAAAAAAGTGGTTTACTGAATTTCGTTGTCGCCGTACAAGCACTGAAGATGCCGAACGTCCTGGACGCCCAGTTGAGGTCTCTACACCCGAAACAATCGAAAAAATTCACGATATGGTGTTGGCCGACCGAAGATTGAAAGTGCAAGAGATTGTGGAAGCCATAGGCATCTCGCATGGCTCAGTGGTTTCAATTTTGAATGATCACTTGGGCATGAGAAAGCTTTCCGCAAGATGGGTGCCGCGTTTGCTCACAGTCGACCACAAACGCAATCGTGTAACAACTTCACAGGAAGGTTTGGCGCTGTTTAATCACAATATGGAGGAGTTTTTTAACCGTGGACGAAACATGGATCCATCACAACACACCAGAGACCAAACAACAGTCAAAACAGTGTGTTTCTAAGGGTGAATCGGCGCCAAAGAAGGCCAAGGTGGGTTTGTCAGCCAATAAAGTTATGGCGACTGTTTTTTGGGATGCACGTGGGATAATCCACATTGACTATCTTCAAAAGGGAAGAACAATTAATGGGGAATATTATGCCAACTTATTGGACCGCTTCAATGAGGATTTGAAAAAAAACCGACCTCATTTGGCCAAGAAAAAAGTTCTTTTTCACCAAGACAATGCAAGGGTGCACACATGTGCAGTTGCCATGGCAAAAATCCATGAATTGGGCTATGAATTGCTCCCACATCCACCCTATTCTCAAGATTTGGCTCCGAGTGACTACTTCTTGTTCCCAAACCTGAAAAAATGGCTCGGTGGAAAAAGATTTGACTCCAATGATGAAGTCATCTCGCAAACAAAGGCCTATTTTGAGGACCTCGACAAATCATATTTTTTGGAAGGGATAAAAAAATTGGAGAAGCGTTGGACAAAGTGTATAGAGCTCAAGGGGGACTACGTTGAAAAATAAAATGATTTATTTATCAAAAAATCTGTGTTTTATTCCAAAAGTCACGGACTTATTGACCCGCCCTCGTACTGTGCGTGCGTGACAGTAGGTTACACTAACCTCTGATTAATAACTATAGCATAGATACCCAGCGGTTAGCAAGAGAAGAAACATTATATCGTTCCTTATCCCATATGCTAACACTTATTATCAGTGCAATAAAATCGTAATTCGAACATCGTAAAAAAGGATACTAAAGACCACCAACGTCGAAACAATCTTAGAAAAAAACTAAAAGACATTGATTTGCTTTCTCTTTCACTCTTATGGGTTTTTGCAATTCATGATTTGTGAGACAGATTGACCTATATTTCATATAGGTTAATCTTGAGATCATGAGAGCTGCTTACGGCTTCGTTTTCATTGCTCCTTCCATCATTATTCTTCTTCCTAGACACTAACTATACACGGCGATTTATTATGGTATCCAATTTCATAACAGTGCAAAAATTTCAACGTTAATAACACGTTATTAATTAATGAACTATAACAGAGGGTTAATCAGGTTAATGCCCAGTTTCTGAGGTGAATTTATCGGTATTTTATATAATAAATATCGATTTTGATTCGCTAGCAATACACACACCTCGGAAACCGGACATTAGTGAAGTTACACTTGTTAGCGAGTGATAAATTCAATATCTCAAACTTTTAACGAGACAATCTTGTATATATATAATCGTAATCTCGGCAACGGCTTTAAATATTACCATGAAATTTAGTATGCAGGGAGTTTTTGGGGTGAAATATCGGTCTAGATAGATTTTATCCCTGATAAACTGCGCATTTTTAAGTTATAAATGTTTTTTTTTGTCGTGCAACAATATTATGTCAATAATTTCGACACAATTTTGTCAGTCCGATTGGCATTTTAGTTCATTTTTGCATTGTTCGGAAATTCGGAATGTGGTAGGTTCGACACGCGTCACAGATATCACACTGTATAGCTGCAAGCGCAGCGTAGAGCTATTATACGGGCAATTGGCCCACCACACTTACCCACCACTGCAACTCCTGTGTAGCCAGGATCGACAGTGGTAACCAACCGCAAAAACCCTTTGATATGATCTCAGGGGTGCCCGGGGGACATGCTAAATCTGTATTGGAACCCGCAACGAAATTAATCAGAAGATTGTAGGAGGAGTAGGAAGTATTCCAGTTTCCCTCCCCAAGCAAAGCAGGAGACAGCAAAAATTGTGATGACAAAAAGTCAGAATTAAAGGGGAAGCACCACGGGAATATCATGTTTTTTTTTTTTTATGACTACAAGACAGAATGAAATTAAATGTTTTAATTAATAATATGACAATTAATTACAATGCATTTATAATGACAAAAAAGTGTTGCATTGTTTCCAATAGTACTTATGACAAAAACGTTTGAAAGCTCGGAAGTTCTTCGCGCAGCCCACGAGATCTTCATAGTACACAACCCTAGAAACACAATGGACGCTGTTCAACATTTCGATTCTTTCGTCATACCAGAGATCAGACTCCCAGAGTATGTGATGAGCAGTTTGATCATAAGGGCTACCTTCGGTCGAACACTCGCATAGCGGAGACGAGACTAATGTAAATCCAAAAAGTTTCGCTTTAAAGTTTCCGTGTCCTGTCAAAAATTGTGCGACGTAGTGATCTATTTCTATCCATTGCTTCGAGAGTCGATCGCGTACCGAAGGGAAGAAATTATATAGGTGACGCCCTTTGATAGTGTTGTACCACCGTTCCTGCCACTCAGAAATTAGGTTCTGTATAGAAATATCTAATGGGTCGAATATTCTAGTTATCTTTCCCGCTTAAAAACTCAGGGTTAGTATTTTTTTTATTTTTATAATATAGTGCTGCACGACGCTGTATCTCTAAATCTACTGGTAGGACTCCGGCTAAGACTGGAAGTGCTTCAGTACTTACGGTACGGTATGCCTTACATAAAAATATTAAGGCGAGACGTTGGCTTTGCAAAAGTTTACGACGCGCGACGGGCCGCTCCTATTGTAGCCCTATCTGCCCAAGCCGGTGCGCCATAGCATATGCTGCCGAGGTACGTCGCATTATAAATTATTTTTAATGTTTTAAATTAAAGGCCCCATGTCGACGTTGATATTTTTGTGAAACAATAGAAATTCCTTTTAGCTTTCTCACCGGTCTGTATTATATGTTCCAGGAATGTAAATTTATTTTCTAAAATAAGTCCTAGGTAACAAAGTGACTGTTTACGTTTCACATTGATGTTGTTCAGTTTAATGCAAGGAGTTGATATTAATGAACCTTTTAAAAGTACTCGAAAGGTTTTATGTGTTGCAAATTCTAATCTATTTCTGTGGCCCCAACTCGATATTACGTTGAGACACTTGTTGGCCTTGCGTTATAGGACGGTAGGATTTCGGATCGTCTGGTGGTTTATCACCGGCTTTTGGAATTAATTTTATTGTGCCAATTCGCCAAATTTTTGGAAAAATGCCTTCTGCAATACATTTATTAAAAACCTGAAATATAGATGAGCCTACCGCTAGACACGCCTGCTTAATCATAATATTAGATATTTTATCCTCGCCTGCTGACTTTTTCGTAGGTAACAAATTAACTGTTGAAGTGAACTCATCAAGTGTAGGTAAGTCAGATACCGGCGTATTGATGGGGTCTAACATTCTGAATCTTATCTCACGGTGAAAATCATTGTCCAAGTCCGGCTTGTCGTCTGGAATTAGTACGTCGAGGTACGCCTTTGCCGTGTCTCTTAATGTATGAGTATACGAATTATTAATCTTGATATTTGAAAAATACTGTGGAGCAGTGGTATTATTTGGTTTGAGTTCATGGTATAAAGAAGACGATGGTCCATCCTTATCCAGTCTAACGGCAGCATTTTTCAACATATTATTTTTTGCTAAGGTGACGGCGGCGCGATAACGCGACCTTGAAGCCCTAAGGTCAGCTAGGTACGATACATAATTATCGTCCAATAGACCCAGTCCCTGTCTACGTGCATAATTAATTTTCCGTCTGGCTCTCCTAAACTCCCGACGCAATTATCGTGCCACCAATTACACTTATTTTCTGTTTTAAGCGGCCTTCGGCCCAGGGCGGTGTCGGCACAGTAGACAAAGGTTTTGGTCATTATTTCCGCACTATCATTTGAGTTCAAGTCTGGACGAGTGAAATCTCTGGAATGAGTGAACATAAGGGACCGGAATAAATTCCAATTACCATTTTTAACATTATATTAATTATAATCTTTCGACTTAATCACGGGACAACTTGAGGGTGCGCGAATAAACTCAAAGACAATTAAATGATTGTCGCTGCATGACGTATCAGGAATGACGCGCCAATTTATTATATTGTTATTATGGACGTACGCGCTGGAAAGCGTGACGTCGATGGAAGATTCACCAGAGGGGTTGCTAAATGTAGGTGGTGCATTGGGAGTGTTATGAATTTGCAGGTTGAACTCTGCTATGAAGTCTTCCACTGAGCTACGACGGTCGCGGTCAGTGTATCTAAGTTCCCCATGTCATAAGGGCGAAGAACCATTTACGTCGGCACCAATAACAATTTTTAAACCAAAACAAATTTATTCTCCGCAAGACATTGTAGGACATGACGTAGTTGGTGTAAGTTAGGGCCTACAGGATCGGAGTATTGAAAATAACAACTAACTACGTACAATCTTAAGTGAAGACACGAAACCTCCGCTACCGCACAGTGAGACGTTGACAGATTTGTAAGTGCCGTAATTGAAAATTTAGACTGAGGTGTGTAAATGCCGGCGCGCGCTAGGTTGTTAACTTGTACGACTTTCGTCCTTAGCGACGCGGATTGATATTGCCAGGAGCAACTGAGAGAACTAAGTCTAAATTATAATCCGACACCAATTTTTCTAATTCAATTGTCGCGTGCTTATAGGTTCAACTGTCCTATAACTAACTTATCCATAGCGAGTTGTTAAAATTAATTGCTCCATTTTTGCCTTGTATGTTGGGCAGTCAGGGGAATCCGTGGGGTGGTCGTTAGGTTTCTTGTACCGCGTGCAGCTTCCGCAAACCGGTTTAAAATCTCTTAAGTCTTTTTTGGGACAGTTAATTGAGGTATGTATATCGGCGCAGTGACAACAGCACGGGTCTGAATCGGCAGAATTTAGCAATGTGACCGTATTGTTGACAATTAGCGCAGCGTAGAGGTTCGACGTCATCGATGAACCGACACATTGCCCAGTCAATAAAAAGTTTTTGTTTCGTTTCAATGAGATGTTTCCGAATCTTTGAGTCTAACTCTAGGCCCATCCATTTTCGATTGTAGTTATTATTTATGCGCCGTCTAATAATTTTTGTCGAGTTCATAAATTGTTCTTGAGTCACATTAATTTCGCCCTTAATATTTTGGTTATAAAGCGATAAAAGGAAATTTTCGTCCGTAATATTTTGCGGGACATCTTTAATTAGAATACGCGGGTTACGCCCTCTCGGTGTTTCTAGACGCAGACCGGCTGATTTTAAACCTTCAACGGATTTTAATCTCCTGACTTGTGACTCGCTTGTTAAGCGCAGGATCACGCCCGAATAAGATGTCTTTTTGATGCCGTGGATTTGAAAGCCGTCAGATGGGTTGATCGCTTTCATTAATGCCTGTTTGGTCTCGTCTGAGGATTTTAATTCCGCCGATTTGTCTTGCGTCGGATAAGCTATTACGCACGGGAGCGGTCTACGCGTTTCAATAGGTGGCACCGACTTCGCGAGTCTGAGTTTGAGCGCGTCAGAATAAGAAAATGGCGGCGCTGGGGCGGCCGGTTGCTCAACCTGAGTAGTAGTTTTGGCGGTCAGCAAATCCTTTTCCAAATTAGCGACCTTAGTTTCTAATGACGAATTTTTAAGTGAGACGATGGCCGTTCATTTTTGTGTCATGTTCATTATTTCTGCTTTGTTAGCGAAGTTATTGCGACGAGATACTGTGTCGTTTGCGAACTCATTTATTTTAGACAAGTATGAAGAGGCCTCGCGAACTAGCTCGTAATAATTGCACGTATCGTCAGGGCCACGGCTTGTATCCAATAACGAAATTACGGGGGGCGGTTGATCGTCCCTTGCGGGCTGGTGGCGCTTTTCATCAGGTGACAGAGAAGAGGGCGATAATTGTGACAATAAACGTTTAGTACCTGAAGAAGTTGGCGGTGAGCGGGAAATTTTGTCATTTTTCGAAAACGGATTTGTATCTTTATCCGGTGGCATATTATGACTCGACATTCTGGATAGGTACTTACTAAAAAGATTTAAATACTACACTTCAATATGCAATAGAAAAACAATGGCCAAAATAAAGATTAAATAACTTACAGCTGTCCCACAGAGCGGCCGGCGCTGCGCGAGAGCTACCGACAGAAAAATTTTTTGCCTACCTACTTGTTGACAACAATAAAAGTGAACAAGGAAATCAACTTACCGAATTAAATCCAACAAACTACGGACAAATGTGTTTCAAAAACTTACAGTAAACGTTGCTCACACCTTTACCTAGCTTATTACACACACTCAGCACGTTTTTGTTGATTTTAAGCCACTGAAAACAATTTATTTCCCGGAGCGCACGTCAGTCGTTATTAGCCGTACGAAGATCGCGGGGGGAGATCTAGCGTAGAGCTATTAGCAATAAATAGAACTGTAAGCTGCAATAAAGCATTTTTGCGGACTTTAACACAGCGATAATCTGAATTTAAGGCCACAAGTGTACCCACAGACCGCTTGCATTTTAAGAAAGAACATGTGAGCTACTATAATGCAATCAGTTCTCCTGTGACTTTAATTAATGCGTCTTGCTGGTTGTAAAGTAGAACTTTAGCAGTGTCAATCGGTTTGTTACAAGTTATCGTATAACAGCGCTTAAATAGCCCACATGACCACTATATGTGTACTCTTATGATGCTAAATTACAGCATTTACAGCACACAGCTATAAATTAGCTCATTTGTTACTCTTTATTCCCATTACAGCTGAAATCATGTACTTTAAAGACTTATTTATTCAGCGCCGTGTATACCTACACTTTCCTTAAATATCCAGTTAATTCATCCGTCATGTATTAGCATATATAGTACGGATATTGTGATATACATATTTGGAATTGTATTGTTCATAATTTGGAAAGATAAACGAAGAACTGGCGGAAAATTAATGTAGAATCCACATTAGTGCGGTTAACTGATTAGTTACAATATTTGCGTACATGTTAGCCGCTATAAAGCTGTACAAGAATTTGTGGCTGACTTGTTTTACACAGTAAATACAGGTATCAGCTCGTTACTGATTTATGTACCACGAGTGGATACTTATACAGCCCATAGCGGTAATTGTGATCACATTGCTTGTCCGCCATTTTCAGGTTATAATTATATGTACCTCATTGAATTAAAAAATTATCTTTGTTTTTTTTACCGAAAGTTTGATTGATTTAAAATGGAAAATGTACTAATTTTATACGCAAACAGCATAAACACAATTATTATAAGTGCAGAATAATAAAAAACCTTTTGTTATCCATTTATGATCAACATATACACTATAATTTTCAAGTAAACAGTGATATTTTGAGAGCTCGTGAAAATTTACTTATATAGTATTCTCTTTTCCATAAGAATTTGGAGTAAAAGCGAGATTTTACCCGAAAAAATAAAATTTAAAACAGAGCTCCATAGAAATTTTAAAACAACCCGAACGTGTTTTGTACTGTATAAAAGGTAACAAATTTTCTAATAATCAGCCAGTATTCAGCTCTTGGAACAACTGTTACCTTTAATATTGCTGATATAATGCTGATATACAGCAAACGTCAAAGTTATTCAGCTAACAGCTGTTTAATTTGTGCCCAAATCAAAGTCATATGAGCTGTTACAGCTATCTTCTCTCTCGAGCTCTTCAGCTATTGTGGACACTAATACAGGTGATATACAGCACTTTTGTGCTAGTTGGGCTAGATCTCCGAGCAAAGCTCGGTTACCCAGGTACTATTGTGTAATTATTGTTTATGCCTTGTTGACACGAAAATTCGAAACAACCGCGTGGGAGGCGCTATTTATAGATAATTGTGTTTTAGTCCGAATTTGTTTACAAGCATAAGATATTACGCAGTGACCAGGACGACCGTAATCATTCTCTCTGTTTTTTATCCGTCGAAAATTAATTAAAAACATACTGTACGGCGTCCTTGCCTAAAATATCCATAATTATGTTCAATCAAATGAGATTGAATTGTCTCCCGAACCGCGTCAGATCTTAAATTATTAATTTAGGTTTACTTTTGTCTTTTACAGTAGGAACTAGGAATTGGTCGCCTAGTGGTCGAAATTCGACCATCCTACTACTATTATAAATGTGAGAATTTGTGAGGTTGGTTGGATGGATGGACAGATGGATGGATGTTTGTTACTATTTCACGCAAAAACTACGACTTTTAATGAAATTTCGTATCGTAGTAATTTGGGCTCTGGATTAAAACATAGGCTACTTTATATCCCGAAAAAGTACAATGTCCCCGTCTGATACTCTATTTACGCGAGTGGACTAGTATTAAATATTTTTATTTTTTAATTTCAAATTCATTAGGGTTCTTTGCCTTTTGTAATGAAAAATATGTAAATATTGTGTGTGAAATGTAAAAGAAAGATTGACTTTTGTGTCAAACCAACACCTCGGTAGATAAAGTAATACACACGCATGCTAGTGAGAGTGATTAGTCTGAGGTAAGTAACTTTATTTTTTTAATTTTATGTATTAGCATTATTAAAAAAAATAAACTTTCTGCACACCTTCCTCCACATAAACTTTAACTGTTCCAAATTTCATACTTCTCCAATTGCATAATTTAAAATTAAAAAAAAATGTAATATAGGGCAAGAGCCAAGAGGTAAACCTGTGGTCGAGAGTGATTAGTCTGAGGTAGTGCAAGTAACTTTATTTTTTTAATTTTATGTATTAGCATTATTAAAAAAAATAAACTTTCTGCACACCTTCCTCCACATAAACTTTAACTGTTCCAAATTTCATACTTCTCCAATTGCATAATTTAAAATTAAAAAAAAATGTAATATAGGGCAAGAGCCAAGAGGTCAACCTGTGGTCGAAATTCACCCATAATAATTCGTAATATAATTTTAAGGTCGTACTTTATAAAAGTTCTTTTGTCTCTTAGAGAAAAAAAAGTGATGTGAGTGACAGATTGACAAACGTCAACTTGTAAACAAATCTATCAAACGCACTGTAGTGTGTGTTGATAATCTGAGCTAGAGTGGGACTTTGCTCTTTGGTTAAGTGCTGTCAACAAGCGTCTCTTTAAGTTTTCAGTTTTTAGAGTGCTTTTTGAGGATTTGTAATTGTTTTTGAATTAATTGTTGAATTATCTTATCTTTATTTTGTGTAATATATTTCATGTTTGTCTATGTGTAAGTATTACTTTTAATTAGTTCTTGCTTTTAGGTTAGAGCTTGTTTTTTCTTTCCATTTAACAATGGAAATTGACACTGATCCCCCGGACCCTGGTGGAGGTAGTAACATTAGGAAGAGAACAAATCGGGATATCAGTGAACCGTTGCCTAAAACATTTCCGCCACCAACAATTCACATTCAGTGCCATCTATACAATTGCACTATGTAAACCCCGATTTCGCTAGTAAAAAAGTATACGGCCCCGAAGATGCTGCTCCTTATATAGTGCATGTGTCAAAACCCGAGACTGAAAGTGGTTCTGTACATAGCCCCATCCTATTTGGTCAGTTCCTTTTTAAAAACAATGTTCAACACATTAAGATGGATGGAATCAAAAAGATTGGTCGCAATCGTGTCTCGATAGAATTTAAGTCGCACAATCATGCTAACTCCTTCATTAACCTACCCGCTATATTAAGTGCTGGATACATTGTATCAATACCCTCGTACAGTGTATCCCGCATGGGCATTATACGTAATGTTCCTGTGGACTGGTCGATGGAAGAGCTAGTGGAAAACTTGCAGGTTCCTCCAGGTTTTGGTAGAGTTGTTAAGGCGCGTAGATAAGTCGTAAATCCACGAGTGAGCAGAATTCTCCCATTTGGGTTCCTACCCAATCAGTGGTTATCACAATCACTGGTCAAAAACTTCCTTCCCGTGTCTATTGTTATTACAATTCCCTTCCCTTAGAAACATATCAATTACCTACCATTCAGTGCAATAACTGTTGCCGTTTTGGGCATGTTAAAGCACAATGCACGTCACAGCCCCATTGTTACAAATGTTCGCAAAATCATGAAGGAGCAACATGCACAACAACATCTCTAACTTGTTTGTACTGTAGCGGTCCGCACGCAGCCAATGATATTTCTTGTCCGGAATATAGTAGACAAAAAGATATAAAATTGGTTATGAGTCAGGAGAGTGTCTCTTACTTGGAGGCTTCGGCTAGATTCCCCCGTGTAAGGCGATCCTTTGCTGATTCTGCCAGGACTACTCCTTCTGCTATTGCTAGCATTTCAAGACAGACAGACAGACAGACAGACAGACTAAGTCTTCCAAATACCTTGTCTTACAGAAAGACAGTTTTTACCCCCCGCCGCCCCATTTCCCCTATGTCCCCTGGGTATGATCACCAGGCTCATAGAAACATAATCGAGGAACCTGTTTCTCAGGCTCTGAATGGGTGTGCATACCCTCCTAATTCCGAAAACCCCTTCTGTCCTATCTATGTTCCAGAATGATAATTTACTTGACAACCTTTCTATCCTTTTCATAGACCTCATCTCTAGGTTTAGCGACTCCCTACCGAACAAAACTCTTACCAACCTGACACAACTCATAAAACTTCTACCTAATAATGGCTCAATAATAAGCCGTCAATTCTTGCCGTCCAGGAAACTTGGTTGGTGCCTGGCTCTCGCTTTCGGGTTCCAGGATACGCCTGTTTCCGGGACGACAGGTCTGACGGTAGAGCTGGAGCAGCCATTTTGGTCTCCAGCCAATGTACATACTCTTTATATAGACTTCCTGTTCATAGTAGTTATTTTAATATTGTAGCTGTCCATATTTTAGATACTATTTTTATGTATGTGTACGTCCCTCATCCTAATCCCTCCATCTTCTCCTGAAATTTCCTCCATAATTTCTACAGTTCCTGGTCCCTGGTTATATTGGGTGATTTTAATACTCACCATACATACATCTTGGGGTTCCCACTTTTTGATCCTAATTCCTCTTCCTTCATTGATTTGATTGATGATAATAATCTAGTAATTCTTAATGATGGATCCCCCACTCGTCGGGTATCACCTTTACAGAACCCGAGGAGTGTGGTTAATATATCATTGTGTTCCCCCTCCCTTTCCTCTTCGTGTTCCTGGTCAGTTATTCCTGATTCTTTGGGTAGCGATCATTTCCCCATCATTATAACAATAATATACAGACATACAAGACCGACTTTATCCTCGAATTCTCCCCGACTTAAATATAAAATTAACTCTGCAGATTGGGCCCAATTTGCAGAAATTACAGCCTCTGAAGTTTGCCTTTTCCCCCTATCAATTCAGATAATGTTCTTTCTTCATAACAAAACCTAAAACAAGTGCTGTCATTGGCTGCGGAAAGGGCAATTCCGTTAAAATGTACAAGCAGCCAAAAAACGTTATCTCCTCCATGGTGGGATGCAGATTTCACTAGAGCTTGTAAGCGGCGTAAAGATGCTGAAAAATTATACGCTAGGTCAATGACTCAAATAATTTTTTTAAATTATAAAAAAGTTGCAGCAGAAGTGAGACTTTTGTTAACAGAGAAAAAGAGAAATGGATGGCATGATTTCTGTTTGAGCCTCTCGCCCTCGTCTCGTCCTTCGGCTGTATGGAGGAACGTCAGAAAATTCCGAGGCGCTCTATCGTGCGATTACCGTCAGTCCAATGATTCATCTGAGTGGATAAATGACTTCTCTCAGAAGTTGGCGCCGCCGTCAGTTCCCTCTTTTGATGAGTGTCAGTATTTTATTTCTGCTAATCAGCCTTTGAATCATCTTGACACTTCTTTTTCTCTGAATGAATTTAGACTGATCCTTGGTTCATTAAAGGATACCGCTCCGGGCAGTGATGGGATTCCATACTCGTTCATCGTGAACAGTGGGCCAAGTACTCAAGTAATTTGCCTGAACATTTTAAATGCTTTTTATCAGTCTGGAATTCCCCCGGAGGAATGGAGAGCTCAGATAATTTTGCCTATCCGTAAGTCGGGAAAACTTAATAGTAATCCGAGTAGTTATAGGCCTATTGCTCTTTCGATTACCTTAGCCAAAATTTTAGAACACATGATTAAAAATAGATTAGAATGGCTGATGGAGAGTAAGGGCACTCTATCCAAAACACAGTTCGGTTTTCGAAAGGGCTTTAGCACAATGGATAGTTTAGCCACCTTCGTCACTGATATCCGCATTGCCCTTTCGAAAGGTGAACACGTGGTAGGAATGTTCCTTGATATATTATCCGCATATCCGACAGTGTCCATCTTCCGGTACTCAGGCAGAAACTGCTAAATCTGAGTGTCCCAGTGAGGATGACAAATTATATTTGCAACAGTATTTCGTGCCGGTCTGTTACTATTTCTACACCTAATTACACCCTTCCACCTAGATTAGTTTATAAAGGCCTTCCTCAAGGTTCTCCCCTTAGCCCTATTCTTTACAATATATACACACATGATTTGGATTTGTCTGTTAATAGTTTTTGTGAGGTCCAACAATATGCGGATGATTTATCTTTGTACGTTTTCTCAAAGGATATCAATGAATACTCTGCTCGCCTAAACTTAGCCATTAGATACCTATACGATTGGTTGGATAGGCATGGACTGTCCATCTCTGTCCCCAAAAGTTCGGTAGTAGTTTTCTCTCGTTCTAAAATTATTCCTAACATTAACATTCAATATAAACAAGAAGTTTTCCCTGTTAAGGATAGGGTAAAATTTTTAGGTGTCATCTTGGATTGTAAAATGTCAGGCGTACAACAAATTCGTCATATCACACAAAAGTGTGAGAAGAATATAAATATCTTGCGTTCACTCAGTGGTGTATAGTGGGGTTCTCATCCTTACACCCAAAAACTATTGTACAATGCACTTATCCGCAGCCATATGGATTATGGATCATTTATATTGGTACCTTGTAACAAAGCTCCTTTGAAAGAACTGGATAAAATTCAGAGTAAATCTTTAAGAATTATCCTAGGCGCAATGAAGTCATCTCCCACTAATGCCCTTCAGGTGGAATGCGTAGACCCTCCACTTAACATCAGGCGGCAGTATCTAGCAGATAAATTTTTTTTAGTTTTTCAATCTTCATCTCATCCACTTATTGGTAAGCTACACACTATCTCAATTAATTCCATCTTCGAATTATTGGCTTCACAAAGAACCTCCCTGCCTCTTAGTCAGTTACCTTAAGATAACCCGTCTTCCTTGTCCTGTCTTCCAGTGCATCCTCAATCCTCTCTTTTCTATACCATTTGATGCCCTAACATTTTCTCCAAAAGTAATCCTCAACCTTCCTATAAATAAAGGTTCCTCCTTGGCTAATATACAATTCAAACAAATTATTGATCAGCATTTTGGGGACTGGTTGCATGTTTTCACAGATGCTTCTAGGCTCTCTGATGATGGTTGTGTTGGAGCTGCCGTCTGGATTCCGAGGGTTAATGTGATTTTGAATTTTAAACTGCCTCCTACCTCGTCTGTTTTTACAGGCGAAGTACTTGCCATCTATGAGGCTATTTCGTTTATCGAGTCTCATGGGCTAGACAAATCCATTATCTTCTCGGACTCCAGGAGCTCTTTGGAGGGTGTCATGGCCAATCAGTTTCGAGCTAAGAATAGATTTCCTTTGATCTTTAAAATTAGGCAACTACTCCTTAAATGCGAATTACAAAATATTCATGTTATTTTAGCATGGATACCAAGCCATAGCGGAATTACTGGCAATGAGAGTGTAGATGCCTTTGCTAAAGAAGCTATAATATCAGGTGGACTTAGTCATTACAAATTATATTGCCAGGATATAGTTCCCATAGCTAAAAATCACTTAAACATCAGGTGGAATCGTGAATGGGCTAGATCAAGTAACATTAAAGGCAAACACTACTTTGATATTCAAGGTGGCGTTCCAGTTAGGCCATGGTTTTTTAAATACATACAGAGTAGCAAAATGGCGTGCTCTACAGCAGTGGCGTGCACAGGATTATGGCACTGGGTATGCGGCGAAGTACTCGATCACAAAAACTTTTTCGTTTATAGATTTTTAACATAGCTACAGCCAAGCGACGGATCTCTAAGTCGAAACCATGCCAACAGAGTAAGTCTGATGTACTACTATTCATGTACATCTTCAACGGCAACGCAGACAAAACAGCGATCGATCGTCGCGGCGGAAGAAATTCATTAGAATTTCTTCCGCCGCGATACTTATTAAAGTAAAATAATAAGCATATTTTAAAATATTATAACTACTCACCAGTCAGTCAGCTCCAATTTTCACATTTTTAAGGTTCCGGTTACTTGAGATTACTATATCAGTGCTTGGCCGCGGAATAGAAATTATTTAAATCTGAATATCCCGAATCAGTCCACACTGTACTAGAATTACTAAATAATATGCAAGGAAAACAATATAATTTAATCGTGTGTATACAACCACAAAGCCAGTTATACGTTTCATAACATTTAACATGAAATTTTCGAGTTACATTATTTTTTTGCTGGTTTAATTGTTGTAACTCGGGTACACACCTACCTTAAGACAAAATTTGAATCTTTTCACTGAATGACAATTGTGAGGACTTGTTATTTTTAATTTTTAGTAAACACACATTATCAACGCAAACCTCACAATCAAAGAACATTTTATGAAATCAACAAACGGGCCTTGTAAAAGCAAATCACTACAATTATTATAGAAACTCAGTAAGAAACTGTTAAATGTACACACTTTCAAATGTTAAAATGAAAAATCTTTTAAGAAAACTAAAAATAAACAGGAGCCATTAAATTGTAAACAATGCTTATCACATGAAATATGCAATATGGCCCCCGCAAACACAAAACATTTCTTCTATCTAAACAAATAAAACCTTACTAAACAAAAATGCATTTTGTGTATAGATAATTCATTAGATTCAAGTCATATTATTTTTAGTCCGATTATAGGCAACGAATAATTTCCGACAACTGCCGAACTGGCGTTCGGCGGTTTTCGGAAGCCATCGGATAGCCTGCCGCGGGAGTTACCGCTATATTATCATGTCGATATTCCTGGATGTATGCGTTTGCGAAGTATGAAAATTACACACACATGCGATCATTTGTCCTGCAGCACGCACCGGCATTAGTTGCTATTTATAAAATATTAGGCGTTTTTAAGTTATTATATTTTTTGTAATTAATTTATTTACTATTAATTAATGTCATCTAAAACGTACGAACGTTTTATTAAAATATCTGTGAATGACAAGTAAAGCACTGCATTTCTGCCTATATGGAGCGCACGCCCCTGCGTCTACAGTCTGTCGAGTTAGACTCGGACATTGCTGCTCACCAGTATTTTTAGCTAAAATTAGGGTTAGGGAATAGCTCTCTATGTGAGTGTGGCCTTGATGAGGGTACCCTAGACCACATATTTTTCTGTTGCTCTAGAAACCAATCCTCCCTCTATGACCTTCTCCCTTCCAATATTCCCCGCCCTATCAATTTCAAATCATCTCTATGTTATGTAAATACTTCTTTTATTGAAATTCTATGTGCATATATTCGTTCTAACAATATTTAATTGTGAAGTTTTACTAACACTTATTTGTTTGTGATTGTTTTAGATTATTCAACAACGTAGCATCAGAAATGTAGATCACTGTACCCTTGTTTCCTCACAAGACCTACAATAGAGCAGGGTTTAAACATATTTAGCACTCGGACATTGGCAACTCACTGAGGCCGCCATACATAAAAGAAGAAGAAGAGCTAGAGTGAGTTGTTGTTATTTTTATTAATTTTATGTATTTCTTAGCATTATTTAAAAAATATTTAGCTTTCTTCCTCCACTTAAACTTTAATTTACTGGCCAAATTTCATACTCCTCCGGTTGCACAATTCTCGTAAAACTGTACTGAAAGTTTTGCTTAAAACAATAATATTATGTTATAGCTTTTGCCCGCAGCTTCGCCCGAGGAGAGTGTTCGTGGCAAAAAACTAATTTAGCAGATATACTTCCCTACTGCAACATAGTAACAGCACAGAGTAATAATATATACTGTATAATCAATTTATAATAAAAAAGAAAATAGAGACTTCACAGTACGTATTAGCGTAATGTAGAGTCCTCTCTACAATCGTTGTTCATGTCCAGTTATTAAAACTCCAATCAATAACGTACAGGATTTATACTCCTTAAATTATCATAACATGTGTCTCAATGACCGTCTCTCGCTAGTAATGCCCAGGGTGTCGCAGCTGGCGATCTTTAGTATGGGCGTTCGAAATTCAAAATTATACTTAAACATCGTCTGTGCAAACCATATAACTTGCTCGCTCTTATAACGTGTGTACTCTTTCACACATCGCCTATGATGCGAAAATAGATGAAGATTATTTTTAAATTTCAAAATTCAAAATTCTATAAGTTTGAAAAATTAACTTCAACTATTGCAAAATTCTGTTATTTGCAAAAAAATTCAATATTTATTATGATTTGAAACAATGATTTTGATAAAATAAATTCATGTATAAACTATATAAACATGCTTGAACTCACATAATATCGGTGAGTATTTATTTAAAATTTTTCCTTAACTCCTCGATTTAATGAAAAGAGAATTATGATTACATTTGTTTCAATAAATGAAATAATATATTGTGTAGTGATTTTAATGTGCATGCTCAGATTTTAGATTGAAAAGTTCCCTATTAATAATAATATAAGAATCGAATGTTTAATAATGCACGCAATATCTTTAAAACAAAGTCATATTATTGCTTACCTAATATTGGTTATACTTAATATATTATTTATAAAAATACAGACATATTACGTTTTCTTCTAAGCTCTACACTTCACTACAACTTTATAGTTTAAAATAGGTGCATATTAATATTTATACTTTATTTTTAATATACTATTGAACTTACCACATGCTTAATGATCTAATTTTACATTTAGTTGTACCTTTGTTAGTATTGCGAATAAGTAAAATGTAGTATAATTTCATAATTTGCAGGTATTAGATTCCAATTTCAAGCTGCTTTCGACTATTTTCAGTTGTGTTGTATTAACGTAGAGTTACATTATATTCTATCTATTTCTCTATATTTTATAGTGCAGTTTTTTCTGTCGCGACTACATAAAAACGCTCTACGTTGCTTTACTTTTGATTTTTTTTAATGCAATAAAAATGATGTAATTATATTTGTTTTGTTGTTTTATTTACCTACCTTTTTAACCTAATAATTGGGTCTTAAAAAAATAAATCGATAATAATAACGGTACGTATAGTTTTTTTTTATACGTATAAAAGTTACTGTAAACTTTTGAATATCGAACACTTTTTTTTAATTCAAAGCGCCACCTCTTATTACGTAGTATAGATACATTTTTTTTTAAATTTAAATATATGGCGTCGGCTTAAAACCATTTGCCAGTGTCAAGTTAAAAAGGCGGGAAATAGAATTTTCGTTTCAATTTTCAACACCGTATTCCTAAATCGTCAAGTTTAAAGTCTAGTCAAAGTCCAAATAAATACTCAGTGCTGTCAATGAGTCAAATCAGCCGATTCAGTAAAGTGGTAGAAGCTTTAATGAGAGTTCCTAGGGAGTTTTTGGGGGAACCCAAAATAGCACGTTTTTTGAAGTTGTACCACTTGCCCACACTTGTGCACGTTAACGAATATTTAATGGTTAATATTCTACGAATATTACACATTAAGAACCGAAATGTATGAAAGACATACAAAAACCACAATGTCACCAATTGAATTCCCCGGCAAAACTCCCATAGTTACATTTTCTTTGGTAATGCCCATCCCGGCGTCCATCCAAAACAAATTACGATATCGAATCTTATATTTTTTTATACAAATTAAATTTTTTTAATAAAAATTTTAACATTATTTCATATGCCTAAGACATTAATTACAATATAATCATTTCATTACAATTAAATTTACAAAACAAATTACAATGTGTCGTTTCCAAAAAAAATATTTTCCCAATGTCTGCTGCTTGCCCGTACCCGCCGCGCTAGATGACCTTAAGCTGTAATATTGTCCGGAATCCGGTAGGCCGGAGAAACTGTGTGTTTCAGACGAGAGAGACGTACTGGTCATTTCTTAACTGATAATTTAAAAAAGAATAGGGTGGTAAAATCGAAATAACTACTGAAACGGTACGCAAAGAGAGGTCACAGAAAAATTTTGTTTACGGATGAGAAAATTTTTACCATTGAGCAACATTTCAACAAACAAAATGACCGTATTTATGCTCAAATCTCTAAGGAATCTTCCCAATTAGTCGACAGAGTGCAACGTGGGCACTATCCGACTTCAGTGATGGTTTGGTGGGGTGTGAAGCTATGAAGAAGTGATTGAGCCATACTTTTGTGAAAAAGGTATCAAAACATCGGCCAAGTGCATCAAGATACCATTCTTGGGAAGGTAGTGAAGCCCCTTAACAACACCATGTTCAATAACCAAGAATGGTCTTTCCAGCAAGACTCGGCGCCGGGTCATAAAGCTCTGTCTACGCAGTCTTGGTTGGAAACGAACGTTTCTGACTTCGTCAGAGCTGAAGACTGGCCGTCGTCTAGTCCCGATCTTAATCCGCTGGATTATGATTTATGGTCAGTTTTAGAGAGTACGGCTTGCTCTAAACGCCATGATAATTTGGAGTCCCTAAAACAATCCGTACGATTGGCAGTGAAGAATTTTCCCATGGAAAGAGCTCAGGAAAGAGTGCGTGCTTCTATTGATAGCTGGCCTCAACGTTTAAAGGACTGTATTGCAGCCATTGGAGACCACTTTGAATAAGCTTTTTATATTTTAAATTGTTTTATATTTATGTATTAAACTAACACACTGTAAAAGTAATAAATGTTATTTGCAATAGAAAAAATTTTTTTTCTTTGTTTCAGTATTTATTGCAAGACTAGGTATATATATACTAGGTTCAGTAGTAAAACTTTGTAATACAACTAAACTAAATTGACAACATTAACCGCGGCCGTGCGGGTGTGTGTCGTCGTCTTACAAGTGAAGTAAGTTTTCGAGGTATAATAACTAATAAAATTCGAGTATGATAAAAATACAATTATTAAACACGACCGTAGCTCGCGGCAAACCAGAACGAACTGATGCGACTTTTTCGTGTATGTGCTCGAATCCGTTCATGCCGAACTGACGTCAGTTCTAACTGAAACGATCGGCCTCTCGTCTGTGGGAGCCTCTATAGATTTCTAAGCTTGTTAAAAAAATAGCTTTCTGCACACCTTCCTCCACATAAACTTTAACTGTGCCAAATATTATACTCCTCCGTTCGCACAATTCTCGTAAAACTGTACTGAAAAATTTTGATTTATCTTAATCTTAAATCTTAAATAAAATAGTTCTAGGGACAGTTTCACATGTCTTGGAGCATCTGAACCCAGAATAAAAAAATACAAGTGAAAGTGTCGTCTTTATCAAGACGTTGCATAATAAGCAACTACAGAAAAACAAAAAACGGCCGTCTTGGGCGCGCGGCAGACAATGTGCCCGCTATTTATATCCGCGCACCGAACGCCGGGCCACGCCGCCCGCGCGCCTGCTCCAGGAACGTGACTCCTTCACGAACAGCTAGCTTATATTTTTTTATTTACTACCTGAAATCTACAGTTCAATGGAAAGTTCAAAAGAAAGAGGGTTATAAAAGTTATTGTTTAGTTGTACAAGACGTACGTCTAATCGATAAGCACAAATAAAGCAAATGATTTTTATTATGTAACTATAAAAAGCATTAAAAAATACTTTTATAATCATAATTGAAAGACCCATTTGGTAGAACGATAAAATATAAAAAATAATTATAAAAAAAAAGAATCACAAAAATATTCGTCTGATGCTAACCAAGCCGCCTACCGGATTTTAAGTTGTAATAAATCATATCATAATACGCAACGAAAGAAAAAACATATTTAAATAACTTAAAAATGCGCAGTTTCCAGGGATAAGACCTAGGCTAGATAATTTTTTTTCCCCCAAAACTACCTGTACACAATATTTCATGGAAATACTTACAGCCCTGCCCGAGATTCCGATTATATATATATATTTAATTATTCGTTCGAATAAAGTATAAGACAGTGGTAAGGAACTTTTTTAGGCACCATAAAACTAACTAACTTGTTTTCTTAATTTGAAAATATTTATTTTTAAATTAAATGACGTATAAACCAGCCAGCAACCTTATATGATACTGATATCAAACCTTTATTTTATGTTCCGCTAAATATGCCGGTGTGTATTTTAGTATGTTACAATAAATGATTTATGTTAGCATATGTATATTGTGTATTTAAGGGTTTTATTATACTATAGTGCTCTAGTAAAGTACTCTTGGGCCTACATTTTTAAGCTTCAAGAGTCTTAGCAACAGCGGCTTTGTCTAGACTCTAGCATCGGCGAGTGTCTATTATATTCGAAACTCATAAGTACGAATATTCAGAGCATTTTCTAAGAATACAAAGGACAATATATTATATCACGCATGATCTGTTAACTATGGCGTTCGCTCCATTGACGTTATACCTTAGAGTATTTGAGAAAAAGAGCAAACGTTGAACCCGATAAATTACGAAGTTTTGCCTTCCTCATGACAAATACAAAGAGATGACAAATGTTCCCCCGAATGACACGGATACCAGTATCTTCATTACAGTTCGTTCTGATAAAATCTTGCCTCAAGTAAAGTAAAGAATGCCTAATTTCAGTCGAGTAAACGCTTTCGAGCAAGCACTTTATGTTTTTAGCTTGTAATTAGGTCACCGGAGGGCATATTGGACTTGAATAATGGGTCCCGAATGAAATGTATGGGATTTGCCATAAGGCATCGCAAGCGACACGTCACTTAGCGATGACTTATGTCAAATCGCATACATTTTTGATTTCGAAGTTTTATTTTTTATTTTTTTTATTTATATATGGCATCGGCTTGTAACCATTTGCCAGTGTCAAGTTAAAAAGGCGGGAAATAGAACTTTCGTTTCAATTTTTAACACCGTATTCCTATATCGTCAAGTCTAAAGTCTAGTCAAAGTCCAAATACAGTACAGTCAGTACAGTCTATGAGTCATGCCAGTCGATTCAGTAAAGTGGTAGAAGCTTTACCGAAAGTTCCTAGGGAGTTTTGGCGAGAAACACACAAAATAGCACGTCTTTAGAAGTTGTACCGCTTGCCCACACTTGTGCACGATAACGAATATTTAATGGTTAATATTCTACCAATATTACACATTAAGAACCGAAATAACACAAATTTATGAAATTTTACAAATTCCACAACATCACTCATTGAACTCCCCGGCAAAACCCCGATGTCGAAGTTCGTCGTCGATGTTATCGAATGCGTCGTGACTAGAGGCCCAGGTGCTGAATACTGTGTCCTAGCTATCAGCAACTTGAGTAGTCTAAGTATGGGCTACTAAAAAAACCAGCCAAGTGGGTTTCGTACAAAAAACACGTTTTTTATTCTGTTTTTAATATTTGTTGTTGTAGCGGCACCAATTTTCATAAATTATGTGAAATACATAATTTATGAAAATTGGTATAAAAATTTAAACTGTCTAAATATCACGGTTCTTGAGATACAGCCTGTGGACGGACAGACAGCCAGACAGACGGACAACGAAGTGTCAGTAATAGGGTCCCGTTTCCTGTCCCGGAACCTAAAAAGCTGCTCTGTTTTACCCGACAGCCGAAAAAGGGGATAATGTTTTTAGAGCTTAGAACTTATCACTTCAAATGTATCGTAATATGTAATTACTAAGCAACACACTGACAGCTTGAAGGTTTTAAATTGAAAAGGGGTCTCAATATAGCGAGAATAATTTGAGAATAATGATTCTGATAAGACTCAATCGAGTACTTGCAAAATTAAATTGGGTTGTCGGGTTTTTTAGGTTTTAATGATTATAATAAACAAAGAACTTTTCAAAATAGCGATGTACTCAAAATATTCAAAATATAATATAATATAATATAATATAATATAATATATAAATATTATATATATAATAATAGTAATGCATGCAAAACATGCTTTATTGTGCAAATAACAAATAACAATGATAAAATACACATACAATAAACATTACAAAAATCAGACATGTACACAAAGGCGGCCTTATTACTAAGTAGTAATTTCTTCCAGACAACCATAAAATGTTGGAAAGAACAATGTTCTGGAAAATGGGTGTAGTGCATAATAATGATACTAGATAGAAATAAATGTGATAAATAGTTCTCTAACATATAAAATATATGTAAAATAATATAATATTTACGGTTTACAAATTTATGGGGTATTTACACGGGCGGCCTAAAGTCGCACGATTTCAGCCGCACGGTAAAAATCCACCGTGTAAATGCCCATTCGGCGAGGCCGCGAGTGGCTAAAAGCAGCAAGACCCAGAGTTAGAATACAATTAAAAAACATTTTTAAAACAAACCTCATGTACTTATATTCGGCACGCTCTGCTCTAAGGTATATTTTAAATCTCGAAAACGCTATTTAAAAGTTTTTGGTAGATTTTAGTAGAACTCGAATATGTGAATTGCAGAATGGACGTTTTAATTTATTCTGGTCACACTAGTTAAAAGCACAGTTGCTGGCGAAAAATGGAAATGACAATTACGTAGAACTCATTCAAATTTTGACATTCTAAATATGACATACAAATTAATTCAAATTTAAACGACAAAGAAGTTTGTACAATTTATCAATTGTCATTTTTGACGAAAGGTGATTATGGTTCAGCTCACACAAGCGTACAAATCTCGCGGGAACCGTGCCTACCTATTTAATTTTAGGAAATATTTTTTGAGACTTGATAACACGATCGTACTCGCGCGTTTTACTATCTACGCTTTCGTAATACATAGGGTAACGATTTATTCACAAATCAATATTAATTATGTGTTTTTAGGTTTTCAAAAATATCTTCTGCAAAATGTATTCTAACAAAACATTGACAGAAAAAAAACATTGTATAGTCAAAAAAAAAAACTGTGTGTAGTCAAAGTCTGACGCATCACTGCGCCGAAGTTAACCGCGGCGACGCGCGTCGCCTGCTACTCCACAAAAACGTTCCTCCACAATTCAGTCTGCTTATTGATGACAGTAAAAAGGATGATGATTACATCTAAAATATTTAGTTTTATTAATATACTCAGAAATATTGAGCCATTACTACTTGGTAAATAAAAAACATAATATTTTATGTGCAGTTTAGTAATTAGATACATCTAAAAAGTACAAAAAGTTATTTTTTTTGCTAAATTGATAAACGAAACCACCATTAGCTTACTTACATCATATACAGAAATATTCATTATGGTTAGTATGAATTTAATCGCACAAATATCAGATATATTTACAAATACGGAAGAACATATCGTAGACGATTAAGAGAATGCCTGGTCTAAAATACCTTTCTACCGATCTCTTGCAGTTGGTGCGTCCACGATAAATGTTCAGCGAAATACACGTCTAAGTTTTTAACTACTTTACTATAAGGGATTGTTGTATCATTGATAAGGACGGAAAATAAGGGATTCCGGTCAATCCTGGTAATCAGTCCCGGGTTGCCGATTATAATCAATTGCATTTTAACGGGATTTATAAGAAGTTCATGATACCTATACCATTCACAAATCGCCGACAGATCGTCATTCACCAAAATAATAGTAGAATGTATATTGTCCAATGTCGACTGGCCTTAAATTTGTAAGTCGTCCGCATATAGGTGGTGAGATGATAAAACAGACATTGTGATAGAATTTATAGATAGCTAAAGAGGGGACAATACTCCACCCTGAGGGATACCGGCAGAAACATAACTCCAGTTGGAAAACGAGTCGGATGATTTAACTCTCCGTCGAAGGTAGCTATGAAGCAAACCAGTAACCGATGGGGAGAGGTTAAAAGATGCTAGTCTGCTTATCAGAATGTCGTGGTCGATGGGATTAAAAGCGTTACTAAAATCCATTAATATGAGAACGGCAAGCATTTTGTTATCCATACCAGACCGTATATCATCAGCGACTTTTACTATGGTGGTTGTCGTATTATGTCCAATCCGAAAGCCTGATTGAAACGGACTAAGTAAACTTAATTATGTAAACGCAGTAGTATGAAATTTTTCACAGTCAAACATTATCTGGTGGAGGACTGGACTGCAACAATATTTTTATAAACAAATTAAAAATACATTATGAAATCAATAAAAATGACGTTACATACTTACATACACTACCTCAGATTAATAACTCACACTACCATTCATTTCGTTCAATAGGGGGGATAACTATATCTAAAATATTTAGTTTCATTAATATACTCAGAATTATTGAGGCATTACTAGTTGGTAAATGTAAAAAATATACCTTCATACACCTAGGCGTGACGTCACAGCTACGCACGACTTAGTATGGAGCGTTTTCACTTGCGAAATCTTGTATACAAATCGCTGTACCCTTGAAAATACTGACTTTTGATATACTCTCTCTTCCGAGAAGTTACTCATATATTTTAAGAGTACTATTCGTTTATGCAATAAAAAAATTCAGTCATCTAGCCTGTATTTATATTTATATTTGTATTCACACGTTGCTAAGAGCCCTTATAAAGTAGAAACTTAAAAATTTCGACCACTGGGTGACCGCTAGTATAAATAGTTCAAGATTAATAATAATAATTAATTGATAATTTAAATCACTAATTTAACTCATACGATTCACTTCCTGTAAGTACTTAATGTAATTTGTAACGTAGGTAATTACCAATACCAAAGCTTTAGTTTATATATTGTGTTTTTTATGCAACATAACGTTCAAAACAATAACTTAACCCAATTAGGCTGAGCTTGTAGCGGGAACCTTCGGCGCAAAGGCGTCAAGCGCTGAAAGGGCACGACCCTACAATGTGTGTCAAGGATGCCGCTTTAAATAGAAATTGTTATAATTGGCATAAGCTTCTTTTATATCAATCAAATTCGAATTCTTCTACGTCCACTGCATGATTTTTGTTATTGAAGTCCTCTAAGGAAGATTTAATTAAAAGCATTTTAAATTGAGAAAGTTATTTAATATTTTATAATACTTAAATAAGTTACGAAGGGCCGGTTTTAATAACCTATCTACCAATAACTATTTGTTAAAAACGTCGTGATTCAATCATTTGCCGGTTTTTTGCGATACAAATTTGACGTTTTTAACAAATATTATTGGTAGATAGGTTATTGAAACGGGCCGTAAATTGTTATTTGTAACTATGTTACCGTTTTATCAGCATAATGTAACGAATTTTATTGTGATAAATTTGTAACGGTAGTATGATATTATTATTGATTTAAATAAAAAAAAATTTGGCAGTTCTCTTTTTCAGTTCTCAGTTTTGTTTCAGATTTCATTATTTTATAGGTACAGAGTTTTCAGTTTTTTATAAGGCTTATTTATGGATAGATAGGTTATTGAAACGGGTCGTTAATCGTCAAACCATTTTAGACAAATATTGATACAAAAAAATATTCACGCTTTATGCTTATGGACTAATTTTATAATTTTTAAGGTTCCGTAGTTCACATCTCGGAACTTTTATGTTGTCTTCGTCATGTCCCTCCTTCAAACCGTCTTCGGTTTGAAATTTGAAACTGCATGGATGATGTATTTACTCCGTCAACAAAGAGCTAAAATAAAATAACCAAAAAAATTTTTTTTTTTTTTGGGGTATCACCCCCACACGTAAAGTGGAGATGATATTTATTCTCGTATCTACCTCACAGTTCCCCACACTATGAGGTAGACGCAAGAAAAAAAACATTAAATAGGTCTTTTAAAAATATTAAGAGTTTGCTATGACGATTTTTTGATTTAGGTATCCGTTTTTAGAAATTCAAGTTTAAGGCGCATTTTTTGCAAAAAAGGGCGTCCCACCACCTTTAAAAGCTAAACGGCTGGCTCGAAAAATCTGAAAAAAAATCATGATGGTAGTCCATGATAAACTTTAAAGGAAATCTATAACGGCTTATATGACTTTGTTACTTTAGGAGTTATAGATGCCTAACTTGTAAAATCGCTAACTTGGAAAACTTCGTACAAAAATAACGAAATATTAAGTACCTAAGCATGTAAAATTTAGGTATAATGGTGTATTTCCGTATTATCCATTTCCGGACACGGTTATCTAAGTGTGTTCTCTCCCCAAAACGGTTTGGACCAGCCTTTTTGGTGTGCAGATGAAAAGTGTGTGACTATTTTCATAAAAAATGTTCATTATTTTATTGCTCCAATTTTAGCCTCTATTATTACAGTATTATAATAAAATTCAAAGTCAGGATTTCCTTGATACTTTATCAAGATATGTGTTCGGTCAACCTTTAACCTTTCGTATACAAAGATGACCTTTGGCTATAGATATCCTCGGCCTCGCGTGCTGCGGGTGAGGCAGGTGAGGCAGGCGAGGCAAGGACAGGAAGTGCGGTATGGGCTGCTCCAGTTTGAATGGGCCGGGGGCTCGCGGTGACGTCAAGGGGCGGGGCTGTGACGTCAGCGCGGAACTGGGGCGCGCGGTCGACGACACTGCTGCAGTTGTGTCCATGAACCGCAAATGCAAATGCCCTAACCCATATTTTTAAAATTTAAAGTTTTGTGATATATATATATATATATATTTTAATTTTACTGTTTTATTTGGGCTGTTGTGTTATAAAATAAACACATTTGAATTGCTGAAACAATTTTAACAAAAAAATTTTGTGATTTAGATAATCCGCCATCTGAGAAATAATATCATATTAAAAATATTAAAATATGACGATTTTCAGGTTTTTAATGTTTAGTCAAGATTTCGCGTTTTACCATGCTTATGGGTTAGTAGGTTTTGCATCAGGATGTACTGGCGCATTTCATTGAGCGGGCTAAGTAGGTCAGTGGTGGACCCGGGCCAGATCGATCCTCTGCGTCAATGGGCCCCCACCCAGTCCTTGATGAATATAGCCGTTCTATAAATAAGTCATTGGACTTATGTAACAACAAATAAAACTATTTCGATGCAATAAAATGGGCTTAAAAGACGAAAAAAAAAACACACTTTTTGGTTAATATATTTTGGTCACAATTAAATAAAATGTTTTTATATAATATTAGTGGTTATCACAGTTGTCGTATAAGCACAGATTACTAAATAGTTACATATACTACGTAATTAAAAGTAACGGATATCTAAGATAACATAATGTCATAATGCCTAATAATTAATGTACTCGAGATAGTGACATCGATGTTTCAATTAGGTTTATTTTTCAGATTTTTTTCGCAATTTATTTTTTATGTATTTTTGAAGAATATAGAATAAGGTATGGAACATAAAAGTATTAGGTTAACATTTTTTCACACTCATACCCCAATTGCAGATTATTAGGTAGGTATCGAGTGGCTGGTGTAAGTAGGTAGATAGGTTTGTACATACTGTAACGTACTACGAGCACTAACATACCTATTACCTACGAGTACTATCCTACTAATATTATAAATGTGAAAGTTTGTGAGGATGGATGGATGGATGGATGTTTGTTACTATTCCACGCAATAACTACTGAACGCTTACTGAACTTATTGCGCTGTATTGCACATTTAAACACGGAACTTCTGTATTCACTTTTGCCAGTTGTCATAAAATATCTTAAAAATTAAAGAGCAAAATTGAGAACAATTTTCTGAAATTCTTGTAAAAATCTTAAAATACGAAATAAGTTGGAAAGAAGAATTGATGCATGCAGATGTAGTGTATTGAGACTTATAATAAATATAAATATGCGCAATGCGCATGCGATTCATGCTTGCCGGTTTTCCTCTAGAAAAAATAAAAAGTATATCTAAGCATAATTCGTGAATTTAATTTATCTATTAAAATCTCGAATTATTTAATTCTCGAATAAAAATTGAAATCAATCCGGTCAAAATCTAAACACCTTTATCATAAATGTGTGACCGGAGCTCCAGGGTGAGAGGTCACATGTATGGCCTCATAAATCTTAATATTAAGCTTTTAAACTTAGCTCATTAAATATCGCTTATCCGAAACGCAACCGGATAGCTCCTGAATAGCAAGAAAGTGTATCAACCTTTGAAAGTGCGCCTCATACATAATGTGTTTAGAAGCACTGATTAATGACTAATATTGTTCAGTAAAAGGTAGACTCCATAGAGAAGACAAAATATTTGACCTGCGGGTCAAATCTGGTGAGATTAGAGGTATATTAAGGCTTTTGTGACGTGAATTTCGTCCGTCGTTTTGGAAGTTGGAACACTGTGAGAGAGTTTCAAATTATTGACTCTTTTCTTTCCACAAGTCAAGTTTCTGATTTAAGGTTCAACGTAGAATTTATTAAAGGCTATGTAATAAATATCTGGCTGGACTGAGTCAAGTTTTCCCATTTTAATGATGAAAACTATGATAATGAGAATCAAACAGTTTTAATATTACCCAGTAATACATGTATGTAATATTAGTTACGTATAAAAATTATGACTTAATTGAAATTTTTAAAAAATCAAATTCTTTACGCTTAGGCTTTTTAGCTTACGCAGTTCACACCGTGACGATACACGACGCTGCAATTTTAACATAGCTGTTTAAATATTGATTTCTTATGTTTACGCGAATATTGTTCATTGTTTTAAACACTTACGGATTGTGTCGCGGTGCACTTTTCTTTTCCCAAAGATTCGGCTACTTTCCAACAGCCGTGGTCAGTCCTCCCGTGACCACAGCTGCTGGAAAGTAACCGAAACTTTGGGAAAAGAAAAGTGCACCGCGACACAATCCGTAAGTGTTTAAAACAATAGCTATTTAAAATTAAACTTTATTCACTACACAAAAAGATACACGTTTCATATGACATCAGTCGTACACTGCACATGCGCTGTGCAGCGCGGTGCAACTTGACTTTCGAACTCTTACAAAGAAATATGTATATTCTTGCGTAATGAGTAAAGTTCAATTTTGAATAGCTATCCTAAAAATGCAGTTACGGTGTGAATTGACCCTAATCTCCAAAATCAATCGAACTCTTGACTATTTTTGCATTGAGAATATTATATGAAAATCTTTAGAAAAATACTCGGGGCGTGCACCTTTCAGTTTTCCATACTATTTCGCTATAAATATACCGTAATGAGAACACGAAAACGACTACCTATTCATAGCAGATCGACTTCTCTCACTGTCTGCGGTTCATAAACCTTTAAAAGTGTTGACCCCTATTGACAAGAATGCCATACAAATACTAAAAGCTTTTTCATTACAGTTTGTATAGATTTCACCCAAGGATTTTAATAAAGAAACCTGAAATCAAATTTATATGAACCCTTAAAAGCCTACTCAGACATATTATATTCGAATCTTATCTTAAGGTACTCTAATATAATATTTACGCAAAAAAAAAACCTTCATGATTTTCGTGGCAATCAGTTAAAACTGCTTGCGTAATTATTATTTTTATTCAGTGGGTGAGCGCGTTGATGCTCAAGCGGAGGTCGCGGGTTCGAATCCCGTCAAAAGAACAAAATAGTTTTCTGTGTGGGTGGAGAGTTTTCTGCATGTGTATTAAATGTGTCAGTAAAATAATAAAATCTTAAATATAAGATGTAAAGTGTTAAAAATATGAAACATATTTCCGTTGTCTGGTACCCGTAACACAAGTTCTTCGAGAACTTAGCGACCAGATTGACGTGGTGTGAAAGCGTCCATAGATATTTTATATTATTATTATTACAATACAACCTCAAGCATATAACTTCTCTGTTAGTACTGAACTTAGGACTTATGCAATATAATATCTTCAGGGTTTAGTATCTTCAGGGCAAACGAACAATCTCGCATCTGCTTATTGAGGGTTAACTTTATAATGTTAAACACTTTAGTTCGGTGAAGTAGCCTCCGGGTCCAGTGGTTTAGAGCTTGGCTCTCGACTAGGAAGTCGTGGGTTCGATTCTCGCGTTGGAACAACAAAAAATGTTGTTTCCAAGTTTGGTTAGGACGATTCAGGCTGATCTGATCACCAGATTGTCTGACAAGAAAGATGATCCATGCGTAGGATGGGCATGTAAAAAGTCGAACCTACACCTGATCTCTCGAGTAGTGCGTGCGTTCTGGCTCACGGATCTGACGCAACCCCTTCCAGTTTCGCTCTCCATCGGCTAACAAATAGGTTGGTGTCAAAATGGGGGTTTTCGGTCATGCCCGATCGATCTATGCGGACTTGGTCTCGTTGGCGTTTTAGCTTTTGTGCCAGAAAAACTCCAATAGGGTAATTAAGCTAATGCTAATGATCTCGGTTGTTAATGACATTTTGATGTGCGTCGTCACAATTAACATCATTCCTTTGTCATGTTTTGAAAAATTGAAGCGGGGCGGGGGCTTAAAATAAAACTTGGGTTCAATTTCAGAGAAATTTCGAAGTAATATTTTAGTAACATTTTTAATTCCTCATAAAACAAGATTTAAACATCAATCATCGTCGTATCGCTACCAAATTCATTTTGAAACTCTGGCAATGACTTATAATTAAACTTATATAGTAAATACATTAAACAGTACTCTCCACTCACTGAAGTCCAATCATTGTGTAGCCTACTATTATTAAAACCATTAGAGTTCCGTGGCAGTTTAATTCGCACAAGAGAGAGTGTAGGTTCGATTCCCGGGTTTTGGCGTGTACCAATGAGACTTTTTCAGATCTCAAGTACATTATCATCATACGGACGCTCTAACGGCGTAGAAAAACGTCGTGTTCCTCACGACCCGCACATTGTTGGTCCCAGACGTATTGACAATCATTACGTCATTCCTCTGGACTGGGCTGACTATATGTTGTGAGAATGCCGTATGTGCTTGGGCAACCATACGACATTTAAAATCCCAGGCACTACAGTATTTCGAGAGCGGTATAGAATACTGTATAAATCATCCGATAACGGATGAAAAGTCCTAAGTTTCATTTCCTTGCATTTCTATTCAAAAACATTTTATGCTTCCCCGTAGGAAAGTGATCATACGTATCATCGATAAAAATCGCATCCGACCCAACTGACGTCCGTTCGGCCTGAACGGATTCGAGCACACACACGACACGATTTTGCATCCGTTCAGGCCGAACCGAAGGCAGACCGGACCATGTATGGGCCCCTTAACACATTGAAAACATATTACAGAGAGAGAGAGAGAAGTTCTCTCTTATATAATACTTAGGTAGATAGTACAATTTATATTTTCTTAGCCACTCAACTTAGTCAACGGTTACATTACTTTATCTATTTCAATAACATTATCAAATTCTGCATAAATAATGCAATTAATCGTTTGAGATTCTATCTGTCTATTATGATCAAATTGGCTTCTTTACCATTAAACATGCTTAAGTCAGGTAATCCTTGAAAGTAGTTGACATTTTTTAAATTGTATAAAGGTTGCATCTCATCAAAACACCATGTTATTTGGGAAAAATATGTGTTACATATTTCTTATGTATAGGAAATATTCGGAGATTCATAACTTTTTATTCCCAAGTCCTTAAAATATAATATTATTTTTATATAATCTTATACTTTAAACGACACGATCTTGTATATATATACGTTGTGTTTTTCCAGTAAGTATCCAAACTTTCAGGAGTAAATATACTCTTGAATATAAGCAACTTTTACTATGGTATCAACTTTCCTACTTGAAAAAAAATCTGCTGTTCATACAAAATGGCTACATCATAGATAGCATTTTGTAGGAAACAGCTGATTTTTTTTTTTCAAGAAAGAAAGTTGATCTGATAGTAAAAGTAGCTTATATTCAAGAGTATATTTACTCCTGAAAGTTTGAACACTGCATGGAAAAACACCCAGTATAATATAATATTGGTATCTTGACAACGGCTACAAGTTTTATTATGAAATTTAGTATGTAGGAAGCTTAGGGGGAGAAAAATCCATCTAGCTAGGTCTTATCACATAGAAACTGAGCATTTTTAAGCAACATATTTTCTTTTATTTCGTCGTGCAACAATATATCAATTATTTCGACTTTCTTACGTCAGTGTGATTGGCAGCGTACCTACGTATAATTTTTGCATTGTTTGGAAATTCGGAATGTGATGTGTTAGAATCCCGGTAAGATAAATGTTTTTGTGATTCTTATTATTTTTTATCTTTTAAATAATATATTTTTTAATGATTTTATCGTTCTACTAAAACACAAACTAGTAACACTACTAAGTCAACAAAGCATCTTTTTAAGTACTATAAAACCACATACGTTCGAAACTTGGCCGCTCTTGGTGGGAAAATCGGGCAGAATTCGCAAGTGTCATTTTAATCAACATTACTTTAAAAAAATACCTACGCATAAATTATAGCTAAAAGGTAAGTACTAGTATGGACCAATCATACTCCTCCATGGTAATAATTACTGTGTTCCATGTTAATATTTTTATATCAATGCTTAAAGAGTGCGAGTTATAAATGTATTGAGACTATTGAGGTAAAATGTAAAATCGCCATCCCTAAAGTAAGTAGGCTTTGTCATTTATATTCGCTACTTAATTGTAACTCTAGAACTATTTGCTCGGTTCTTAATTAAGCGATTCGAAGAGAGGCCTAGTATTTGTAGAATGAGGTCAACCGTCAAACCGAAGTGTCCCCGCAACCTTTTCCAAATAGTTAAGTTGCTATCTGAAAGTAATCTAAAAGCGTTTGATTTTTTTTAATGAGCAGTACAGTTTATCGGTGATCTATAAATTAGCTCGAGCGCATAGTTTGTAAAAGAAACATGATGTCACTTCAAAAAACAATTGAATATTAAAAATTGTACACCTAGCGTCATCTGTGTATTGAACAGTACTTAAGAAATTTAACTTATTATATTAGATGAAATTAGCTTCCGACAAATGATGTTACATCCAATATCGTGATGCGTGCCGTGACCTTGAAATTTCACTCTCAACGCTCCTAAAATAGTTTCACTTAAAAATAATGTATTTTTAAGTTATGTACTGGCTTACCAGTTTCGGAACTGTATTACTTATCAGTATTTTCACTTATAATGAAAAATATTATTTCTAAGTAGGTTAGAAACTTACTCTTTTAGTGTCCTACGTGATGACCTAACACCGATTTAGGGAACTAACCCGGCGAGAAGAACCGGTCGCGGCATAAGGAACCTAAAAAAAACAATGTACTTCTTTCAATTTCACTTTCAATATCTTATTTATTTGGTACACCAAAAGTGTGAGCTACCTCGCGGATTACAAGATATTATGGCATATCATTATAGGGGTGACATAGGGTCAATAGCCTATTACCGCACTCCGATTCGTACAGATTGAGCGGGATATTCTGAAAGCCATCTCCATAAGCACGTATCTGATTGCAGAACTTATTTTATTCAAGGACGCGTCTCAATGTGTCCCACTTAAATATTTATTTCATTCTGAACCCCAATTCTCGTAATTTGCTTAAATTCTACATTTATTGCATTATAAATGAAACTTCTTGATATCATACACTGACTTTTATATAATTTATCAGTTGAAAATATTTCGATATGTAACCTCTTTAGTTCACTTTAAGACACGTCCTTAAATAAAAGAAGTTCTGCAACCAGATATGTACTTATGGAGATGGATTCCAGATTTTTTCCCATAAATCCAACGTGATTTTTAGCCGTTTTGTAAGGAACCGTTCGTGCGCGAATCCGTTTCGAACTTGGCCGGTTTTGTCGAAAGTTCGATTCCAGTTATATTTGATATCCTAGTAGTAATAGTCCTATTACCTTATCGTCCAATAGTCCTGAAACTTCCATAGTCCAATAGTTCTGAAACTTGCATCGTCCAATAGTCCTGAAACTTCCATAGTCCAATAGTTCTGAAACTTGCATCGTCCAATAGTCCTGAAACTTCCATAGTCCAATAGTCCTGAAACTTCCAACCACACCAAAACAAAGCCTGCCATATAAAACTGTTGACGCGGCTTACAATTCGGGAGCATCCGAGTTTTATAAGGGTAGGTAATAAAATTGATGGCTATCGTGCGACCCGTGCCCGCATGACCCATATTCCACTATCAGATAACAAGAACTACCGCACTAAACCGTGTTTGACGTTTGTGTTAACCAGGAGATAGATTCGCAAATATTTTTAATTTTACAAGTCATCGATTCGTGATTAAACTTTTTTATTTATTTACCTACTCGTATTTGCTGAAAAAAGAACTTATTTTGTTTTGTTTATGTATATATTTATTTTTTATTTCCTTTAGATAATATGACGAGTATTTTAATTAGTTAATATAAGTTAAATTATCTATAAATAAGTGTTGAGTTTGAGAGGAAATACGTTTATTAAAAGACTGTGTAATGATCGTAATTTTATTTTCAGGTATTGAGTCGATCTGGTTGTGTTAACCCTCGGTACCTCCCGTATAGTTTGGTTCAAAGAAGAAGCACTCATGGTGTTGGCTGCCTAAAACCCCCGTAAATTTTGGCTCATGGTTATAAATGACGTATTGGTTCTCCTCGGCTTCGTTGGCAAACGTGTGTCCACTCCTACGACACTCCTTCACAAAGAAATCCATGAAGTATCTGTTTGCTAGAACAGCGTTTATACTGTGAGGGTACTCTTTGGACCGCTTCCATTCGAAAGAACTCTTCTCCGGGTGGAATATGACCCCATAGAATGGATACCTAGAAAAAAAAAAGTGTGTGTCAGCTCCGACGCACGACTGGAGTTTACTTTAAAAAAGTAAAATTTTGTGTGCAATGCAAAGCGACTAGCGATCGATTTGAGTTCAAAAATTCGCGCCATGTGAAAAAAAGTGAAAGGTGCGCAGAATAGGTTGCGCACGAAAACGTAACGAGGTCATTCGTTCAGTAGATTTTACTCCTCATATTTTTTTCATACCGGGGGCCTTATATGAAAATCGATTCTTAAGGAGTAAACTCCAATAAACTCCAATAAAATCCAAAAATTGTTAAAAATTTGTAATGCTTGCATATTTGTAGAATTCTTATGTCATTTGATGTTGTTTAAAGTACAATATCGACAAGGTTCCTCTTCGTCCAGTTTCTAAACATTTTCCTTCGCACTAGGTCACCTCGAAGTATTTATACACACAAAGGAAGTGACCGCAACGACTGCATACTTCGCTGTTAGGCGATTATCATCTTGTGCGTGGTCGAGCGGCAACTTGTTCGATAGTACAACGCTATATATTTTGTTTTATAGTTGTTGCTTACAAATACTTACATAAATAATTGCATATAGTAGAAAAAGTCGTTACCCATTAAACATATTAAAATATTGTTCATGTTTTTGCACATTCCGTAGCAATATGACGTCACAGTCGCGGTGATTTTTGTATGGGGCGTCTTCGCAAGACTTACAAGAATGCTTCAAACAATTCGTTGTTTCTTTGAAAATATTGATTTTTAGAATACAATATATATATATTTCTTTACTAAATATTCTTATTTTAATAATAATAATAATAATAATAATAATTTCCAGAACTCTATTAATTTATTATGTTCGTGTATTCCATTACCTCTTATTTTCAATGCTGGCTATGAAGGATAATCCGAAATCATCAACACTGTAGGAAGTCGGATGCCATTCTTTTTCTAAGTTGTATGCTTTCAAATTCTGAAAGGAGAAACATTGCAAAAGAACAAAGAAACATCTTTAAAGTAGTACCACAGAGTAAAAATATATACTTAGTAGTACCTTATCTATAACGTGTCAAATGTACATGTTTTTAATTATAATAATATCTATGGACGCTTCACACCACGTTAGTCTGGCCCCGTGCTAAGTATCCGAAGAACTTGTGTTACAGGAAACAAACAACGGAAATAATATTTAATACTTTTATACTATACATATATATATATATATATGTGAGAGTTTTATTATATTATAAACATATTTAATGCACATCTAAAATCCATGATCCGGGAACGTTGAAAACTTTTTTCGTTTCCCCTCGCCGGGATTCCAACCCGCGACCTCCGGCTTGAGCGCCGACGCGCCACCGCTAACCACTGGTCCACAGAGGCCGTCTAAGCTAAAGTTTCATCTCATCGATAGTAATAATACTTGCCTCGTCAAAAATACAAAACTGATGAGCATTCACGGTAACATTGTCATTCGCAAGAATGTCAACAACATCGGAGCTGGCTTCACTGAACATCTTGCTGGTGCGGAAATCTAAAAGTATTAATGAATGAATACTAGCTTTTGCCCGCTCCGCGTAAATACAGTATCTCACTAGAAGCGTACATTTTCCCGCGATGAAAAGTCTATGTCCTTCCCCGTGATCTCCTCTATATCTGTGCCAAATTTCATGATGATCGATTTAGTAGTTTTAACATGAAAGCGTAACAAACAACCAAACTCAAATTCACAATTATTAGTAAGGATTTTAAAATTGTAAGTTTAAAGGTATTTAAAAAGATAAAGACGATTTACTACCCAAACCGTTCACTTTACAGGCACTATACACGTGGAAGAGCCATGCTTCGGTACGGATGGGCCAGCTCGACTAGATAAACAACACGGCCTCACAGAAAACTGGCGTGAAATAACGCTCGCGTTGTGTTTCGCCGAGTGAGTGTGGTTACCAGAGGCCCAGGAGAGGTTGGGGATCATAAGGACCGGTAACGCAAGTGCGCAACACTAAAGGAGTTATAAGTGTCTCTCCTCTCTTCTAACTCCTCTGTTGTTGCGAGTGTCCATGGGCGGTGGTGATCGCTTATCATCAGCCGATCCATCTGCTCATTTCCTGGTCGATTTCATAAAGATAAACAAATTTCAGGAAATGAGGGCTAACCCAGTTCCAATAATGTGCTAGTTGCGCTTTATAAAGGCGGATGATTTATATGAAAAAGAAACATTATATTTACATATTCAGGCACCTTCTGTAAAATGTAGAGGTAGGTTTCTGAACGACCAGCACGTTCCCCGGTTCTCCTTGTCACCACGACCTGATTCTAGAATCACTATCAGTTGGAGTCCCAGACAAGTTCCAAATATAGGAAAATAGTCTCCAGCGTCGTTCAGCTCTTTGGCAATCTCAAGAATATGCTCTCCAGCGTCAGCGTAGCCATTGGATTGATTGAAATAAGTGGCACCACCAGGGAAAAGAACTCTGGAAAATATTGAGAATTTAAGTAGGAAATAGGGTTGGTTAGGTTAACTATATTAATAACTCGCTGATGCCCACAACTTCGTTTGCATAGAATTAACGGAAACGGAACCAAAACAAAACAAAAACAATTTTTAAACGGAACCCTAAAATAAAAGTAGCGTATAAAAGACCTTTTACCATCAGCTATCTGCCAGTGAAAGTCCCGTGAAAATTGGTCCAGCCGTTTCAGACAGAAAGACAGACGGACAGACAAAAATTTTACATACGCATACCAAATTGCCAATCGTACCTACTGACATAATAGAAATTATTCATTCATCATTAGATTAATTTATTATATTATTAAAGTAGAAATTATTGATATATTGTTGCATGACGAAAGAAAAAACGTATATATAGCGTAAAAATGCGCAGTTCCCAGGGATAAGACCTAGCTAGAACAATTTTTCTCCCCGAAAACTACCTGCATAGTCTGTGGCTCAGTGGCTCAGCGCGTTGCTGCTCAAGCCGGGGGTCGCGGGTTCGAATCCCGCCGAAGGAACATAAAGTTTTTCTGTGTTCCTGGGTTATGGATGTGTATTAAATGTGTGTATAATATAATAAAAATCTTAAATATACGTATAGTATAAAGTATTAAATATACTTCCCATTTTCTGGTACCTGTATCACAAGTTCTACGGATACTTAGCACGGGGCCAGATTGACGTGGTGTGAAACGTCCATAGATATTATTATTATATTATTATTCTAAGTTTTATGGTAATACTTGTAGAAACGGATTATATATATACAAGATTGTCTCGTTTAAAGTATTATACGATACGAACCAGAGAGTTACTTACCCATTAATTTTACTCATTAGTTCTCTATAATAGCTGCGCTCCTTGCCGATCCTAAAAAATTGTCAATTAAGGGTTGATTTTTTAATCGTCAGTTATCTTTTACCTGAGGAATAAATATGTTACTTTGGCAGATTTTTCATACAAAATTTCAGGTAAAAGTTATCTGATTATTGAAAAATCAGCCCAGTCACATCCTTATTCTTGAATACATAATTTATCATGAAATTGGCCAATTAAGGGGAATTTAATTTATGCTGATTATTTAAACGATCAAATTGTAAAATTTTATTTATAGAGTGGTACAAAATAGAGCTCTGCACACGTAAAGTTCGGACCGCCGATTAGAACACAGTCCGATCAGCGGAGTGATCTGTGCGGTTTGGACTGCGGGTTGAACTGTCGTGCTAATTACGACTACCTCGTAGTATACTACATACCTCGGAGAGGCGCGGGCTATTTCCCGCTATCAGAACTGTACGTGCGGTGGAGATAAAAAAATAAATGACCATGGGTAATCCATAATTTTTCGAAATAAATGACCTGTTGGAAACCTTTAAGGCTGGGACTACATGATCCGGAATCCGGCGGGTCCTATAAATGCAGAGCACTGACAATAGAATTATCGCAGAGTTCTATTTTCAGTGTTCTGAATTTTCCCCGGCCTTACGGAATCCGAGCAATATAGTATAACATTTCCTTCATTATACACAATAGTCTATACATACATGATCGGCACGACCCTCGCTCCTGACTTTTCCACGTCTCGCACATACGAGGCTGCTATGTAGCTAGTGTAGTTTTCCTTCGGGTATTTAGTGTGGAGGTAGTGGGATTGCTCCTGGGCAAGCACCCCAATGATGGGCCTGTCATTTATAATGACGTTACTTGCCAACACACTGTGCACAATATACACCAGCACCAGCGTGAGCTTCATATTTCCCACTATATGCAAATAGATATCAGCTGTATTATATAGTGAAATGTAATCACTATCAACATTATCACGTCCGACATCTAAGCAAATCGTTTGTGATAATCAATAAATCGTAACGCAGAGGGCTGATATGGTAATTTGCAATTAAAAATAAAAAAGTTAAATTCATCGTCCTATAGGTATGCTCATTAAATCTATTGTAGGTATTAAAAACAAAAGATAAGCCGCTTATTAATTAATTCAAGGATAAGTTTTTTTTTTTTTATTTCGATCATTCGTCTTTTTTAACGCCAAGGTAGGTAACATACGTTAACACTTTTAGTGTTAGGGCCTGTTTCACAATCCTACTATTATATATGTCAAAGTTAGTGGCACTTTCACACAAAAACTACTGAACGGATTTCGATGAAATTTGGTATGGAAGTAGTTTAAGCTCTCGATTAACACATAGGCTACTTTTTATTCCGAAAAAGTAGAGTGTTCCCGTGGATTTATTTACGCGGGCGAGCCGCGGGCAAGAGCTTGCCTGCTGATAAGTGTCGGATAGTTTATTATCTCTTAAGGTGTATATAAAGTAAGCAGCTACAAAACTTCCGAAAAAGTTATCCGTAATTCGACACTTATTAAAAAAAAACTTCCGAATAATCTATACGACACTTATTAGAACATTGTGAAACTGGCCCGTAATCTGATATAAAGTATCAAATAAGCAAACGCTAAAACTAGTTCTGCACTTTCAATGAGGATTTAGGACCAACAACTTGGTAGGATTGAAACAAAAATCCTGTATAGACTTGTCTCATATTATTTATTTATAAAATTGGTTCTACTAATAAAAATTTATTTCTATTTTCCTACAGTTCCTCTGGGCTCGAAAAAGTAGCACTGCTCGTAACTGCTTCCCAGATGTCCCGTAAACTCTGGGCTGTAGTTGTAAATTAGGTGCCGGTTTTCTTCACTAGGACTTGCGAATGAATGATTGTTCCTCCGACACTCCTCCACGAAGAAATCCATGAAGTAGCGATTCGCTTCGACGGCCTTCACCGAGTGCGGGTAGCACTTGGAGGCTTTCCACTCGAACGCGGGTTTTTCTGGATGAAATTGAACGCCGTAGAAAGGATACCTGCGCAAATAAGAATATTTATTGATTATTATTATCACAGAAACTCTATCACTTTAGAAGCCAATCACCTTAGTATTGTACCAGGTATCCGGTAGAACGTAGTCAATTCGTGAAATATAAATGGGGGGTGAAGACAAATCATTAGAAATTATATCATTAAAATACAATTTTTAAACCATATATTTATTATTGTGTACCATATATTCACCATTTCGTCCACCATCTATTTTCTGGGCAGGTTTAAAAAAAACTTGAGAGGTGTCAAGGGACACCGGATGGAACGAAGTTATAATATATATATATATATATATATATATATATATATATTATAATATAAATATATAGTTGATAATGAAGAATTGAAGCCTATTTTGGAAGAAATATATATATACTTGGCAGGCATACAGGCAGTGACATCTATCAAAAAACTATGTAACTATGTTGTACTGGTACCATAGAGCGTATTTGCTACCACTAGCGCCAATTTTACATCGAATTTGATCTGTCACACACATCTGACATTTCACGTCAAACTTAAATGTTTTTTTTTTCTCTCCGTTGGAAAAACTGTACAAAGTTTTTGTTTTACTTTAAAACAAATTCAGTGCGTGTTATAGGGAGTCCATATACACTAATTCAGATTATCGAAGGTAAGTTTAAATGTATCTTTTAACTAGCTGTGATTTTCTTGCTTATTTGTTAATTTAGTAAGATTTTGAATTTGGAACCCCAAAGGTGCGGGTAGTATGGAACCGCAATTATCCAAATTACCCGCAATGTATTTAACATCTTTTTGTTTTGGTTCCAGTCATGCCTCGAGCTCAATTGTCGGTAAAGCCGAAAGCAAAAAGAAAACAGTGAACCACGAATAATATGGTTGAAGCTGTGAAAGCAGTAAGAGAAAAGAAAATGGGTTTAAAAAAGGCGGTTAGGCTTTATAATGTTCCAAAAAGTAGTTTTTGCTTGCTGCAAAGGTTTGTGCACAGTGACCAGCCTCCCGAAGAAGTTGTAAAAACTACTATAGGAAGAAAACCTGTCTTACCATCTCAACTTGAAGAAAACCTTGTGTCATACCTTCTCATTATGGAAAGCAAATTCTATGGCTTGACCCGTCAAGATGTTCGGAAAATGGCCTATCAGTTGGCTACAAAAAATAATATCGAACACCCGTTTAGAGATAACATAGCCGGGCGAGCATGGCTTGACCATTTCTTATTACGCCACAAAGATAAACTTTCCATTCGATCACCAACAGGAACTTTGCTCGGGAGGAACGAATGCTCGGGCGCAAGGTTTCAATAAAGAAGCAGTGGAAAAGTTCTATGATATCCTTGAGCAAGAATTCCAAAAACATAATTTTCCTCCAGAGAGAATTTTCAACGTTGAAAAAACCGGGTTATCAATCGTACAGAGTAAAATGGTAAAAGTTATTGGCCTGCGAGGGAAAAGACAAGTAGGTAACTATATATAACTGCGGCTGGACGTGGATCACTGATTACAGTGGTATCAGCAATGAGCGCCAGCGGCATATTTATTCCACCATTGTTGATATTTCCCCGCAAAAATATGACGCAAACGTTAATGCAAGGAGCTCCGCCATATCCGCCGGTTCTATAGGAAGATGCCACCCGTCAGGATGGATTCAGGCAAACCTGTTTACGGACTGGTTCAATCATTTCATTGAAAAGACCCACCCAATTGAAGCCTCACCTGTGCTTTTGATTCTTGAGGGTCATTATTCGCACACACGCAATTTAGACGTGTTGATGGCAGCTAGAGCTAATAATGTCACAATTATTAGTTTACCTCCACATTCAACCCACAAGATGCAACCTCTTGACAGGTCTTTCATGGGTCCCTTAAAAACCTACTATAGTGAGGAAATTAGACAGTGGTTACTCACATCCAACCGAATGTTGACACCATACGAAATAGCTGAATTGCTGGGACGTGCCTATCTCAGGTGCCAAACAGGAACTATTGCTGTGAATGGGTTCAGAGTAACTGGCATTTATCCATTGAATAGAAGTGTATATACAAAAGCCGACTACATAGCAAGTTCAGATGGAAGTAATGTGACCACTCTTCAACCTCAAGCTGCTGATGATGACCTTCATCTGCCGTCTACGAGCACTCATGTTGCCGTTGAATTACCGCAGCTAGAACCTCAACCAGGCCTCAGTGGCCAGGTAAATCAAACTACCCTGCAAGCGATTGGTAGCAATCCTGTTTTTCTTCCTGAAGATATTTTACCAGTTCCAACACCAAAAAAGAAAAAATCTACCAGAGGCCGCAAGTCATCTGCCGCTACTTTGCTGACTGGATCGCCCTACAAACACCAACTTGAACAGTCAATTAAATCGATAGCGCAGAGAGGAAAAGGTCGAGGAAGACCTCGGGGGCGTAGTGGTAGGCAGGGTATGCCAAACCCTTCTAGAGCTCGCTCGAACAGGCGGAAATCTACCTCTTCGGATACTACGATATCATCTGTTTCTTCAGGTCACACTGCGGTGGCAGAAAATTATCCTGCACAAGCTCAGCCCACAAACCAAGATGCTTATTGTATGGTTTGTTCTGAATGTTTCTCAAATAATCAACAGGGCGAAATTTGGATTCAGTGCCAATGTTGTGAATTGTGGTTGTTTGTAATTGAGTTTGTTTCATACTTGTAATTTGGAAGTGTGAACTTGTTGTAATTTGGGGTTCCATAATACCCGCACCAAAACTCAAAATACGTTTTTTTTCATTTTGCTAATTATTTCCTATAATGAGTGGTTTTATTTCGTTTATTCGTTCCTAATATAAAAGCTAATACGTTTAGAAGTACACAAAGTCACTTTTCAAGATGATTAGTCCAAAAGTTTTTTTTAAATATTCAAAAAACAAAGTAGGGTTCCAAATTACCACCCCTTCCTCTATATATATATATATACAGCAATATATATATATATATATATAAATAGCAAAGTAGCGGCAGATGACTTGCGGCCTCTGGTAGATTTTTTCTTTTTTGGTGTTGGAACTATATATATATACAGAGATTAGCCGGAACAAACACAGACTGACAGACGGACAGAAAAATGTTAACAATTATAATATTTTATTGTAAGTACAGATCATACTTTTAAGTGCATTAAGTGACAATAAAAGCTGTTAATTTGACATTACAAATACACACCTCAATTTTGTTTATCTGTATAGATATAATATATTATATTATAAACAAATAGTTGAATTAAGTATATATAGTGCGCGCGCCTTAGGTAGGGACAGGGGTGAGGGGACGGGTTTCTTGCTGCTCGCAGTGTTGCCGCCGCGAAGTCCGGCTCCGTACTGAGTAATAACATCAAGCGCTCGGCTAGCTAGTCATTGTGACTATAACTATAAAATAACTATAACAGTCATAACAGTCATAACAGTCACAATGTGTAATTGCAAAATTCTACATTATTGTCAAGGTGATAAGGTCGTTTTTTGTATCATTCTTAATATTCGTTATTACATTGTGATTTCGAGTGGCAAAAAGTGTTGTGCCTAATCAATCCGTCTAGCTTCCATACAATTCGCAACGCGCCATAAGGAACTACGTTCCAAAAAATGTTTGAAAATATTTTGTAGTCTATGGTCGCAGTAACTTAAAGATTATACAGATGTTTTGTAAGTTATGAGAAAGACACAGAGAATACTGAACTTAGATTAGTTAATCATACCTCTACCCACCATCTACTTATTTTATTTTATTACGACGAAATTAAAATAATTGGCGATTGAAACGGTTTTCAGTGTTTTATTATGACCCCTCACCCCCCGGATCTATATTTCACGGATTGTCTACGTTCTTCTAAACACCATATAGTCTTTGCCAGTAGTTTAATGTGTATCGCCTTACATAATATCTACTACTTACTTAAATAATAATTAATGAACCATTACAATAATTCACTAGCATAATTTCTAAGTGCATATTGCATAATAATAATAATTCTATATTATGACTACTATATGTATGTGTTGTCTATTGTCGCTTTAAACTTACGTATTATGGAGGTCAAGATTTTTTGTTGTGATAGAATTTAGAAATAAAATAAATCACCTTTTGTGTTCGACGCTTGAAACAAATGATAACCCATCTTCGTCCTTACTATGTGATGTGACCAGCCAATCGTTTTTCAGGTTATATTTTTCCAGATTCTGAAAGTAATAGGATTAAGTGTTTAAAAACTTGATCTTTTAATTCTTATTTTATTTATTTATTAGGTATAGTAACAGACAACCGAGTCGACTTATATTACATACTGAAAAGAAACAATACAAAAAGCATTTTACACTAATGTAAGTACAACAAGGGACGGATGAACATAATGCGAAGCATTTGTTTGATTTTTTTAGACCCGTAGTATCTCCTGCGAATAACATCCTAGGCTTTTTCATCCGTTATTGGATGATTTATACAGTATACAGTATTCCCCGAACGAAGTAACCACTCTTGACATACTGTAGTGCCTGGGACAGTTGGTTTTTAAATGTCGTATGGTTGCCCAAGCACATACGGCATTCTCACCACAACACGGTCAGCCCGGTCCAGAGGAATGACTGGTCAATACGTCTGGGGCCTGCGAATAACAATGGTTATACGTTATACTACGACCTACGTGCGCGCATTATGCAGATTTTAAATTTTTATAATCACTAACGTAGTTTTTAAAGTGGTTGAAATTTCTCCACACAATCTTTCCGCACCTTTAGTACTCAATTTTGGTTAATCTTTTCTGATTGGATTCTCAACTTTTTGTTCATAAAAAAATATATACAAAAAGTTACAGGTACCTGTAGTGCAAGATCCAGTCGTGTCAATCAAATCCAAAAATCCAAGAGTGCAAGATCAAGATCAAGATATTATATATTTATTTATTTATTTAATTATTTATTTATTTATTTATTTATTAGTGATAAGAAATAAATGTTCGTTATTATTAGGTTGCCTAGTTAAATTGGTCCCGGATAGTATTAAATAATTATTTTTTTAAATTAAGTTTATTTAATCTACCTACTTCCCGCATTGGTTTTTTTTCTAATGTACACTAGTTAAAATAATATACCCAACAGAATCGGAATTAATTATATCGGAATTAATAATAAAATTAACTAGTGTACATTAAAAAAAACAATGAGGGAAGTATATTAAATAAATTTAATATCATCCGGGCGCAATTTAACTAGGCAACTTATTTGCAATATGTCAATGTGAATATTATATTATATATATAAAATATATATTATAATATTATAAATATAAAATAAATAAAAAGAATCACAAAAATATTCGTCTGACCGGCATTGAGCCCGAGACACCAATTTGCCAAAAACGCAAAAAATCCAATGCTAACCAAGCCGCCAACCGGATTTGACAATATGAAATCGAAATCACTCCTACCTTATTAAAAGAAAAAACATAATATATAACTTAAAAATGCGCAGTTTCTAAGGATAAGTCATAAGACCCAGCTATTTCCTTTTATCTCCCCCAAAACTCCCTACATACTAGATTTCATGGAAATACTTGGAGCCGTTACCAAGATTCCGATTATATGTATATATACAATATTTGCTCGTTTAAAGTATAATAATCATATTGTGATAGTACTTACACTATCTAAAATGCAAAACTGGTGCGCATTTGCAGTGACGTCTTCGTTGGACAAAATATCCACAACGTAACTAGGAACGTCCTTGTACATCTTGCTTTTGCGGAAATCTGAAATTTTTTTAGGTTGTTTAGTAGCAGGATCGATGTAAATTTCTATGTAAAAAAGATGGTATTGAACAAAGCATAGACCTATATATTATAGACAAGGCGTATCGAAGCAAACAGTCTACATTTAAACTACACTACTTTTGGCAGTCCAGGTTTCACACTTTGACAATTCCACAGTATAATCAGTTCTCACGCTATAGTCATTATTGTGAGAGTCCGCACTTCGCATAAAATAGACCTAATCTTGTCTTGATTTCAGAAGATTTTGTCAATTATATGCAGAGTCGTATTATCTTCTTGCAAACATCTTTTAAATGTACATCCAGCCTGGGATGGCGCATTTAAATTCATTGGAATAAAGTAAATAAAGAACAGACGTGAGACGAGATGCCAAACGGTTCCAGATACCGCATTATTGTAATTTTTGTACCTACTATGGCCACCTGCAAGGTTACTTCTATGTACTGTTGAACTCTTGTTATGTAGTTTTAGTCATAACATTGTTATATGTTTTTTATTCTAAAGGAACAATATTCCATCTTTTTGGTACAAGATGGCCCCGCGCGAGTTTCTTACGCCGGTTCTTCTCGCCGGGCCAGTTCCCGATGTGGTGGTAGGCATCACGTATACCGACGTTCAAAAAGTATATAATAATTCCAACTGTGTTTTTTTTTTTTGATTTTGTTACCTACATATTTAACATTAACAATATGTAACCTATTTCTAAATGGACTTTGATTCTTATAAGAAAAAAAGTACCTTCAGTAAAATTCAGACGTGAATTTTTATAGGAATAGCATTTCTCCCTGTTCTCTACTTTCCCCCGACCTGATGCGAGGATGATGAGCAGCTCGAACCCCAGACACGTCCCGAAGATAGGGAAGTAGCTGCCGACGTCGTTCAGTTCCTTGGCTATGTGGTAAATATGCTCTCCAGCATCAGCGTACCCATTCGACTGATTGAAATACGTCGCTCCGCCTGGGAACAACACCCTTGAAAAAATAGTGTTAGATGTACCTATTACGTACTCCCCTGTTACAGTATCTACCTATTGATATTGTTAGATGTACTACTTACATTATTATTATTAATTTTAAGACATTTATTCTATTGTCTTTTTTTTCGCAATGGGAAAGTTCATTATGCCTTCCCCGGTATGGGTATCCCGGGGATATGTGGGACTCCCGGCGCTGACGTCGGTTTACCCACTAAAACCATACCTGAGGATTGCCATCAGCCGCTATGAAAGAGAGTCTCCCGGATCTGTCTAACACAGGACACTCCCCACGACCGGCCGGTCTTCCTCATGAGGGACCGGACTTCCAACTAGAATATAGAATAGGGGGCACTCCGACAACCTGAAGCGCCCCCTTCGGGCCGGGACTGGCTAAGCCGGGGAGGTTCCCATCCTCTCCCGGATCCCCGTTAGACTGGAGGCAGGTGGTTCGCATAGCGATGTCTCCGCACTCCTGTACTACGCCGGCGGAGCAGAAGAGAGGATGGATCAATGTCTCTGTCCCGCTCCGAGGCCTCTTTCTGCGAAATGAAGGATTCGCAGAAAGAGACCGCCGCCTGCCAGGCCTCATCGCTCTCGAGCACGCAGCGCACCACACTCGAGAGCGAGAGGTCCCGCCCAAGCACTGCCACGAGATCGTGGCGCTGCAAGGCCCATCGGTCGCACACCTCCAGGGTGTGCTGGGCCGTGTCCTACGCAGCGCCACATTCGTACATTAGGCCTTTCTGGCGTAGGCTAGCGACCTTACACAAGTACGCACCGAAGCATCCGTGCCCATGTGAGCACCTGTGTAATGCGGGATTTTCTGGAGGGGGAGGCGCATTCCTCTCTTTCTTTTACGCGAAACATTAGGGCTTCAGTTTTTTCGAATCGAACCCGAAGCCCCAACCTCCTAATGCGGCTAGCCACCAGCGATACCGCCGTTCAGCCAGCCGCGCCACCTCTTGATACGTCCATCCCTGGGATGCAACGAAGGTGTCATCTGCATAGCAGGTGACACTCATCCCAGAGAGGAGACGACATTGCAGGACCCAGTCAAAGCCGATGTCCCACAGGAGCGGTCCCAGTATTGACCCCTGTGGGACACCGCACTCGTCACTCCACCGCACATAGGACCCCTCCCGGTCCTACAACACGACCACCCTGCTGGAGAGCCAATCCTTTAACAGCCTTCCGATATACGTGGGGACACCGAAATACTCGAGTGCCTCCAGTATCACGCTGTGAGGAAGGCTGTGAAAAGCGTTGGCGATTTCGAGCGACACCCACAACACCACCTCTCCCTCGTGTTCCGCCTCCTGCGTCACTGGCCGTAGGCGCCTGATTGCGACGGTATCAATGGTAGACCGACCTGCCCGGAAACAGTACTGACTATCGGACAGTTTCGATCCCGAGCCCCCCTCCAAGTGCTGAACGATTCGAAAAGCCACCGCACGTTCCAAGGCCTTCCCAACTTCGTTCAGCAAAACGATCGGCCTAACCGCCGACGCCTGGTCCGGTAGCCGGCCCCCTTTTGGCAATAAGGTAAGCCGAAACTCCTTCCAAGTCCTCGGGAACTGACCCAACCGAAAACAGTGGTCGAACAGCTCCCTGAGGTTATTCTATAGTCTGTTAGTCTAAGTATATATCTCCTAAAATTCAACAAATTCGGTCCAGTAGTTTCAGAGCCTATTCAATGCAAACCAACAAACCTTTCCTCTTTATTATATTGGTATATATTAGTATATATTAGTATATATATAATATATAGATTGTATGCACATAGATAATAATAATAGTAATAAAACACTTTATTGCTCACAAATTACAAAATAATAGACTTAGCCATAAAAACGGTTAGACAGAGCGTGGGCAAAGGCGGTCTTATCGCTTGAAGCGATCTCTTCCAGACAACCTACTATGTCAACGGAAAACTTAAATGTAAGTGGTATAATTAAGATAACTAAACATAAAATATAAGAAATTAATTACAAATACATACATCTACATACTGTACATAAACATAATAGATACTAAACCATGATACTATAATATACATAGATACATACGTAGTATTTATGTGTATAATAATTAATAAATATTAATATATAGAATACATAAATATAGTTACAATCTAGTCGTTTTGTAGAAGATGTTTGTGCAATTTAGATTAAAAAATTGCAATTGAATTGGAGTGTCGTATGTCAGGTGGCAGTGAGTTCCAAAGGATTGAGGACTTTACGGTAAAGGAGTTATAGTAGTAGCCAGATCGAGCAAGAGGTATCTCCAAAGTATTGTCCATATCGGAGCGAAGAGAAAGACTGTGACTAGCACCAAGGAATTTGAAACGTTCCTTGAGATATAGCGGTGCACGATGATCATACAGAGTTTTGTATAAGAGAGTCAAAATATGCTCCTCGCGACGCTGTCTGATGGGCAGCCACTAAGTTGACGTCTGAACTCGGTTACATGATCAAACTTGCGCAAAGCGTAAATGAATCTTACGCAGAGGTTTTGGATACGTTGGAGTTTATTGATTAATTCATCATTGAGATCTATGAGGCAGACGTCCGCGTAGTCGAGGATCGGCAAGAGTAGCGACTGCGCAAGTTCACTCTTTGTTTTTTCAGGTAGCAAATTTTTTAGTCTTCTGAGTGACCCAGATGCTGCGTAAACCTTTCGACTAATCTCAGATATGTGAGGTGCCCAAGACAATGAAGAATCAAAGCAAACACCTAGATTTTTAACGACACTAGTTAAATTTAAGGGTACATTATTTAATAACATTTGAGGAAGTGTAAGTTGTTTGAGCTTATCCATCTGTCGTATATCCAACGCCACCAATGATAATTGCCTGAGATTTGTTCGGATTAATTGTCAGCCCATGTGATAAACTCCAAATGTAAATTTTAGAGAGATTATGATTTATTTTGCAGATTAGTGCATCTATTTCTTTAATAACGGCTTGAGAGTAGATTGTATGCATCTAATATTTTTATACGTAACAGTGAAACAAAGAGGCATGCATGTTGAGGCATTGTTTTGTACTCACCCATTAATTTTCGCCATTAAGTCTCTGTAGTAGTGTCGATCTCTACCGATCCTGAAATATTTTTTCTCGTATAAGTACAACAGTAGTCAGTACATATTATAATAATAATTAAGATCGCATCTTCTATTAGATTATATTATTGTTAATTTAACTTATTTATTACTTAGATTATAGATAGTACATAACATTTATTAAGGTGGATAATCATCTAATCAATTCTAATCCATCACCAAGCAAATTCCTATCACAAAGCATAAAAGGGAAAATAGTTTCGTTCCAGCTAAGTACTACTTTAGAAAACAGATTGTTTATTGTTGTTATCATTATGTATTTCGTATCTTTAGATTATCTTAATCTTATCAGCTGTTGCAAAGCGACATCCGTCATAGCGTCGGTTCACACTTTACACCGAGAAACGACGCGGCGCGCGAGCGCGCACACATCACTTCAAAACTTGAACTTTTTACACATTACCTTTCATTGCAAGAGTCTCTTATGTCATAGATTTTGTCTTTATTTCCTCAAGATATTTTTAACGTTTTCAAGTCAGTTACTCCATAGTTACACAATACTTTCTCATATAATTTCATTTTATCATTAGTTAGCAATTTCGTTTCATATATTATCTACAAAGACTGTTATTGCCAATTTTGAATCGCCATCGTAAAAATGACGCGCCGCGTCACCTCTTGGTGTGGCTGACCTTTAAGTAATAGATTTTGCCTGCATTATTTTGTCAAGAAATGTTTAACATTTTCACATCATCATCAGTTACTCAATAGTTAGCGCAATATATTTTATCACTAGCTATTGCCCGCGGCTCCGCCGGCATAAATACAGTATCCCACGGGAACACTGTACTTTTTTGGGATAAATTAGTGTAGCCTATGTTTTAATCCAGAGCCTAAACTACTACCATACCAAATTTCATCGAAATCCCTACAGTAGTCTTTGCGTGAAAGATTAACCAACATCCTTCCATCCATCCATACATACATACATCCATCCATCCTCACAAACTTTCACATTTATAATATAAGTGGGATATTATCGTTACATTTCATTATTTGTTACCAATTTGGTTTCACATTAAGTATATATTTATATGAACAACAAAGTATGTTATTGCCAATGTCGTTATGTAGTGGACATATAACTTTGTAATTAGTAAGGCTATGAGTAGGTATAATAATATATTATAGTATAAGTAAAGGGTAAAACGTAGGTATTTTATAGTATAATATCATACCACCTACAACGACCAACCGTTTTAGGTGAAAACTTTGATGAAATGAAAAGCGATAGCAAATAAAGAGACAAAGATATTATAATAAAGTGAAAGCTAATGAGATGGACATTATATTTTGGAGGTTTCACTTCTGTCGCGTATAAAATGTTACTTATTTCAGAAATCTGAGTATGAACTGAACGTTTACTTACATGATTGGCACGACTCGTGCGCCAGATGTCTCAACACTCTTCACGTAAGACGCCGCTATGTAGCTCGTGTAGTTCTCCTCAGGATATTTTGTATGGAAATATTTCGACTGCTCCTGAGAGAGTATCCCAACGATGGGCCTGGCGTTGATGACGTCATTGCAGTGTACCACTACGGCGCTCTCGGTGTACATAAAGCACAATGCTGCGACTAATGTTACTGCTTTGAGAGCTAGCATGATCAAATCACACTCATATATCCACCTGAAAATTTTCATAGGTAGTTAATATTTAATTGACACTGATCGGCTAATAAGAACATCGATAATTTCATGTAATCGTTCTACTATGATCCTAACACGACGACAGCTAGAGACTATAATGAAATCATGCATCTGGCCACAAACAAATCCTAAAAATAAATCGACACGGAAGAGTATAAATATAGAGTGCGCATTTAAAAGTAGAATAAATAGTTTTATCTGAGGTTTTATTAATCCCAAAATTAGCCTTAAATTAACTAAGAATACCAGCATGTGGTGGATACTTGCAGGCGCGGATCCTTTTCTTTTACCCATTTAGGTCTATTTACAAAAAAAAAAAGTAATATCAACTCGCTTATTATTATAACTGCCCATTAGCCATTGCCCAAGGAGGCAGATTTTAGAGCCAGTTGTAGCTTAAGCATTTATAGGTATTTATATTTTCAAGGTATAGAATAAGTTCGACAAACGACAAAAGATGGATCGTTTATTGGGAAGCGATAACTCCCGAGTCCCAGCGAATTTGTAATACAGAATTTCGTAAGTTCGTGATAACGCTCCATAACGTGATAACTCCCGAGTCCCTGCTTAGGACTTCCCCACCAATTCTCGTAATAAGGCCCGTATTAATAGTCAGTACTTAAGATGCGACCCGGTCTCAAGACGCGGTTCGGCTCTGTGATTGGTCCAAATTTTGACAGCCAACCAATCACAGAGCCTGAACCGTGTCTTGAGACCGGGTCGCATCTTAAGTACTGACTATTAATACGGGCCTTATTACGAGAATTGGTGGGGAAGTCCTAAGCAGGGACTCGGGAGTTATCACGTTATGGAGCGTTATCACGAACTTACGAAATTCTGTATTACAAATTCGCTGTACCATTGCAAATATTGATTTGTTAAAGTAAGTCGTATTCAAGAGTGAGAGATTCGCCACTGCTTAACAAGGCGGCAAAGTTAATATGCCCGGGGCGCCAAACCTTTAAAATATACGCCTCTGTAGACTTCACAATAATTATGTCTTAAAAGATTGTTAGCACTAAGACTTATCGATGATTGCTAGCCGTCTCGTCTCAGACACGCAGATTTCGTCACGATGTTTTCCTTCGTCGATAAGCGTCTGTCCAGTGGCCATACATAGGTATATAATAATACGTCCGTTGGGAATAATGTCAATGATGCGCGTCACCACTCACCACCACATCGACTCTGCATGCTTTTGACTTTCGAGTGCAAGCAACAAGTATAATACCTATAATACCTGGGCAACACGTAAACGGCAATACGTAAAAAAGGGGTCTATAAAGGCCGAAACAAAAAATAATTCAGATAGAAATCCAGAAATGCATAAGTACAAAAATGGTCAAGCTAGAGCCGTACGAATTGTACGACCGCATTTTAAGCGTACTTATACCTATTATGACTTAAAGAATATGATATAACATAATATCTGTTGCCGGCGGCTCCGCCGCGTATATACAATATCCCACGGGATCACTGTACTTTTTCGGGATAAAAAGTAGCCCATCCAGAGCTCAAGCTACTACCATACCAAATTTCATCAAATTCCGTTCAGTAGTATGTCAGAATCTGTGGTATGTACCATTTTCGAAATACAACATTTTGAAAAAAATTGCTTGGCTTGCTTGGTTATGGTGATATAATATATAATAACCGAGCACCTGTATAGCCTATGTTACCCACGGCATCATTATGAATCTATTGACACCTCATTTATAAAAATCGGACCAGTAGTTTAGACGCTGCGATGGAATAAACATATATTACATACATAGACTGCCAAAATCAGTACCCTTTCTTTTGGCTTTGCCGTAGTCGGATAAAAAATAATCGGTTGTCTGTAAAGTCAGTTTACTGACGACAGTTGAACGTGACAACGTCATAAGAAAATACTGATGGACCGCTCACTCAAGTAGGACAGAGACAGATGTCGAACGCTGCCGAACGCGGAGGCCGATTGTGCCTCTTTGTCGCTCGTTCGTCGCTCACGCTTGCACTTCAAGCCTTAAATGGAACGCCTCAGAGCGAGATAACGCCGCATGAGTCATGTTTTTTCGTGCGTGCAGCCGGCTCCATCGAATTATAAGACGTTGTCACGTCAAAAATAAAAAGAATAGCAAAAATATTTTACCGGGGTTCGAACCCACCGAATTTCCGAATAACGCAAAAATTAACCAAACTGCCAATCGAACTGATATTATTAGAAGCGAAATTATTGATATATTGCTGCACGACGAAAGAAAAAACATATATAACATAGAAATGCTTAGATACCCAGGAATAAAACCTAGCTATACTTATCAATTTTTCTCCCCCAAAACTCCCTGCATACAAAATTTCATGTAAATACTTGCAGCCGTTTCCGCGATTAGGATTATGATATAATAATAAATATACCTACAAGATTGATTCGTTTTAAGTATAAGATAAGATAATAATAATAATTATTATTATACTAATCATTGGTCTCACTGGGCGGTCGAGCGAGCGAGACCAATCCAATATCTTTGATCATTATGTATGCAATTTTTTAAATAAAATAATTACTTTGTTAGTTTAACACGGACCTATCAAGTACCACGGTAGGTAACGAACCTTCCTAGCACATTTTAGTGGGCGCTTTCTTTGGCCAACGAGCGCCAATTTTTTGGCGCATGCGCTGTAAAATTTTATGTCAACCAGCGAAACTTATGAAAATAATTTAATAATTTTTAAAAATTACCTGTCAATTTGTAAACGAAATTGTTTACAAAATTACAGCTAACCAAAAAGAAAGGTTCTTAGTTGGTAGTTTACAGCGCATGAGCTAAAAAGAATTCCCGTTCGTCGGCGAAAGAAAACACCCATTGTTAGGTTTTACGTTTGCTTTACAAATTTTACATGAGTCAATGTTTACTTAGCGCTCATATTAAATACTAAGCAAGTACTTATTATAATTTATAGTAATGAAACTTAGAACTTACCTCCATATTTTATGTTTCAGGAGTTAACAACCTTTCTAGAAGTGAACAAAATAAATATTATTTGTTTAGTAATTTAATATTTTAAAACAACGTTGAATTTTAATACATTAGTCTTACGATTTACCTACTTTGTTTTCAGGGTCTCAGCTTTCTGAGGTTTTCTATACGAAATTTTATTGAATAAAGTGGCGCATGCGCCATAAATTTTATTGTTCAGGTCACACAAACTTGATGGTAGAGTGCTTTTCTCATCTCAATATAAATCATGTTTTACTTACCTATTTCATAAGATAATCATACCTAAACACTCGTTTTGTATACAGACAAATCATTACAGAATACAGTTATTAATCTGAGGTAGTACTAACCTACTTATAAATTTTATGTTGTGTTAATTACAATATCTTTGCTATTTTGATTTAATGTAAGGCTGTATCTATCTTCCGATTTTGTCCCATAAATAAGGTTACGCGACAGGTATATTTCCAAAATTAAAATGATAAATTTTAAAATGATAGTTATTTATAAAATGATTGTTACAATAATCGTTACAATATGTTAAAATGGCAAGACATTCTTGAATACTAATAAAAACAAAAAGTCAATTACCACATAAAGTACCATTCGGTGCGGTACGCCGTACGAACAATTTCTCATTTATCAATGCGATAAACGTACGAATTTTAGGAATGGTCATCATTAGTGTCAAAAGTATCAATCATTTTTAATTATTGCCTGCAAGTCCGCTAGATTTGCAGACTGGATGGTGAGTATGGTATGTAACTATGTACCCATTAGAATGTCGGGCAGTCCTATGATCTGGTCTCGTCCGACGTTCTATTTTTTTAAATTAATAACAATCTTGTATATATCTTGATGTATTTTTAATCTGTATTAAAATTCTGGCAACACTGAGAAACGTCGCCAAAAAAGAAAAATGCCGCTGCAAAAAAAGAAAAGAATCGTAATGTTAAAGGTATTTTGTTAATTTTAAATTTGGTTATGAAATATTTATCTCAACAAATGAATAAAAATGTTAATAAGTTTTTCTTCAAACTTTAGTTGTTATTTTTACTCTAAAATACATTGTGTTTTAGGTTGGTTTCCTGCGTTGACAGTGGAGTTCACGTATTTTCCTTTAGAAGTCGAGTTTAGTAATCTAAAATGTTTGAAATGGTTAGTTATCCTTTATAAATGTATCATAAGAAATACTGCAATGTTTATCTTACTTTGTTTATAATTATTATACAATGAAAAATGACCTCTATTTTCAGAATACGGCGGAACCGATGCAAGTGGACGTACCACTTGAAGATAATGAAAACAATGAAACTGAGTGTTATGTGGTCGAAAATCCCACATTAGATTTAGAAACTTACGCTGCGGCATATACAGGTTTCGCAAAATTGTACAGATTAATGTTTGTGGCTGACCATTGCCCTTCTTTAAGATTAGAAGCACTTAAAATGGCTATATCGTATGTTATGACAACTTATAATGTAAGTCTCTATCAAACCCTACATAAGAAACTTGCTGAGGCAATAGCATCCGCCGGTCTACCGGATGTTGCAGTGCAGATGGGATCACAAGACATTCCTGTCCTGGACACAATGTGGGTAGAATCCAAGACAAAAAAAGCTGCAATCAAGCTGGAAAAATTAGATACAGATCTCAAAAACTATAAAACAAATTCTATAAAAGAAAGCATCAGAAGAGGGCATGATGATTTAGGTGACCACTATCTCGACTGTGGAGATCTCACCAGTGCTTTAAAATGCTATTCAAGAGCAAGAGATTATTGTACAAGTGCTAAGCACATAATAATGATGTGTCTAAATGTGGTAAAAGTATCAGTGTATTTGCAAAACTGGGCTCATGTTCTGAACTATGTGTCAAAAGCAGAGGGCACACCAGATTTTAATGATGTTCACGGCAAAGATTCTAATCAAGCCATACTGACTCGTTTAAAGTGTGCGGCCGGCTTAGCGGAACTAGCCACAAAGAAATATAAATCAGCTGCCAAACTCTTTCTTGGTGCTAGCATTGACCATTGTGACTACCCAGAACTGCTAAGTAGTAATAATGTTGCTGTATATGGAGGTCTGTGTGCCCTTGCAACCTTTGATCGCTCAGAGCTACAGAAGCAAGTCATAGTTAGCAGTTCTTTTAAATTATTTTTAGAACTAGAGCCACAATTGCGTGACATAATATTTAAGTTTTACGAATCTAAATATGCATCCTGCTTAAGGTTACTGGATGAAATCCGGGACAATTTACTTCTAGATATGTATTTAGCACCACATTTGAATTCACTTTATATGCAGATACGCAATAGAGCCCTAATCCAATATTTCAGTCCATATCTCTCTGCCGATATGCATATCATGGCTGCTGCATTCAATCGCACAGTGAATGCCCTTGAGGATGAACTCATGCAACTTATTCTTGATGGGCAAATTCAAGCACGCATCGATTCACACAACAAGATTTTGTATGCTAAAGATGTGGATCAGAGGAGTACAACTTTTGAAAGGAGTCTCTCAATGGGTAAAGAATACCAACGGAGGACTTCAATGCTTATTCTTCGGGCTGCCATGCTTAAGAATCAAATACATGTGAAGGTAAGGCTGTTATTCATTTCCTGCATGTCATTAAGAATTATACTTGACATACTATACTGTACTTCCGTTACATGCAGATTTTAGAGATGCTTTTGGATTTGATTGGAGAATGTTCTTAGATAGGTTTTAATGATAAAAACTCACCAGGGGATGTTTCAGAAAACATTTAAACGAATCGATTGTGATGCGGTTTTAGTGATGGGTTCAGTTTGCTTTGTGAATGTCCTTAAATAGACTCGTTACGACTTATACAATAATAACTCACCAGGGGGCAATAATCTAGTCAATAAAGTGTTGACAATTCACCATATTTATTTAAATTTTTTAAATGAATATTTACTGCTCTAAAAATATGTTTTTATGCAACATACCTCACTCACCTACTCACTCTCATGACACTCATGCTGAATAACTTTGTTTTCTACATTTCTTGAGTGTTTAATTAAAAAACAGTTGGAATACCGAAAAATTCTATAGAATCAAAGTTATAGATTTTTTAAAATATTGTCAAAACCTAAAATTGGGATCTTTATCTAACGCAATTGAAAAAGGATAAAATAATAACTTGGTCAACTGTCGCTTGAAGTGTTTCTTTTGTATTTTTCAGAATGTTGGCCGAGAAGCAGGTCCTCAAAGCGGGGAGGCTCCGGGATCCAGCACAAGTCTAACAGCACGCACCTTTACCCATGATACTGTGCCCTTGTGATAAAATACCTTCTAAGCATTTTTTTACATGACAAACTAAAGGCAATGGTAAAGCAAGCTCACACATTTTCCAAGGATAGTGCTCTATCTGTTCAAGCATATTTATGTTGTCATGTAATCTTTCTTTCGAAGAATAAATATTTTCGTCTGTCCAAAATCTACCTTTAATGAAAAACAGGTATGGCACTGGCAGGGCTGTCTTAACTTTTCTTTTTGTCTAACAAAACACACGAGAGTTTGTGCAGCTCAGGAAAACATTTGCAACATTGTTTATATACTGAATTATAATATGTAACCACAAAATATTATGTCTACGTAATTTTTAATTGTAATATTAAAAAAGTTAATGCAAATATTACTTTTTTTGCAACTCTAACTTCATAAAAATACATCTCTTAACACTTCAGGCAGTGTACTAAACTGTAATGCTCTTGTGTCAAAATAATTGTTTGAAAGTAAATTAATAAAACCAACATAATATGATTAATATCCTTAAATACTTTAAAGACCTGATCTTTTTAATACTTATAATTATAATTTATAGATTAAACAATCATCATCATTGTATTCAGAATAAAACAGTGAAAGCAATGTCAAAAATGATTTGGTGATTAATTACAATATCATTATTATAATATTTTCAAAATACATATTTTTGTAGAGCTTATTATAGTCCCTACTTTCGAACCAGTAAAAAAACTTACTAAGCTCTTAAAATTATTAAAGCTGTTGTATTATCTGATATGTCAATATTGTAGGTCCTAGGTTTTACATTTATAATACACACATTATTACAAATGTTAAAGTTTCAAGTGCTGGCAACGCACTTGGAACTTATCTGGTGTTGCGGGTGTCCCTGGGGGTAGTTGTATTTCATTTGGCGATCAGTTTGCTCGTTTGGCATTATAACGCCATATATAAGGTATTTATCAAAAAATAAGCCTCGCTGTAAGGAAACAATATTCTCCCTATAGGAGGTTTAATATCCTGCAGATAATGGCAGAGACTACAGCAACGAAATCTAAAACAAATGCATTTAGAGCTATTTTTTTTATTGATATTTTAGCACTATCCAATATCGGACCTATAATATTAGAAAGACAGGTATACTGTTTTTCATATTGAAACACACCTGTCTTAACGCTCAGGAAAAAAAGAAAGTTTGCAAGGTTAAAATAATAATATGTATGTTTGTTGCTCTCCCGCAACTGTAAAGGCGCTATACATGGAACATAACAATGGAGAATGTAACTAGGTATGTAAAATCACTTGAAATGTTGTTACAGTAAAGCTATTTTTATTTATTTATTTTATTTAAAAATTTATGTACACATAGTAAAACATTGACATTGACAACTTAAAAACAGAAAACAGTTTTGTACAAAGGCGCTACTTATTCCAAATTGGAATTTCTTCCAGCAGACCTGATACAGGAAAGATTAGTTATAAAAGTAACAATATATGGTGCGTACTACTACAATTTACATATAGCAATAATAATAAATGAATGCATATGCATATACGAATACTTACATAAATATATTATAATAAACTATTATAATAGCTATTATGTATACAGATTACAGATACACTAGTTTTTGTTTTATTTAAAAATATTATGTATAGTCATTGTGGCAACAGTGAGTCACACTTTTTTTAGATGTTGAATTCTAATGAAAAAAAGGTAGATTTCTTGGCTGCATTTTGGTTAAAAACCTTTTTAAATACATTTGCTGGTTTTTTATAATGATATTATTTATTTATTTTTATTTTTGATCCACTGTGTTCTTAGGTGGATACACAGTGGGTCAAACCTGAGGGCACAGTGGATCAGGAGGATATTGGAATATAAGAAGATAGGTAATTTCTTTTTTTTAATTAAATCCGTGTTTTATGTTACACTTAATATAATAAGATTGCAATTTTATAACAAAAAACTAATTATTATTACAAATTACAGCTTTCTTAGCTTTTAAATGTAATTTAAATAATGTCATAATGCGGAACAAGTTGCACATTTTCGATGCTTGTGAATGCTTTTGCTTAGGCTGCGTAACGCTGTAGTGTTTAAAATGGAATATTAAAATCCCTTGCTACAACACGTATATTTTTCCCGATGTAACTTCTAGAAGAGCATCTTTCATGTTTTCTTTGGTGTGGTTACCTATTTTCCTACATAACGGGGGTTTCTTTGGCATTATGTACAATAAAAATATAATTATGGTAATTATTTTCGTCGCAGTGGGCACAGTGGGTCGACCCACTGTGCTGACTTTAGAAATGACCTACTGTACCACTGACGCCATTTTAATTTTATGACGCAATAACAAAAGTGTTTACTGTGCTATGAATCCTTACTGTACTACAAATAAGGCCTTAATAACTACATAATGCGTTAAAATTATATAACTATTGCCTTACTCTTCCTGTCCAATATGTCGTTGACCCACTGTTGCCACAATGACCCTACTTATGATTTTACTGCGTTCAAAGTTCCGAAAATTTTCGAATCCGGAGTTCGGGTCGTACTTCTTACCGCTTAATAGTAAGTTACTGTCTGGGCCACTTTAAACTTAAATATCTTTGTAACTTATCCCATTTAGGGGCAAATCATATTTAAGGGCATGCACACAACCGAATGCGATCCAAGGTTTAAAAGACCTCAAGCACTATCAACTCCTGATTAACATTTTTTCATAGATGTGGGTGCGGTACATTCGGCTATGTTTTGTGAGGTTTGTTGGTGAGGTACATTAATTAACTTCAAGAAACTTATGTCCAAATCTGACGGTATCACTACTAAGATAGGATCGTTTTGATTTTCCAAATTATCTATCGCCTTAGGATTTTCATATTTTTTTGTTTTTAAACAAAATATGTCCAGCAAACACTTTCATAATATTCTTGTATTCAGTTTCTTTTAAGATTATAATAATAATAATAGCTCCCCACACCGATCCGTCACCTACCAGCTACGCAGGAGTTATCTTTATAGTGCCCAAGTGTGTGCGCAGTACACAAAATCACTCTCTTCCTTTACTTCCTCGAAAACCCAGTGGGACGGATGACTGACACGACTGGGGAGAGATCAGGCTCAGGATCGACTTTTGTACATGCCCATCCTACTCTTAGATTGTTACTGATAAAATGTATAATATCATATTGTAGTATTAATGTATGCAATGTACGTTTGCATACCTGCTAGTTTGTACCGTGGTGGGCCAATTTTTAGGTACAAGGCGCTAAAGCTGCGGAAAATTGTAAAATTGTACCAAATAAAATACAAGGTGGCAATATTCAAATTCTAATAGAGGACATCAAAATCTATAAAACTACTAATTTTCAAAACTCCCACAAACCATTCCAGCCTCCAGGATTTTAACGACCAAATGACTGGGGTATTTCTTTACAGACTTATTTAAATACTAGCTTTTGCCCGCGGCTCCGCCCGCGTAAATACAGTTTCCCACGAGAACACTGTACTTTTTCGGGATAAAAAGTAACATAATATGTGTTAATCCGAAATGCAAAAGACTACAATACAAAATTTCCTCGCAAACTTTCACATTTATATAATAAGTAGTAGGATTACATAATATTAAAAAAAATGTAGTTTTATAATCTTTTCAGTCTTATCCACATAACATGATTGATGCTAAATTAACATCACAAACCTTATTTAGATATGTTTATTAAGTGTCTTCTCTTTTTTTATTATTGAATTATTACAGTTAGGGACAACTACATATAAAATATTTAGTTTATTTTATATACTTACTCAGAAATATTATGGTATTAATACTTGATATACCTACGTAAAAAATTATATTTTATAATATGTAGTTTAGTAGGTACATCTAAAAATACAAAAAAGTTTAATTTTTTTGCTATAAATTACTAAAAATAACTATATTTTTTTATAAAAACTAACCCAATTATGTAAATTATAATCAAACCTATGTTAACCGGGCTATTATAACGAATCTGTAAATGTTAATAGATTTATTTATAAAAAAAAAAATTGTTACTACATAGTTTTATCACCATTAAAAATTAATTATGTATTCTGACTGCTGTTTGTGATAGCAGCCTCCTCCATCTGCTTCCATTCTTCTCTACATAGTGCTACTCTACTTCATAGTTTTCCAGCAAATTCAACAATACCCTTGTCTCATTTGTTTGTTGGCCTACCTTTTTTCCTCTTGTATATTGGAAACCAGTTTGTCAGTGCTTTTGTCCATCGTCCTTTATCTTTGTAAATGGACTATCCACTAGTTTCTAAATTATTTTTACTGCATTTGTTATCTTTCTTAAAGCAAACTCCCTACACAACTTAAAACTAAAGCCATAGAAATGTGCTTACTTCCCTGTCTTACCTATGCTAGCTAAACTTGGACACTGACAAAGAGAAACATGAAAAGTAAGAGTATGTCAATCAGGTAAAGAAAGAAGTTTCCTAGGACTCAAAATACAATATAAGATAATAAAAAATTAAAAATAATTAATGTAATGACACATAATTTATTAAAATCGGATGAGTTATCTAGCCTATTAGCTGTCTTTCTCACTACATGCAATTGGATGAAGACATGTTGGACAATTTCCGTTTGCAACTCCAAAAGCTGGTGGTCTTCCTCCTTCACAAGCAACAAGCCACTGTAAAAAATTACAATGCAAAGTATAATTGGAAAACAATATTATACTAAATAGTTATATTGAAAAACAAATATTTAATAATACCTGATATAAACAAAATTTATGGAAGTATACATCACAGTTAGGATTTTGGCACAGAGGTTGAGGCAAACCAGGATTGTCCATTAATTCTGCACAGAAACAGATTCCACAAGTAATTTCTTCATTACCTGTTAGAGGTTTTGATTCAACAGGCAAATGTTTTCCCACTTGTGATACACCTGATAGATCTGTAAAGCACTTAATATTAACCATAAATCTCTCATCGTTATTTACATGTAATCTCTATGAAATGAAACTTAATTTTTTACCAAATATATCCATAACATTTTCCACAATGCCTTTGTCATGATCCCATCTCAAAAGACTTTTGTGTAATTTGTCCTGCCACATATCTGACTGAGCAATGAGATGAATATTAGTTGCCAGTCCGTAGTGAGTCACTTCTATATGAAGCCATGTTCTTTCATCTGAAAATAGGAAGTTATAAAATGTATTCTGGAAAATAGCAGATTTTTTTAACTACAGCATATTAACCAAACTGACCAAGAGCGATTCTCCTATAATCATCCTTGAACGTTGGGTTTACAGGTTCCATTACAGTGAAATGTCTGTCAATACTTTCTAATTCATGAAAATAATTTTCTAAACTGTTAATGTATGTCCTAAATGCATCAACAATTTCTACTACTGATTTATATTCTCGATCCTGTAATGTTGAATGTGGAAGTGCGACAGAGCCTATAGCGAGCTTTTGGGGTGCTACATAAGTAACATAAATTTCATGCTGCCTTATATTTTCACTGTCTGATAAAGTACACTTTATATCTCTTAGAGATTTACCAAATTCCAACCTTATATTTGATGGTAAATCTTTAATTTCTTCTATTAGTTGCTGATCAATTAATTTTGATGTTATTGAATCAGTTTCTTTTACGGTAGTATCTATAACTTTTGAATACAAATTATACAGGAATGTAAATAGAGGGTCTTTTTCGGTATTTTGCAATCTTAGAGGTAAATTAGTCATGGTAAATGAAATACCAATAATTATCAAAAATTTTTTGAGCACAAAATTGAAAAATGCGCTAGAAATAAAAAACAGTGCATTTTGTTGTGAATATCATATGTCAGAATAACTAGATCAGTATGACGTAACAGTGTTTTTTTTTATATTTATATATGGCATCGGCTTATACAATTTGCCAGTGTCGTTAAAAAGGCGGGAAAAAGAACTTTCGTTTCAATTTTCAACACCGTATTCCTATCGTCTTCTATATCATCAAGTCTAAAGTCTAGTCAAAGTCCAAATATATAGTCAGTACAGTACATTAGTCATGTTAATCGATTCAGTAAAGTGATAGAAGCTTTACTGAAAGCTTTACTTTCCTAGGGAGTTTTGCCGGCAATAATAGCACGTTTTTTGAAGTTGTACCACTTGCCCACACTTGTGCACGTTAACGAATATTTAATAGTTAATATTCTACCAATATAACACATTAAAAACCGCATTAACACAAATTTATGAAGGAATTACAAAACCACAAGGTCACCAATTGAATTCCCCAACAAAACTCCTACTCTGTGATCTAGATACCGTAAAAATATGGGTGATTCCAATGGATCTAGTAGTAAAACTGGATAGCAAACTCCGAGTTTTGTACTTACTAAAAAGAACTGTATCACAAGGTAATAAAGTGCATTTCACAATGTACGTAACACAAGCTAATCCGAGCCGAGCGAGATAGCCAGAAGGGAGGCCGTGTAAGGACTCTTACACACGAGCGGCATGTTCCCAACGGCAGAAGTAACTGCAGCCGTCGACATTTCAACTTCGTAGATCAGCGGCAGCCGTCGCGTCGTCTGCTCTCTTAGTATAGGAGTCAGTTGTAAAATGGATTCCGAAGAAGAAACACTGTTATTGCTTTTACTTCGTCGACGCCGACGGAAATGAAAAATAAAAACACGTTCATTGTGGGTTCAAGAAATATTAATCAATAGAGATCAAGAGGGGCATTTTTTTACTCTCTATCCACTGTTACGAAGAAACGAGCAAAAGTTTTTCAATTATTTTCGAATGTCCATTGCTTCTTTTGATGAGCTAACGGCTATTTTAACAAGTTCAATTTCTCGCCAAGATACCATAATGCGGAACAGCATTTCAGCCGAGCAAAGGCTCGCTATGACATTGAGGTAAGTATTTATTTTAAATTTAATAAAAATATATAAGTAATTTAGATCATTCCTTTAATGAGATCAACATAATTTGGCACCATTTTCTATTTATTACACAAAGCTTACAATTTCAAATAAAAAGAATTTCACCTACTACCTATAGGAACAATAATAATTATTAGTTAAGTACTTATATTTTAATAAAAATAGTGTAATGTAATTGTAGAAAACCAAGCAATGTTTTCTAACACATATTTTTACTAACATAATATTATTATTTTTTCGCAACAAAGCGTAACAAACAAAACATACAAGGAATTTAAAATAAAAGGAAAGAAAAAGTCTCCATGGGCGGGACTTGAACCCATGACCCTCGGGTTAGGTACGGGTGTCTTATTGCTCTGCCAACTGAACCACGGTAGCTCAGTGGGCTTATTACCTAACCGTGATAGGTCGTGGGTTCAAGTCCCAAGCGGGGAGATTTTGCCTTTCGTTTTCACTTGAAACATGTGCTTAGAATAAATTATCGTTAACAATAAATAATATCAAAACAATCAAGTATACCCTAAATCTAAAGCAGTCACCATCTGAGTCATTCATTAAAAAAAATTTATCCTGAGATGACAAGCTATCATTAGATGCGAGTTGACTTTCCGGTCTTACAGGATTTCTTCCAGAGGAGGTTGTGTATCCCATGTAAGAATAAGATTGACTCGTTGAAGGCGTTGAAATTGACCTGTAGTTTTGCATCACCCTGTAATTCTTAATAACTTGGATAATTTCACCTTTGGCGTCCAATTTCCAATCGTCTGGTATTTTTTTGAAATCACTTAGTAGTGATGACAGAAATAACTTGTCTTCATCAGGAGGTGAAGGTTGTCTCTCAGCTTTTTGTAGTTTATCGTTTAATCGCATGGTTAATGTTTCGATCAAAACACCATCGCTGTCAGTTTGTCGGTTTCGTGGTCTTTTTTGAACACTATCTTCTTCTGTTGATTGAACTGTTAGTGGAGGACACGTCTGCTGAGAGTCAAAGTTTGAAACGTTCTGACCTCTATCTTCGGTCACATCTTTTAGAAATAGTAATTGGTCATAGTACGTATATTGTTTTGGTGTGACCGCTGCAGATCCGCTTTGTTTCTTTAAGTTCCTACAGTGTCTAGAGAAACCATCTCTCAATGTTTTCCATTTTGACTGAACATCTACTCCTGGAAAAAAAACAATACTTAATTACACTTTTTTATATTTCCAGATATTTAGCAACTGATTGTTCATTTGAAGATCTGCAGTATGCATACCGATGCGAAATTTCCACTATTAGTAAAATAATAAAGGATGTCTGCCAACAAATCTGGATAAATATGCGAGACGACAATTTGCCACAGAACATAACGAAAAAAACTTGGAAAAGTATTGCTGATAAATTTGAAATACGCGCTCAATTTCCTAACTGCATTGGCGCAGTTCATGGAAAACATATTAGAATATTCAAACCGAAAAATAGTGGCTCATCCCATTACAATTATAAGAATTATTATTTTTCGATTATTCTACTAGCTATCTGCGACAGTGACTATAAATTTATCTTTGTGATATAGGTTGTTACGGACGACATTCGGATTCAACTATTTTTGAGGAATCAATTTTTTATACAAAACTACAAGAAAACTCACTAAACATTCCAAAACCTACACCGATTACAAGTGATGGAATTGCTTTGCCTTTTGTGTTTGTTGGAGACAAAGCGTTCAGTTTGTCACAAAATTTGTTACGTCCGTTCCAGGCAAAAAATTAACAGAAAATATGAGGATTTTCAATTATCGCTTAACACGTTCACGGAGATATGTAGAATGCTCATTCGGTATTCTGACCAATAAGTGGCGAATTTTCCATACCCAATGAACTTATCTTTGCAGTTTTCTAAGGATGTTGTTAAAGCGTGTTGCATATTGCTCAATTTCGTACGTGACAGGGACGGTATTAAATTTGAAGATACGCTTACTATCAATGGTTTGGAAAATGTATCTACGATTCCGGATGAAGATGAATCGTTATCGGGTTTAACAATAGAGACAAATTCGCCAATTATTTTTGTAGTACTGAAGGTAGTTTCTCATGGCAGTTAAACTGCATATGAAACAATAATGTACCTAGGTACCTACTTATTTTTTGACCTATAAAAAATATGTTATCATTTTTATAACGCATTAAAATGAATAATACACTTAGCAATGGCGTTTTTTTCATTTGTGGATTTATTATTAAAATCATTTACAACTTCTTCACAAACCGCCATCCATGCTCTGTTTTATTGTTTTATTACTATAATCTTTCAATTTATAATTCCAAATACAAGTATTTTTCTTTACTGCCATATTTAGCAATTCATTATCAATTTCGTAAGTAGAACTCATTTTACAAATTTGCAACGCGTGCGCACTCTTGAACTATTTGCAGTCGACCGACAAAATGGCGGACGCGGCAAACTACAACTGCAAGTGTCGCTATAGGTCGACTGCTGCCGTCGAAGCGTAGACGGTTGCCGCCGACACGCGTCGATGGCTGCAGTTACCTCTGCCGTTGGGAACATGCCGCTCGTGTGTACGAGCTCTAACTAGTTCTTGCATGTCGACAACCAAAAAAATGTTGGTGTTAATAAAAAATAACTTGAAAAATCTTAGATAAAACGAGTATTCTTTATCGTTATTTTAACAAATGTTTATTAGGTACTTTATTATATTTTAAATAAAATGTCAGACCTAGATAAATAATACTAAATAAAAATGCATTTTATTTTAATTTTTTAAGTGGTATCGTGGTAAAATTATTTGATGATTTATCAGTCAAAATGGTGAAAATATGTTGTGTATATACTTGTCGAAGTGAAAGTTATGCTGGATGCAATATTTTGTTCCTTAAATAAGTTGTATAATTAAAATTAAAAAACATTATATAATTAATCTAGTATAATATATTGTGTTAATATGAAATAAAGTGACGTTATAAAGAGTTTTATCTGCACTACGTTTTTGTTATAAACTAACGATTCGCCTAGAATAGGGATGTTGTCTAGTGTGGAATATCACATTTTTATAAATTAAATTTTAAAAATTTTCATTATAGATACATAAATCTAAAATAAATAGGTATTCAGATTGACGCGATTTAAAATTTTAAGCAAATAAAAAATATCGCCCATCTCTTTCTCGCAAGACTATTTGTTACGTCACAAGTTGCTACCGCCATATATTTTGTAATGACAAATGTATGGCGGGTGCAACTCGTGACGTCACAGGCCGATATATTGTAAATTGTAAATATACTCTTTCATATTGTAAATTTAAATTGTTTGCATCTTCGTTATTCTTTAAGATATATGAAAATGGGTTCTAGATTGTTTATTAACATATTGTCTAACATCGAATACCTAGACGAAAAAATGTTTTTAGACAACTTGCCTATAATGTAGTGAGTACTGAGAAAAAGACGTTGTGCGTAGTCGAAAGTTGGCTTCTTCTGTAGAAGGGGTAATTATTAATCTGAGGGATGATTAGAATTCAGGGGGTCAATAGAAGAAAAAGTGTGAAGTTTCATCTTATAGTTTTATGATATATATAGTTCACTACAGTATGAAATTACGTATTTTTTATATATTTTTATATAGTCGATTTTATTATGGCAACACCGTATTTGCAGTGAAGTGTCCCTAAGGTTGATGATTCATTTACTATTAACTATTAAGATTCTATGCTATTTCGTTTCACTTATCTATTCAGGTAAACTCAGGTACTTGGTAAATGTAAAAGAAAAATATTTTATGTGTGTGTAGTTTAGTAATTAGGTACATCTAAAAAGTACTTAAAACTTTTTTTCTAAATTAGTAAACAAAACCAACATCATTAGTTTACTTACATCAAATACAAAAACATTTATAGTAAGTATGAATTTAAACGCACAATTAACGGAGATATTTACAAATAATAATATGTTCCTGCGGCCGTATACTTCATACACAACCTAGGCGTGACGTCACACCTGCGTACGACTTAATTAGCATGGAGCGTTTTCACGAGACTTGCGAAATTTTGTATACAAATAGCTAAACCTTTGAAAATTTCACATTTGATATACTGTTTCTTCTGAGAAGTTACTCATATTTAAGACGACTATTCATTTATGCAATAAAAAATAACCATCTAGCCTATTGCATAAAATTGTATTTCATAATCACCAGGCGATTTCGAAGTGTGTAAACTGGGGGCCTAGCAGGAACATTTGACTGCGGCATTAACGTAACGTTATCGATTATGAATTGTATGAAATTCTGTCAAAATCATGACAGCGCCCATTCAAATTTCATTCGTTTATCGTTACGTTAACGCCGCTGTCAAATGTATCGGCTAGGCCTCCTGATGTAAAGTTTTTCGTACTATTGTTTATTTGTGATTTAAAGTAAATATTGATTTATATACCTTCGTATATAAACGTATACAAATAGTTTTTCTTCCAGCAATTTCTTGCTGGAAGAAAATCTATTTGTCTGTTAATTTAAATAATAAATACGCAGGTAAGCTAAAAGTATTTTTATACTCTCAAAGGCATAAGTTATAGTACGCGGAAACTCGAATAGTTTGGGATGAAAAGAAGATGCGAAAGGGGTAAATAGAATAGGCTACTTGACCTTGTTTTTATTTATGACCTAAACGCTTCATAATTATTTCATTACACATAAAAAATAATATAACATTAATTTGAAACCCAAAAACCTAAAAAGTTTAGAAATACACTTTTTAAAAACCGCCGTAAACACTATTCGCCATGTTCTTTGATAGATTATCTGTACTGTGACGTCATACTAGTACTATTTGTAATCTGTGCTATAGTATAGTCCGTAGTAGTAAAATATCGGTGGGAGTTTTTCCGAGGAGTTCAATGGGTGACGTTGTGAATTTGTAATATTTCATAAATTTGAGTTATCTCGGTTCTTAATGTGTAATATTGGTAGAATATTAACCATTAAATATTCGTTAACGTGCACAAGTGTGGGCAAGTGGTATAACTTCTAAAAACGTGCTATCTGTGTGTTTCCCGCAAAAACTCCCTAGGAACTTTCAGTAAAGCGTCTACCACTTTACTGAATCGACTGTAATGAGTCTGTGACTCATTGACTGTACTGACTATTTATACTATTTATTTGGACTTTGACTAGACGTTAGACTTGACGATATATGAATACCTACAGTGTTTTTACTTGACACTGGCAAATGGTTATAAAAGATAAGCCGACGCCATATATAAAAAAAAAACGGTGTTACGTTCCGTTTGACGTTTTGACATAAATAACTATTAGGTCTTTACCTATGAATTTGCCGTATTGTATGAAAAAATTTAAACTAATTTTTTTCATGTATTTTTTATTTGTATTAATCGAAGTAATCACCCATGCAATCAATGCATCTTTGCCAACGCATTGGCAGTTTATTGATGCCCTTCATAAGGAAATCATCTGGACGGGAGGCAACAAATTCTTCAAATGTATTTTGTACTGCCTCTCGGGCATTGTATTTTTGACGTGATAACGTCTTATAAATCGATGGAGCCGGCTGCACGCACGAAAAAACATGACTCATGCGTTACCTGTTACCCGCTATCGTTACCAAGTACCAGCGTTAGCTCGCATTGCCTATACCTCATTATTATTATTATTATTGTTGTTGTTGACGTTGTCACGTTCAACTATCGTCAGTAAACCGACTTTACAGACAACCGGTATGTTTTTTCCCGCCAAGAAATTATCCAAATTCTGGAAAAAGTAGTAGTCTGTAGGCGCAAGGTCTGGTGAGTAGGGCGGATGACGAAGAGCTTCCAAGCCCAGTTCTTGCAACTTGGAGACCGTCTGCTGTGCAGTATGAGGTCGCGCGTTGTCGTGCAGGAGCAGCGGAGACGAGCGATTGACCAATGCTGGTTGGAGATGTGCCAGCTTCCCCATCATTGTGTTCAGTTCTTCACAGTACACATCTGCAGTAATGCTCACCCCGTTTGGTAAGAAGCTGTGATGAATCACACCGGCGCTAGACCACCAAACAGTGACCATCACTTTTCTAGGGGTAAGTTATCGTTTAGGGCATTGTTTAGGTGCTGAACCAGGATCCAACCAACTTGCTGAGCGCTTGCGGCTATCAAACAGAATCCATTTTTCATCGCAGGTAACAATGCGGTTCAAAATTCCTTCATTTGTGTGTCTGTTGAGCAGTGCAAGGCACGTCTCGACGTGTACTTCGCGCTGGCGGTCATCGAGTTCGTGGAGCACCCATTTGTCAAGTTTTTTACCTTGCCAATTTGACGCAAATGGACCAATATTGTTTTGACGCTAACGTCGAAAGCTGCTGCTAATTCAGCCGTGGATTGTGTATCAGCAGCTTCCACGTCGCCTTTAATTCGTCATTTCGACAATGACGAATTAAAGGCGATGTGGAAGCTTGAAAACCAAAGTCTTCGGACGACCGCGAGGTTCATTTTTTAGGTCGAAATTTCTAGAACGGAAGCGTGCAAACCAATAACAGGTGGTGCGTTGGTTTGTAGTGTTAGCTCCGTAAACGTCGTTGATGTTGCGTGCCGCTTGTGCCGCGTTGCTGTCACGACGGTACTCATATTCCATAATTATTCGAATATAGAATTATTTTTCCAAAAGTAGTCATTTGTTTATTGATAAGTGTTACATTTTTCGCCCTCATGGATACGTTAAAAATAAAATTAATTTGAAATTAGAATTCTTAGCCAAACAAAAATTATTTTGATTTGAAATGGCCAGTACCGCAGAACGGCAATTTCATAGGTATAGGTAAGTATTATAAATGATGTCATGAACTATTTATTTACAGAAACGTTCCGTTTCACTACTACATGAGTTTAGTGTGTTTGTGTCGTCACATTCTTGTCGGAAGTTAACTTCGAGGTGTTTTCATCAGTAGAAATAAAAAAACAATAATATATATTTTTAAATGAACTTTATTTATTAATCTTAAGTTTTTAATTTAGGATATCGCTAGAATACGTTTTCCTTAGCCAAGTACTAAAGGATTTTCATACATTGAAGGAGGACTCCTTCAATGTATGAAATTAAATATGAGTCAAGTGCCCTATTGAAGTATGGGGTGAATAGAAGTGCCAAAATGCTTTTACACGTAATTTCACGTAAATTCTATTTACACGTAAGGTGTAAATAGAAACACATCTGGGGTGATTAGAATTTTAATAGCTAGGGTTGCTTCCTACGTATAAATGTTCGTTATTTATTTTTACCCTACTACATCGATCGGAGAAGCCAACAGGAAGGGTATTTTGGCAGTCTATGTATGTATGTATTTTTCTTCCACCGTAGCGTTTAAACAACTGATCGATTTTAATAAATGAGATGTAAATTGGCTCATAATAGCCCGGGTAACATGGGATATAATATAATCAATGTAGTCAGTGTATCTATATTTTCATAAAATTATAGTTTTTGACAATATAGACAATTTGCCAAAATGCCGCGCGTTTACAAACCAGAGCCTGGCGCAAAGCGGTATATGAGAGGTACGACCAAGATTTATTAAAGAAAGCAGTAGAAGATTATTTGACCAATGTATCTATCAAAACAGTTGTCGCTTAATAATATAATATACCTACATCAATCGGTTGCATATCTTCACAGCAAATCGTCAAATATGAAAGCACAGGGTGGTCAACCAGCCCTATCCTTAGAAGAGGAAGTGCATATAATAACATATTTGAATATTTACACACACACAATAGGGATATCCATAGGATTCCCTTGATTTAAGGTACATCATTATGATGTACCTTGACAAGCTTGGAATCGCCCATAAGCGATTCAAAAATAATTTACCTGGTCCCGATTTCGTTCAAGGATTTTTGAATAGGCATAAAGATGAAATATCCCAACGAATATACCAAAATATCTTTTGAAACGGTTGAAAAATATTTTGATTAACTTAAACAGTCTGGCGGAAGTTCCGCCGGCAAATATCGTCAATTACGACGAAACTAATCTCGCTGATGACCCTGGGCGACGCAAAATTATAACCAAATGCGGCACTAAATATCCCGAACGTGTCATGAACCATTCCAAGGCTAGTTTTTTAGTGTCTATAATGATAGCTGGATCGGCAGCGGGACAGCTTTTACCATGATTTAAAGCCTTTACCAGATGTGGTTTAAAGCCCAAAATGTATACAATACTTGGATCTCGCATGATCCTATAGGAGCTAGGTACAATCGCTCCCAATCTGGTTGGTTCGATGGCAGCATTTTTGAACATTGGATACAATCTATAGTTATTCCATTTTTCGCTAAAAGCCCGGCAAAAAGCTTCTTATTGGAGTTATCTTCACATTTGTCGGTTGAATGATCCGAAAATTCAAAGATGATGAAATCGACATTTTTTTTTCATATTAACTACCTAATTTCATTACCACTATTACAGTGCTGATAATTGGGTAGTCCGGTGCTAATAATTGGTGATGAGGGTGCTAATAAATTATGATTTCACCCTAGTTTATGTAGGGTGAATGCACAAATTATCAGCATTTTACGAGATAGTCCTTATTAAACCCCGATTATTACAGAGGAAAAAACTTTTTTACCCACAGTGACTTCTCTGGGTCCATTATTTAATAAATGCCTGGTTTTATTTCATAAAATAGTTTATGTTTATCCACACTTTAAAAATAATCTTATGTAAAAAATTACCCTGTCACTGTTTATTAGCACCCTCATCTCTAATTATTAGCACCAGGCTACCTAATTATCAGCACTGATAGTGGTAATGAAAATAGGTAGCTAATATGAAATGAAACAATGTTTAGAGAATAATCTATTTTTTATATCTTGCCTGATGCAAGTTTCTTATTAATCGGTCATAAAAATATATAACCTTAATTCTTATTAATTAGCCAAGTCTGTCTCATTATGCTTAGTATATAGGTATTCTAAGTTTTAAAGTATTCTTAATTATTTATATTCTTAAGTCTTAATGAAGCATCAAAGAAAATGACTATGGTAAAAATACTGGGAATACATATGGGAAACTGGAGACACTTGATCCCTCCTTTTGTTTTTTCCACTTATTTTCTACATATTGATGTAGAAGTTTATACGCGTACTGTAACTGTACGAGGACGTCACGTTTGGTTCCGCCAGTAACTATCATTTTTTGAAATTTAAGCGCGATTTAAAAAAAAAACACTTTTTGATGATTAAATTTCACTATTACAAAAACATTTGTACAGGTTTAGTGTTTTTTAGCGATAAAGATTTAAAATATTTTATTCATTTTGGTGTCACTATATTGGGTGGGTCACCCTACATAATTAATGTTTATGCCGAAAATATGGTCTCAAAATATTTAATCTCAAACATTTTAGAAGGACAATAATAAGTTATTAGTTATTATAAAAACAGCTTAAATATTCAGTTTCATTTTAACATATAATAAAAGTTGTACTTTATAATTCCATGAATGTAATAATATCCAATAGAAAATTTATTTTAAATTTCATTAACACTATTTTTCATTTTATGATGTACTTAACCAAAATGATTGGTGTGGTTTAGGCCAATTGCGCGCACTTGGCCGCTACGGCCATCGGCCGCTTGCATAATTGCATTCGGTGGCCGCCGAGGCCTGGCCACCAGTGCGCGCTTGGGCTTTATGTATAGTCAAGAAAATATTTTTTTCTATCAGTTAATCCACCACTTCAAATATTTTTTGGGGCTGATTACAAAACAGTTAACATGTGCTATCGTGTTCGTGGCACCAGTTATCATCAAATTTTATTGAATTGAATGGCTAATTTTACCTACAAATAGTTTTCCAAATTCTATCCTTATCTCTACAATACAGTAATTAATAAGTTAAAGGCTTAGGTGACACTAGGACTAAACTTATTCAGGGTTTAACTCTGTATTTATTATAAAATACACTGCTGCATAGTGCGTTATTGGTTTATATTATGTTATTTCGTTAGATTTTAACAATTTCAAGATCAGCAAATCTTAGTAAAAAATTATTTACTGACAAAAAACCTTGTATGATAGACGGCTTAAATTTAGAAGATTTTCATAAACCAACAACAAGATTCACTGCGGAAGCGGAAACAGACAGAATATTCTTTAAACTATTAAGTGCATTATAAATATTTAACATGGACAGCTTTTATATTATGCAGTTCTATATTTCTGTATCTTTTGTATGGGAATCTGGAAACAAAACAAAACTCAAGTTTGAAAATTGTACTCATTAATTTAATTAAATAAACGCGATACGGATTTAATATGAATTAGGAATTAAATTGTTCGGGTTCGATAGAACATTGTCAAGCAAATAATTAAATGCATAATATTTGACAAACATGAAATGCTTACAAATAAGCAACTAGTTAAAGGCTATGTTATGATGTACATCTTATTAATAAATGTTTATAAAAACATAAGATTAATGCATTAAAAAAGGAGAAATAATAACTTATAGAAAATATTACAAAAAATCACACAATTCCATTAATTAAATAATGCATAGTCACTTCATTTAAAAGTTACTAAAATTGTTTGTCCAAAATTTACCCAAAGTCGATAGAAATCAAATGGTTGCCAATGTCAAATCAAATTTGTTGTCACCAAAAGCACAACCCTGAAAAAAGCCCTTTTTCTTTGTTTCAAATTCCTTGCTCTTAACTTCTATACCCGGACAATTTCAGGGTTGCCCCTTTGATGACATCAAATACGATTTTTCATCAAGTATGAATTTAGACCACAAAGTACATTTTTTATAATATTTTCATAATAATAATTGGAAATATTCGCAAACAAAAGTTTGGGCAAGTTTTAAGGATGAATGAATTATTATTTTTGTTTACGATTAGAGTAACATAATATTATGGAGAAAATTGTTTCTGTAAAAAAATGTGGTAGATTACTACTACATTCCGCACAAGTCAAATTAAGCTTAGGCTCAATTCACACCGAAACGAAATGTTACGCGACGCGGTGCTGCATTTTAAGATAGCTATTCGAAATTGAACTTTATTCATTACACAGAAGATACACTTTGCATTGTAAGAATTCGAATGTCAAGTTGCATCGCGCTGCAGAGCGCATTAGCAGTGTATTACTGATGTTACAATATGAGTCGTGTTTATAGAAAATATTATTATTATCATGTAGTTTATAAAGTTCAATTTTGAATAGTTATCTTAAAAAATGCAGTGCCGCATCGCGTGTCGTCGCGGTATATATCCTTAGGTAATCTGAAATTTATGTGTCCTCAATTTCTAATAATTTTAATAAATATTGCTAGGTCTTCCTAATTTAATAAGATAATTCTTATGTTATTCCTATTGATACAAATAGTCAAAAATCTTCAAATGAAACATTTCTAAAATTTTACAAAATATGCATGTAATATTATGAATATTTTAGTAATTTGGCTAAAAAATTTAGGAGTTAAACATTTTTACAATTTTAATCCTAATATTATTATGAAAGTTCGTCATGTAAAATATTATTAAAATGGATAAAAAATATTACACATTGTAATAGTTAGTTCATAGGCCGCTTAAGCTTCGTCTCAACTTTAAGCATATCATCACCTTTGAACATTTCTACTTCTAAAATAGAAAACACTTCTATTACTTGCTTTACAATTGGCAAATTCTCTATGGGGTTCCATTTTATCTCCATCTTAGATAGCTTTGAACCCGCATCATTTTTTATACAATTGCATTCTCCAGGAAAATCCTGTAAACCAAAAATAGTATTTAGAAAAAATATTATAAAAAAAAATATATGCGTAATATTAAACAATTTTATCTCAGGTGAGTAAGCAGGCACATTGTAATCAAGATGACAATTTTTTTTATTGTTTAATATTGTGACAAAAATAATATGCAGTTGGTTAAAATAATATGAAATCATTACAAATTAATTTTTGCCATACAATATTAATAAGTAACAAGTATTAAAAAATATATTTTATTTTATAATAAAATAGTATTATTTTAATACATTTTATAATTTTTGTATATAATATAATATATTTTATTTTATAGGCGACCTCCTAAAGAGTAGTCTCTACTGGGAAACTAACTCTACCTGACACAATACATCCAACAAATCTGCTCAGTTTGTGGACTGATAGCAAAATTAAAAAGATACAAAAAAAAATTGTAAGTATTTGTGATACATGTTATGACAACCTCTGTGGCAGTGGTTAGCGCGTTGGCGCTTAAGCCGGTGGGTCGCATATTCGAATCCTGCCGAAGGGAAGTGTGGGTCTTGGATGTGTTTAATAAAAATCTTAACTAAGTAGTACAACAGTATTAAATATATTTCCATTGTCTGGTACATGTGATACAATTTCTTCAGATACTTAGTACAGGACCAGATTGATGCAGTGTGGAAGAGTCCATAGATAGTCCATAGATATACATGTTAATATTGTACTTACATTGTTCAAAAATATCCTCCTGTTGAGACCCATGGCTGTGATAATGACATCCAAATATTTTTCTCTAACGTCAACAACAACAGCCTCAGTCACAACTGGTGAATTTAGTTCTATATACTTCAAAGTATACAGTTCAGTGGAAGATTCTCCCGCCTTTTTAGCATTGTATTTCTGTTGATTGCATCGCGCCGCTATCATACGCACTTTGTCAGTCTCCCATTTTGGCACTTCTGAATATTTTAAACTTGCTGACAGCAATCTGAAACATAACAAGTAATGACTACCTCTGGATTTAAAACAAACAAGCTTTTCGTTCGGAAAATGAAAATCTGTAGACTGGCACATTATTTATTTTTTAAACTGTTATGCTTCTCATAAAATTAAATAGTTATTATAATTATTGATTTAATTAATATTTATTTGAATTATCTACAATATATACCTGTGCACCATGATATCTGCATATCGTCTGATAGGGCTTGTGAAATGAGTATATAAAGGAACATTCAGAGCATAGTGCGAGAATTCCTCTTCATAGGAACCGGCACAAAAATATTTGGCCCTCGTCATTGGTTTGGCACATAACATATTGATTACTATTGCCCTGCCAATGTTTGTATTATCGGGTCCGACATATGGCAGCAATGATTTGTGTAGCTCACCAGCAGATGAGACACTTAAGTTGATACCCATTGGCTTCAAAGATTTAGCCAACTGGTTTAACATATATATACTTGGTGCTGGATGACATCTTAAAAATGCTAATTTTGGGTGATCTTCGTAGATGCGCTCTGCTACTGTCATATTGGCAAGCAACATGAACTCTTCAATGAGCTGGTGGCTTGCTTGACTTTCATATACTGAATATGATTCTGGTAATCCATTAGCAGGACTCAGTATAAAAGTAATTTTGAGTTGATCTATTCTTAGAGCACCTCCATCAAATCTTCTCTGTCTAAATATAGATGATAAGTGACCCAAAACTTTTATAGCTGTATGTATGTCTGTGTATTTAAAACCATTGTATATTTCAGCAAAATTTTGTTCTGTGTCCTCTTTATCATCAAGTATAGCCTGAGCATGTTCATATGCCAACTTAGAACAAGAATTAATAACTGTCTTTGCAAATCTGTTCTTTAATACTTGACCATCTGGAGTGATTTCCCAAAATACAGAAAATGCTAGTTTATCAACTGCTGGCAGTAAGGAACATAACAAACACAACTCATCGGGAAGCATATGGTAAGCTTTTTCTACCATATAGACAGTTGTAGCTTTATCTGCAACCTTTTCATCTAAAGGTGTGCCCTCAATTAAGTAATGTGCGACATCAGATATGTGAACTCCTATTTCATAGTTTCCATTTTCTAATTTTCTACAGGAAACTGCATCATCTACATCTCTACAATTATAAGGATCAATGCTGAAAATGCACAAATTACGACAGTCCTCTCTTAATTTTATTTCGTCTTCAGTAATAACATAATCTAAGCCAGGATATAGATGTTTGAATTCTGACCCATATGGTGTCACATCTAAGTCATTTTGCGCAAGAATGGCCTTTGTTTCAGACTGAATATCCCCAGCTGTTCCTATAATGCAATTTATTTTACCTAGAGCAAATCTGACATCAAACCAATCTATTATTTCAGCTAAGAATAAAGTGTTTTCATATTCTTCTGCCTTCTCATAAAAATTATCTGGCCAATAAAGCACAGATATGTTTAACCTAGGAACCCTGTGATCTCTGGGTAAAAATAATGCCCTTTGTTTATTTTTATCTGGCATAAGTCTCAAAGACCCAATACACATTCTCCTATGTACTTTTTCTTTGATAAATACGACTTTACCTCGTTTTTGTTTGCTCTCATTATTCTCACTTGTAGAATCTTGATCATCAATGTCAGTTACTTGTACAACTACAATGTCTCCTTCTAATGCTCTGTTTCTGTTTTTAAGACTTTCTATGAGCACATCTTGCTCGCTTTTATCATTACTGGTAACATATGCATGTGTAAATTGTCTTGCGTTTATCCTCAGTACACCTTCAATGAGGACATTATTTTTCAATCCCTTTTCAACTTCCTCTATAGACATGTAGGGATCAAATCCCTGTTCATTTTTACTCTTACTTCTTTTCTTTTTATTCTTCTGACGAGATTTCTTTTGTGGAGTATCATTTGACTGACTTGAAAAGCTGTTGGATTTAATATGCTGTGAATGAACTTGATTTATAATTTCTTGATTGTGCTTCAATAATGGATGTTGCATTACATTTTGTAAGTATTTAGGCTCTGGGCTTTTTGCATAATGTTGTGAATTAGTTGCACTAGCAGCTAATTGTATTTGGATGATATCTCTAAAATGATGAGCTGAAATTTGATTGAATTGTGGGTGATGGGCTAGATTTTCAAGATATCTCGATTTCGTAACAGCATATAACGGAGTTATTTGACTCAAAAACATATCATGAACAGGGCTTGAATTAACATTATGAGAATTGTCTGTAATCTGCGTTGCGCTCTGACATTCAGGTGCTGAAATCTGTAACCTCTTTTTCTCTTTTCTCTGTGCATTTTTTGATTTTGGTGAAGCTGTTGGCGGTTCCTGAGATTTACGACCACTTTCACCAACGTGTACGTCGATGTTTATGTTATTAGCAAGTTTAGATAATTCTGTACTTGCATAGTTATATGGTCCTTGTCCATGTTTTTTTTTACTTTTTACTAGATTAGAATTTTTATTGGAAACGTGTGTTCCCGTTTTTTTGGACAAAGAATTTGAACACGAAGGGTCACTCATTTCATATTTCACACAATTCTTTATCAAATACCACAGACTACTAAGGGGATACTACGTATCAAATACTTTAAAATTTAAAATCAATACCTAATGTCAATTAAAAAGTACACACAAATTTTCTTTTTCTGCAGAATAGAAAAATACTTTGTAGACACTACATAAATAATAGAGTGCAAGTCAATGACATAGATCAGGGGTCTCCAAACTACGGCCCGAGGGCCACATCCGGCCCGCAGACAGTTTTTGTCCGGCCCGCGGAGAGCTAGCATACTTGAAAACTCCTTTTAGAGAACATATTTTTTATAGCAAATTAAATTTAGTTTACTGAAGTATTCTAATTTTATGTTGAATAATAATTATTAATATGACATCTACATTGATATGGTCATGGGCTAACTACTCATAACATTGTTGTAGGCTTATTGTTATTGTTTTTGTGATAAGTTGGATAAAGAAACACAGAATTATAATGAGTAAAGACATGTATAATATGCAGAAAATTTAACTTCAGTATATAATAATTAACAAATTATTGAAATGAATCCAACTAACATTTTATACATTTTAAATAAAAACATAACTTATAACAAGCATAATGACATATGAAATACTAATGAGATTTATGTAATTGAGATTTTCCACTGACAATTGTTTGTAGTTGTGGACTAATTTTACTTGTACCAATTATTAAAAGAGATTTAAGATGCTCATCAGTTAATTTAGATCTGTAAACATTTTTTGTGTACTTCATTTTGGAGAAGGTCTTCTCACACAAATAAGTAGTACCAAAAACAGAAAACAGCCCACGAGCAAATTTATGCAAATTATCAAATTGTGTCAGTGGAAGACCCTTATAAAATTCCAACAAAGATGAGTTTTGATATTTGTTCTTAATTATATCACTGCACTGTAGATCAATCATTTCCATTTGAAGTTCCGGGGCTAGGGTTTCAATGTCAGTATCAAAAGGATTCTGAAAAATCTTAATTTGATTCGCAATAGCATCAAAGTCCGAGAAACGAGTATCAAAATTTATTTTCAAAGCACTTAAAGTTTCGATTGCAAAATCGATAGGAAACTCAGTCTCAATGGTGTGGCTGAATATTTCACATGTTTTAAAATGTGAAAAACATTTACTTTGTAGTTGTGATTGAAACAGTATCAATTTCTTCCGGAGTGATTTGATATTAGTGTATAAATCAGGAAGATGCTGGTTTTCTCCTTGCAATCTCAAATTCAGTTCGTTCACATGTTTTGTCAAATCAACATAGAATGCTAACTTCCACAGCCATGCGTTGTTTTGTAATTCAGTAAGAGGAAGATGCTTTTCATTCAAAAAAATTTCGATCACTGCTCGAAGTTCATAAAAGCGCTGAAGGACTCTCCACAACTAAGCCAACGTACGGCAGTATGATAAGGTAAGTCATTTTCTCCAATCTCTTCAATAAATTGTCGGAATTGTCGGTGATTCAGCCCAAAAGATCTGATAAAATTAACAGTTGATATGACTAGTTTCAGAACTTCAGACATATCCAAACATTTTCCGCACAAAGACTGTTGATGAATGATACAATGTAAGAAAGACTAATGGTTTTGAACCACCGTCATTTTCTACAGCCTTTGACACAAGAGCGACCACTCCTTTATCTTTCCCACTCATGTTTTTGCCTCCATTAGTTGTAATACATTTCAAGTTTTTCCATCGAAGGTTCTTTTGATTAATGGCCATTTTAACTCCTTTAAAAATATCTGTACCAGTAGTTGTGCCATGAATACTATACATATCAAGAAGTTCTTCATGCTCTTCATAGCTTTTATCTGCTCCTGGAATATAAATCAACACCTGAGCAGTATCTGACACATCCGTTGACTCATCCAAGGCCAAATAAAACCACTCAACATGTCCATTTTTGTCGAACAGTTGAGAGGATATATTTTCAGCCATGTTTTCTACCCTTCGAGCCACAGTGTTTGCTGACATACAGTTTGACAGTTTTTAATAAATTTACCTTTTCAGGGCACATTTCTTCGGCTACTGCAATTATGCATTCTTTGATCATTTCTCCATCGGTGAATGGTTTTCCACGTTTCGCAATTTCAAGAGCCACACGAAAGCTGGCACGATTTGCAGCCTCTTGTTCAGTTTTGAGTTTTGTAAATGAAGATTGCTGCGATTTCAATCCGCGTTTCATAGCTTCGAATTTTTCTGTCCGCAAACTTCCTGTATATTTTGAGTAATTTCGAAAATGTTTTATTTCATAATGACGATTAATGTTATATTCCTTGAGAACGGCTATGCTTTCATTGCAAATCAAACATAGCGCCTTGTTACTGAACTCCATTACGAAATGCTGAATGTTCCACTGATCTTTGAATTTTCTGCATTCACTATCAATTTTTCGCTTCTTTTCATACTACTAAATCACACACAAAAGCAACAATTCAAATCAAAATACTGTTACAAAGATGTCTTTAACTTAAACACGCACAAACACGTTTTAAGGAGGTACGCACTATTTTATTTCACAACAGTGTCATAGGAACTGACTTGTGGTTGCGCCACTAGCCTTCTTATGTATTCCAATTACTGCCATCTAGAAGTGAGTGGAAGACACCAGAACTTTCTCGAACCAACGAGATTATTCTGTTCGTGCTATTAGCGCCATCTGTTAGCGATAGAAGGTACTACCTATTTCCGATTGTGTCCACCAGATGTCGTGTCACGTTACTCCTCATGGCTCGTACTCTACGACTAATCTAGAAATTACAGATAATGACAGGAAAATGAATTATATGCAGTCTTGCCGTTTTGCGGACTTTAGTCCGATTTGCACCTTTTTTTAAACGTTGCGTACTTTTTCGGACTTTTTTTTTTCATCAGTGGACTATTTCACTTTTTACCACCGGCAATAATGATAATATGGTTTTGGCCCTCGGCACTTACTGGAGTAATCAGTAACGCCCTAAGGCTGGAAAGTTTGGAGACACCTGACATAGATGATAAGTATTACTACTGAGTAATACCTGAGACACGATCACACTGCACTACTACGAGACAGGCTGGAATTATATGCTCCGGAATCCGGAACTCCGGAGAACATAAAATTCAGAGCACTGAAAATAAAACTTTGCGATATGGCTGGGACTATACTACCGGAATCTCTCCGGTCGGAGAAAATTCCGTTTATCGGCACGCCATCGACTACATAGGTCCGGGTTGAGTGGCGCGTAATTTATTTAGAGCTGAATAGGTACTGAGTCCTTTGGTCACGTTTGAAGTGTTACCAACTCTTAAAAATATTTCTCCACAAACTACTTATGTTTGACTCACAAAAACATTCAAATTGCTACAATTACTTGAAATTCCCCTGAATTATTTGTATGATTAAGAATTATATAAATAATAAAAAAATCAATTAATAATGATAAACAAATAATAAAAATTAATATTCTGTATTCAGCATGTATTTAAACTTGAGAAAAAAACTACAAATATAGGATGTGAACAATTATATAGGTATTAATAATACTACTACTTACTACTATACTAATTTTGCGAAAGAATGTTGACACAAAAAATACCGCGACTAAATACATACCAGTTTTGTTAACTGGATATTTCAAACCGGCAAAGCGATATTATTATAAACAACTTAAGAGCGCAGGTTTTTAGGCATTTGAGGGTGCAGTTTACAAAAAAACATTCATTTTGGAATTTAAAAATGGTGACAAAAAGTCATCCATTTTGAATTTCCAAGATGGCGATATTTATTTTTTGTGAAATTGATATAGGTGTCGTGTTCCAAGTTGCTGGGGCGCTGAATTCAAAAATGATTCTCAAAAAAATAGACGTATATAATAAAGATGAGGCATGTTGAGACAAAAAGTATCTCCAGTTAAATGGCACAATATGGTTTTTGGGGCCATTTTGACATTTGAAGTATGGTGATATCCAAGATAGCGTAACATTTTACTGTATGAAGGTATATTCTTACAAATGTATGTCATAGCCTATCTTGAGTTTTGAAATCTTTGTTCAAAACCATATAGATGACACATATATCAATTTTACAAAAAATAAATATCGCCATCTTGGAAATTCAAAATGAATGACGTTTTTTTGTAATCGACACCCCCAAAAACCTAGAAAAGGATACCCATATTCATTTGAATAAAAATGAATGTCCGCCATCTTGGAATTTTTTAATGGAAGTAATTTTCATGTTCAGCACCCCTAAAAATGTTGAAGACGACACCTACATCAATTTTACAAATAATTAAATATCCGCCATCTTGGAAATTCAAAATTGATGACTATTTTGTATTTTATTAAAATTGATGTAATTTTCGTATACATAATATTATTTCGTATTTTCCCCCATACATTTTGGCAGAAAACCGCTAAGTTGGTAACACTGTCATCTGAATAGAACGTAATTCGTTGTCATGTAGTCACCTCCATACAACTGCATAAAATATTCATAAGCTCCGCCCCTTTCGCCGAATAAAATCCGACCGGGTACTCGGCGAGAACCAAGACGTATGCCGGTTGCTTCCGGGGAAATTTCCGTTCTGGAAAGACCCGGCGGCATTGTAGTCGATGCAGGAAAAATTCATACGATTGTTTGACAGACTGATTGGTACCGGAACTGTTTTCTTCCCGGAGCTGCGGATTCTGGTGCCGTATACTCCTTATTACAATGGAGTTGAAAATCGAAGTGTCAGGTGTCGAGCTGTCATATATGACATTGACATTTGACTCGACGCCTAAAAAATCATTGTTCTACTCGGACGAAGAATCAAGACGAAGAATCTTGATTCTTCGTCCGAGTTGTTCTAAGAAAGGTATCATAGATCATTGTAAAAAATACCCTATCGAGCGTCGCGTGACTTTGACAGCTCGGACAGAGCGAGCATCGCAATAGTTTTGCCGCCATAAAAAAACGCGCTAGGTATGTCTCCCGCGGTTTCTTTTCCCAAGATGAAATTGTTTTAATGTTAATAAAACCTATGCATGTTAAGTATAATAAAAAACGTAATAAAATATTCCTTAGGTGATTATGAAATAAAAATTAAAACAGAGATATAAGTGTTCTATTTTCAAATCTATTTTTTTAGCGCAGTTTTATTTTTAATACTCAGAATTTCAAAATCGAATCCCAGAGGTGAAGCTTATTTATTTATCTAATAATATTTTTAATAGAGGGATTGCGACGTGCTACAGCGGACGGCGCGGCGCTTGAAGAACGTGCCTGTCAGGAGGAGCGGTCAATGGTGAAAAGGAAGGTGGGACGAGGAATACAGACGCAGCCACAGCCCGCAGCTAGTGAACGGAACGGAAAGTATACAGTCCATTGAAGTGAAATTGGAAGAAAAACTGTGAGTGATTAATATTTTATAGGAAATTGAACTTTATTTCTTTGAGTGAGTTAACTTAGTAAGTCATAACACTTTTGTTGGAAATTGAACTTTATTTGTTTGAGTTTTAACTTATAATAATTATTGGATAGTTGATAGTAGTTTAGAACTTAGTCGTTTAAATCGAAAATTTGGTTGAGACGGGGAACCTATGCCCGATTTTACGAAAAAAGTATAAAAGTTTTAGAACACTTGTAAAATTTTCGAATTTCATTATAGACTTAGAATATTTTTCTAAATTATAAAAATACGTCTCATAACTATTATAGTTCCTATATTTTTGTTTACTTATTTTACATTCAGTTTAAATATATTGTTCGTTGCACTGGTCTCGGGAAATTAAGTTTACAAATGATTGTTTAAGTTCATTAACTAACTGAAGTATACATGTAAGTACATGGGATATTATTGTTATTCATATAATTACCTTAAAGCTTGATCCAGAGTCCAGGAAGCAGTGGGAATTTTCTGTAACAAGTTACTACTTGTGTTACGAGTGTTACTACACTTCTGACGAATTACCTACACTTAAACAATTTATATAATTTTTAACTAATCGTTACCGAGCGTTATAGTTTTTAGACTCTAAAACAGCACCTGTAAATCGAAATGCTAATGTTCATAATAACAATTCTAATGTAAATAAGCTTAAGACTTTTCATGCTTCTTCTTTTAAAAGTCAGTGTCCATTCTGTATGGAGAATCACAACATTATAAATTGTACTGGTTTTGCTCGAGAAACTGTAGATGCGCGACGCAATTTTGTTCAAACAAACAACTTATGTTTCAATTGCTTGGGAGGAAACCATACGGCTAAATCCTGTCGAAGTTATAAAACATGTCGCATAATATGCAGGAGGCAACATAATTTCTTATTGCATCCAAATAATATAGGTGAGACCAATGCCGTTGTGACTCAAACTCGTAATAAAGTGACACCTAGAGAAGTTACGTCATCGCGTTCAAAACCCAAGACACCCGAACAGATGACGGACAATGTCAATCCGATAACTACATTGTTTTCCACCGGGCGCGCTCAGAATCAGGTATTGTTAGCTACTGCATTAGTCAAAGCCGCTTCGAAAACCGGAGAACATGTAATAATCAGAGCATTGCTGGATTGATCCAGGATCACAGACATCATTTGTGAGAGAAGCATCAGTACAATACTTAGGACTAAGGATAGTTCCAATAACGGAACATGTATCGGTGCTAGGAGGTGATACTAGTTTATGTCCAAGAAAAATGGTTTTTATAAATCTCAAATCACTGGTTGACTCATCTTACAATATAACTGTAAAAGCTTATGTTTTGAAAACAATCACTAGTCTTTTACCAGCTACTAAGCTAGATGTATTTGAATGGCTTGATGCTCTTGCAATTTGGCAGATCCGAATTATCATACACCCAATAAAATAGATATTTTGTTGGGCTCTGAGGTTTATGGCAAGATAATTCAGGAAGGTATAAAAAGGGGTCCTCTAGGTTCACCCGTGGTACAATGTACATCTTTCGGATGGATTGTTTCCGGTGAGGTAAATACAGCACCTAGAGGTATAGAAACATACGAATACAAAATATTTTTCTGCTGTACCGACGAAAATGATATGCTATGATATGCTATGATAAGCGATTTTGGGAACTGGAATCGAACTTAGAACTTACAAAACAACAAAAAATGTCAAAGGAGGTAATAAAATGCGAGGAACTGTTTAATCGTACAACGCAAAGGGACGAAGATGGTAGATACATAGTTCACTTACCTTTTAAAACTGATGATCCAGATTGCAAACGCAGTCCTTCTTGGGAAATAGCTGAAAACAGATGGCAGAAATTAAAATTAAAGACAAATTTGGAATTTCGTAACAAATATGAAGCGGTAATGGAAGAGTACTTACATCTCGGGTCATATGGAACAGGTACCTATATCAGAAGAAAATGTGTCAAATGCAGTTTACTTACCTCATCACGCAGTCTTGCGAGATGACAAGGATACTGCAAGGCTGAGGGTCATATTTGATGCATCTGCAAAAGGAAAGAACGGAGTTTCATTAAACGATTGCTTATTAATAGGGCCGACTCTTCAACCAGATTTACGGCACATTATGATGCGGTGGAGGGTACATCCTATTTGCCTAGTGGCCGACATTGAGAAAATGTACAGAATGGTCAAAGTAGCAAAACAGCATGTGGATTTTCAGCGGATAATCTGGAAAGATAAAGAATCAAATAAGGATAAAATTTTCAGACTTTTGACTGTTACATTCGGTACGGCTTCCGCACCGTATCTTGCAATAAAAGCACTTCAACAACTGGCAATAGACGAAGGTATTAATTATTATCCATTAGCAGCAAAGGTAGTAGCACTAAATGATTTATATGTGGATGACATGTTAAGCGGATGTGAATCGGTAGATCAAGGGCTTAAATTGTACAATGAAATGAGTACTATGTTAAGCAAAGGGGGTTTTAAATTACACAAATGGTCGAGCAATAGTAATACATTGTTAAAAAGCATAAAAAAGCAAAACAAAAACGAAGAAACAGTAGACGGTTTACAGCTTAAAATAGATGATGTTTAAAAATATTAGGACTTACCTGGGACCGCAGCAGTGACTCCTTTGTGTACTCGGTGAATCTTCCCGAAATGCAGCAACCTGTAACAAAAAGAAAAATATTAGCCGATGTGATTGTGATGTGGGAGACGTTTATATGATCCGCTAGGCTGGGTAGCACCAAGCATTATAATAGCAAAGGCAATGATCCAAAAGTTATGGTTAGCGCAGCAGCGCGTGCCTACAAATTTAATGAATGAATGGAGTACTTACCGTGATGAGTTAAAGGGGCTATCAGAGTTTCGCTTACCTAGATGGTTGGGCACTTCTTCCAAGAACGCCATGGTGGAACTGCATGGATTTTGCGATGCGTCCAAGGTGGCCTATTCAGCAGTTGTTTACATTCGCGTAATTAATCCAGATGGTTTCATTCACTGCTCACTTGTAACAGCAAGAACAAAGGTAGCCCCGGTCAAGCAGGTGTCCATACCAAGGTTGGAATTATGCGGTGCAGTTTTACTCACCATGTTAATGTTAGAAACATCTAAGGTTTTGAACGTTCCAAAAATAAATTTGCATGCATGGACGGATTCAACAATTGTTCTTGCGTGGTTGAACGGCCATCCAAGTCGATGGAAAGTGTTCATTGCTAACCGCGATTCTGAAATCTTATGTTCATTAGATTCACGCCAGTGGGCACATGTAATATCCAAGCAAAATCCAGCAGATTGTGCCTCAAGGCGTCTACACCCTACTGAATTGGTGAATAATATCTTGTGGTTGAAGGGACCCGAATTCCTTACTGAAAATACCTAAGGATATAAGCACTAATTTAGAAGCAGTGAAGTCACATTGTGCAGTAGTTGACGCTTCTTTCATTGAGAGATTTTCTACTCTGACGAGATTGACTCGAGTTTTGACCTATTGCCGCCGCTTTATTTCTAAAGCTAAAAAATCTAAAAATATTTTAAACCCTTACCTTTCAAGTGAAGAACTATCCGAAGCGCTAGAAGTATGCATTCAAATCGTTCAACAGGAACATTTTGAGGAAGAATTGTTTGCAATAAATAATAATTAAACCTTAAACAAGAAGAATCGACTTACCTCGTTAAATCCGTTTCTTGACAAAAAACAATTGTTGCGAGTTGGTAGCAGATTAGAGCACTCAAATTTAAACTGGGAGAGAAAACATTCAATTCTGCTGCCGCGTACCTCTCATTTATCAAAACTGATAGTAGAAAATGCACACAAGTGTACACTACACGGTGGACATCATTTGATGTTAACTTATTTGCAATCTAAATATTGGATATTGGGTGCAAAGCAGCTGGTAAAGACTGCAATAAGAAATTGCGTAACCTGTGTTAAAAAAATGCTATAATCAAAAATCAGATAAAAGCTTCCGACATCCAGGTCAACACAATGTCGTCCATTTAAACGCAGTGGAGTAGATTACGCAGGGCCCATTCAAATAAGAATGTCAAAGGGTCGTGGACATCATTCTTATAAAGGATACATATGCCTGTTTGTTTGCATGTCCACAAGAGCAATACACCTGGAAGTCGTAAGCGACCTCACTGCACAAGCTTTCTTACAAGCTTTTAAACGCTTTGTTGCAGAGGCCATTGCCAAGACATCTGGAGCGACAATGGAACTAGTTTAACCGGGGCTGCAGCAGAACTAAATAAAATGTTCGTTTCTAAAGCTGCAGGAATATTTAAGGAAGCAGCAGAATCTTTGGCTGTAAATGGAACAAATTGGCATTTCATTCCACCTCATTCACCCAACTTTGGCGGATTATGGGAAGCTGGCGTGCAATCTGTCAAATTTCACTTGAAAAGGGTAATTGGTGACTCTACGTTAACGAGGAAATGACGACAGTATTGGCACAAATAGAAGCTTGTCTAAATTCTAGACCCATGTAGTGTTAATGATCCACTTCTTTGAACTCTAACACTCACTCACACTTGAAATTCTAACACCAGCTCATTTTCTCGTAGGTGAACCATTGATTCTACCTCCAGAGTATACTTATGAACACGATAATGTATCGTCTCTCCGAAGGTGGCAGTACGCGCAAATAATGGTGCAATCATTTTGGCGACGATGGTCTCAGGAATATCTGACGAAATTTCTCGTTAGATATAAATGGCCAACACCATCGTCATCACCATCTGTTGGGGACGTTGTAGTTATAAAAGAAGATGGTTTGCCTCCTTGCAGATGGCTATATGGTCGGATAACTGAAACTCACCCTGGCTTGGACAAGGTTGTGCGAGTGGTCACGATCAAAACCAACAAAAACACTTCGCTTAAAAGACCAATTTCCAAGATTTGTATTTTGCCAATCGGAAATTAAATTAAAATATACTATTTTTTAATTTTCCATGTATTCTAATTTACTTTGTTATACATTGTTTTTGTTTATAAAATTTTCATTGTTAAAAATGTAGTCTTAGTTTCAAAGTGCCCACGGCGGGCGGTACTTTATAAGGACATCACTGTCCTTATGGTGGGATATAATGGGGGCGATCAATATTTAAGACCCTTAGCATAGACCCGTTCGAAAAAAAAAAAACGCAATAAAGCGCGAGGATCGCCTGTCTCCGTCAGTGCGCGCGCGTTCCAGTTGCTGCGTAGCGGTATACGTTGAGCCGTTGCTCCGTATTCGCTACGTCGTAGCCCTGCCTACGCCCCACTGCGTGCCGACCCGCTTCTAGTGCAGCTAAAGACTCCTGATAGCGATTGTAAATTCACACCTTATTCATTCGAATAGGTTGTGGATTTGCGCCTTGCTGGGGAGTTGCCCTGCTCTTGGCCTCCCGTTGAGTTTCGGCTCAGCGTTGGGTCACGAGGAGACAGTCCCCCTAAGTGTGTGTACCGTCTCCGTGTATGTACACTTAGTGTATCGTCCGTCCACGTAAAGTGTGAGTACCTTTTGTGTTAGAGCTGGAGCCTCTCACGCTCGCTCCTCTGCAGCCGGACCTCACGCGGGCCACTCGGCGCTCACAGCGCCCCCCGCGCAGACCTGCTGACACCTCTGCGGCCACCACAGCCGCGGAAATAACCGCCTCGGAGCCCGCAAACCATGCGGCCGCTCCGCACTCACAGCCTCCGGTGCTCGCTCCGCCGCCCCATGAGTCGGTGTAAAGCGAGGCCCCCGCATCGACTGCAGAGCTTCTGCAGTCTCTCCTCTCCCTGGTCGTGAACTGCGTTCAGAAGATTATGGCCGGGGATGAAGTTCTCTCGACCATCATGAAGGCCCTCGTAGAAGGCACCCCCAAAATAGCCGCTCTCACCCAAATCTGGCTCCCCCGGCCCTAGCCCGGACCCGCGCCCAGATATCTCCGGCATCCAGAAGCTCCTATCAGAGGAGCCGACTGTTGATTGCCGGAGATCTGCGCCGCGCGTCCCGGACTCGGGACACATAAGCGTGCTACGCGCCTGGTTTGGCAATCGTCATTCCCATCGTACTTTTGCTCCCCCACGGGTTTCCCCCGCGTTCTGCCGCGGGGGGTCTTCCCTTCCCAGGGGCTTAGCCCCTGGTATTGGTTCCCCGCCGTAAGGCCCTTTTCAGGGGCCCGGCGTCGAGAAGAGTCTCCTTCTCGTGGCAATAAAGCCCAAATAAACTAGCCACCAGGCTAGTTATAGTCCGATGTAGCTAAAGCGGTCTTAACCCGACCCTTAGCGTAGACCCTTTCGAAAAAAAAAAAACGCCTAAAGACTTTTTTCTCACATCCAACTGGTTTGTTTCATTTATTGGACGCCAGAGGGGCAAAGAACCCGTATCAGAATATGTTCTACATTTGTACAATCTTATATTTTAAACGAGACAATCTTGTATATAGGTATAATAACTTAACGGTAAATAGAAAAGTTAAAGTAAAAAGGCTAGAAGTATTACCATGAAATTAAGTATGCCGGATGTTTTGGAGGAGATAAATCGATCTAGCTAGGTCTTGTCCCTGGAAAACAGCGCATATTTAAGCCATTTTGTTTTTCTTTCCCCGTGCAACAATATATCAAACATTTCGACACTACTATGTCAGTCCGATTGGCAGTTTTGTATGCGGATATAGATATAATAAATGAAAATATCTAATTGAGTTGCAAATATTTCTCTAAATATTTAAATTATTGCATAAAACCGGCTACTAACCTGTGTAAAGACAATTGAGGTTGATTTTTACTCTTTATTGCATCTCACCTTGCTATATAACCAAACCTAAACAACCTTTTGACAGGCGACCTACCATTATATCCGTAGTATAAATTATCTTTGGCAAAAAGTGAGCACAAAATGGCGGACCGTGCCATATTTTGTTATTTTGTTAATCGTGACAGTTTCAAAGTCAAATGTTTCTAAAATGAGGAACAACAAAAATATTGCTATCCCTTTTATCACTATAAATTATTGCATTAGATAGAAAGAGACCAATGATATTTCACCCTCTGTGTCATGTTTAATCATATTTGTAGATAATGTTAGCCCTAGTATGTATAGAACTATGTATATATGTATTTGGGCCGCTCCATTTATTTTGCACCTCAAGGTTTTTACTTATCTCCTCTGTCATAGGATGTTCACTTTGGAAAAAATTACGATGTGTTTTTCGATTCGATATATCAGAATTGTACATCGATGTCTGTCGATGTATCCGGTGAAAACATCAATATTTTGTACAAATCGAGTACTTTTTTAGGGTTTCGTGTATCACGAACTGTGATATTTAGACAGTTGAAATTTTCACAGATTATGTATTTCTGTTGCCGCTATAACAAAAAATACTGAGATATAGATATATAAATAATAATTAGAATTTACAGGACACAGACCAGACTACTTCAACACAATTTTTCATGCAAGCAATCACTAATTCAAACATTGTTTTACTAAAAAAAGTAAAAATCATACTCCTCCGGATCCCGTACAGTGTTAATTTGTGAAATATAGACTACTACTACTACTTACTTTGTACTTTGTATTTTATTGTGTGTATTTAATCTTTTGATTACCCTTTAGGAATAATTTTAGACTCTTAAGTGCTAAGTGTAATACTTTATATACTTATTTACCTTAGGCTAAACTAGGCTAGTTAAGTTAGTTAAACTTTTTAATGTTATTGTGTATTTTAAGTTAGTATGTTGTTCACTACAGCTTTCTTAAATCTGGCCAGACGATTACGGCAGATGTCTATTGCCAGCAACTGCAAATCATGATGGAAAAGCTAGCTGTTAAACAACCGAGGTTGGTCATTCGCTTTAGGCCACTGCCGCTTCAGGACAACGCTAGACCACACACTGCACAACAGACGGCTACCAAATTAGAGGAGCTTCAATTGGAATGTCTAAGATATCCACCGTACTCCCCGGACCTTGCTCCATTTGAATAACTTCTTGCAAGGGAAAAAATTCAACTCCGATGGGGCAGTCTAAAGCGCCATCAAAGATTTTATTGACTCCTGTCCGAATGGTTATTTTAGTAAAGGAATCAATGAACTACCTATGAGATGGCAAAAGTGCATATATTTTACTTTGATTAAATAAAAATATTTTGTTTAAAAACACTTTCCTTTCGGAAAGTTCCTCCTTTACAAAACGCCAATTTCATATGTAATGAAGCTTCTTAAAAATAAATCATAAAAAGATTTACATTCTTAAATTGACTTTTATCCTTATATACTTAAAATATTGGTTACTTCGTGGATTCTACCATGATTTGTAAATAAATTGTAGCTATAGTTATGTACTTATATTATTTTCCAGGACAACCGCTTTTAGTTCTACGCATAAAATTCAGGCGGCGCTAGCGTGCTATGCCAAATTTTGAGCTCAAGTTTCGTCTCTATTTCAGTATATAACAATGTACTCTGTGCACTGACTCTTGCGCAGTGCTGCGGCTGCCAACATTACTTTGCGTATACGTTGGCCACGTCGGCATGAAATTGTCAGTCCACTATTGAATAATAAACTTTTCTATTTTAAATAAACAAATAGGAAAAAAGCCGTGTGGTGTCGTGGTACACCGGATAAGAACGAAGTTCCTTATCCTAGGTATAAAAATATTCATTTTAAGTTCTATTCGAGACATAAAGAAAATAATAAAGACTATACATAAAAATCTTACGTTACGGACGTTTTTTCCCGGCTAGGGTACCCCTCCGCTTGGCCTATAAGAAACTTCGTTCCAAAAGATTTGAGGTAAAATTTTAGTGGTCAAACTTGGTGTTTTTATGAAATTAATTGGTTTAAATTCATTCATTGTTTTTCTATTTAAAACTGAACAACATCGATATATCGAGTATATCGAAAGCGTTTCAATATATCGGATTGATTCGATGTATCGCATTGTAAACATGCATCGATATAGTGATATATCGAATATCACTTCTCTGTCACTCAGTAGTAATCTCGAGTATTATTAATCTGTGGTAGTAATCATGGAGAATAGAGGTAAGGAGTACCATCTCCATCAAAGATATTTTACTACTAGATGGATAGCGATTACGTCACGAATTGTTAGAAAGTGATAGCTCAATACAAATCAACTAATGTATGAAAGCGACTTTTTTTGTCCCTTTCGGTATGGCCGGTTTTTTACTTGGCAACTATGTCACAGTTGACAATTACTTGCCAAACAAGTAGACGCGTTGTGATTTTCAATTGTTTTTTTGTATTTTAAGTGAAAAAGAAGCATTATAAGAGGTATTATATTACGTGGCCAGGAAAACTTTTTCGACTGTAATGGTGGGGTGTTCTATTGTGGGCTGTAAAAGCCGTAGCGAACAACAAATACCTGGATTAACGTTTCATGCGTAAGTACCGCTACAAATGTTGTTTTTCTTAGAGTTTCACGTAGTAATTAGAATGAAAGTGAGTTTTTATTTTGTTTCTGACATCTCCATAAAAGTAAGCCACACAGATCTGCTTTAATTTCGGAAATAGGTAATTTATCATAACCTTAAACCTTGTATCATTATTGAAAGCTGTGTTGCCATGTCGACAAAATTATCTCCCCGATAAATTAATAATATTGTGTTGTGTCATCTTTGATATTATTGAGGTATTGTATAGCTAACATCGTGGATGGATCAAACCAAAAATCTAAAAAAAATCCGTACAGCGCCATCTAGGGAACATATTTATTTTTATAATTTATTTGCTTAACTTTGTTACATCCACGTAAATGGCGGACTGATATTTAATAGATTTTGGTAGGTAAGTTGTGTGAAATTCCCTCATTAATATTAAACGACTGGCCTAGATTTGGGAAAAAAATAACTCTATGCTAGACACTTTGTTAATATTTTCCAACAACTAGACCTAATGTCATTAAAATAATAGTTATTTATTTTTAGTTTTCCGACCGAACCCGATGTACGGAGTGTATGGGTGATAGCAACTGGACGTTCAAACTGGCGGCCAAAAGGAAGTTCGAAAGTATGTTCAATACATTTTGAAGATGGATCTTTTATTACTTCAAAAAAGAGAAAATATTTGAAACCTGGAACTATACCTGAAAAACAAATTCATGTAAGCGCTCAATTTGATTTCAAAGTTATGAGTGAAATAGTGTTATTGGCATCTTCATTATAACAATTTTGTTTGTTTTTATTAACATTTAGTTTACGAACTTTATTATTTATTACTAAAATTTACAACATTTCAAAATTCCGCAATGCAATAGGTAATTGTTATTATGTTTTTGCAATACAAAAAACTTTATATAATTTTTTGCAATACTTATATAAAGTTTTTTTGTATTAATAAATAATGATTAAGTAATTATTTTTGCAGATGAAAGAAATTCCAACTGATTCTTCTACTGCTTCGGTGCAAACTACAGTGAAAAGAAAGGCTTACTATGTTTTGCAAGAAATAAGACAGCGAAAGAAGGCATGTTTGGTAAGAATATATGCATATATTTTTAATGTCATAGGACGGCAAACGAGCAAGCGTTTAACCCGATGTTAAGTAATCACCGCTGCCCATGGACAATTGCAGAGGAGTCACAAAAGTGTTACCATCCTTTAGTAGGGGAGGATCATCATAGGAGGGGATTAAGGAATCGTTGGATGGTTAGAAGGGCCTCCGGCTCTCTCGACTCTCACTCACCAAACGAAGCATAGTTGCGGCATAGCTACTACTCAGACGTCGATTTTCTGTGAAAGAGTGGTACTTCTCCGGATGATAGAATAGACGTACACATCTATCATCTATATATATATATATATATATATATATATATATATATATATATATATATATATATATATATATATATATATATATATCCGGGTAAGTACCTGTAGTGTCCTTGATTGACTACACACTTTTACTTGATAGAGGAAATGAAACTAGAGTTACGAATAGTAAAAATAAACCGATTTATTGATCCTTGATATGATCAAATGACCCGGTGTGCGAGCACGCGCGATCGCCTTGATAGATCTGAACGTACTGAATTATATTTAATAATTAATTAATTATGCGCGTGTCACAAACCGCTGACGGCTTAAACTTAAAAATGCTTGATGTACGATTTGCATCGTACATGCTCCCACACCGAAAAGAGTAGAAAGGTTAATAGTGATGAGATGATATAAGGTGATAACATTTTATTCTTAACCTACACTTGTTAGTAAGTAAATACAATTAATTGATGATCTAAACAGAATTAAACTTAACACTATCGTCACCGACTACGTATACAGAGCGAAAGTTCGGTGACGTGCCTTTGTTTTGCTTAGCTACGCTAGAATACGATACACGCTTAACGTCTTGTTTACACGGAACACTATAACTATCGAGGTTTGGATAACTCGTATACCGAGGAACCTTAGTAACGCACTTATCACTTGCACTAGTTTCACTACACACACTGATTGTCACTAACCGCCGTGGAGGAGGAGGGCGGCTGCCACCTCGTCACCACCGGGGTGGCCGGCGCCGCTCGCCCCGCGCGCTCCGCCGCCTGCACCGTCGCCGCCCGCGCCGACCGCTTGCGCCGGATCCTGGTCGCTCCCCAAACAGCTGTCCCAACAATACCCACGACAACCATGATGTACTTTGCAGTATAATGATGAATGTCGTGGCTACTGACGCTGTCGTACAGCGGAACATTCTGCTTCATCTCCTCTATCTTCTGCAGATGAATCAGCTGCTTTGAATGCTCGCTGACGTCATCCTCCTCACCTGCGCTAGTAGCGCCGAGGATTGGTACCGATATATTAAAAGGGTAGTTTATCGGAGATAACATTGGAACAATTAGGTTTGCTTTTATGTGCAAATTACTCATTTCTTGTTTATGAGTATATACAGTAAAGTCCTTGAACTTCAGTAGACAACCTTGATTTGTTGTCAATAAACCGGAGTGCAATAACTGCAACGATGAAACTTGATCATCGCATAGTATTTTTACGATTTGTTGCTGACAATAAAAATAAAAGTATGTATTGACTTGATTTAACTCATGCCACTGTGACCGGCACGGTTCTTGAAAAATTCTGCATCTTCCGGTGGGTGCATCCTTTTCACAGAGGCTCTCGTCGTCCTTCAAGGCGTACACCGGAGACCTGCTCCTACATAAAAGAGTGCCTGATTCTTGCTGCAGACACGATTTTAAATCACTTTCAGACATGGGCAACAGAGCGTCTTTCTTAAGGTTAATCGCTTCGTTAATCGGTAACTAGATACGGGTTTGATATTAATCATCATGTTATTTACTAAACGTGGTACGGCAATGATTTTATGAATTTCATAGGTATCTCGGTGAATTAGAGGTATTTTAGTTTCAAATAATAAATATTCAGTTGATATTCTATCCTTAACTTTTAGTAAATTATAAATATTAGGTAAACTGATATTCTCAAAAGGTAGTGATAGATCTTTTGATTTTTTCCCTGAAATAGTATTTAGCTCTTGGCGTAGTTGATCAGGTGTCAAGAGGTGTAAACTGAGTTGGCCGTTGTAGATGTTAGTCATAGTGTCTAATAGGGTACTCTGCATGCCCTTGAGATGAGCTAATATATTGTCGGTTACTATTGCGGAGAGAATAAAATCGTTATTTTCAAAGCTTTCCTTCTTTGCTGCGTTTAATTGTTGTTCTACCTGATTTAATCGTAGATTGATAAGCTTATGCTGCTTGTTCATGACGTTCTCCGTACGTTTCAAAATATTAAATTCGACTTCGACGATGGAGGTCTGGTTCTTCCAGAGTGCGGCGAGATGATCTTGATTATGCTTGATGAGTTGTATGTCTTGTTCATATTTTTCAGCGAAATTACTATCCAGAATTCCGAATAAAGAATTTGCTATATTGCCGACTCCGTTTATCAGTCCTCGTCGCGTGCGCGAAGTTTGCTTGTTCATCATAACATTATTATAATAACTTAATTGTTCGTAGCCGTGGTGTAGTTGTAACATGATCGCTGCACATTGTGAATGGTCTTGTTTACTATCACACATGTTTTGTAAATAATCTAAGTACTTGCTAACTGTTAATGAGCCCTCCCAGTAGGGACTCATGTCGTAGGCGCCACTCGTCTTTAATGAGAGCCATGTTTGTCACCTTGTCGAAGTACAAACTTTGATTTTGAAGCGGTGTAATATTAAATAAGCCTTCCGAGCTCGATATAAAGATCATTATAAAAAGTAAAATTGTAATTACCAATTTAGAAAAGGAATAGGTATTTTTCTTGATAGGTTGAGTAATGTGATATACTTGCTTTATATCATCATTCTGTTTTACATTTGATTCTTGATTATTGACTGGTAGTATTGACAGTTTAACTACCGGTCGTTTCATGATACCGCCTTTTGTTTTTAGCGTAACGACCCTTACGAAACCGTCGCTTCCCGGGTGTAGCTGCAGGACGCGGCCGAGTGGCCACCTTCCGGCCGGCAAATTAGTGTCTCGAATGAGAACTATGTCGTTAACCTTGATGTTCTCTTGTGGTTGCCTCCACCTGCTGCGTACTGATAATTGCGTAAGATATTCTAAGCGCCATTTTTTCCAGATATCATCGAACAATCTTTGTGTTTGGTGCCAACCAGTACGTAAGTCCGTCGCAGTATTGTAAAATGCTAAATGAGGGCCGCTAGTTAGAAAATGTGATGGTGTGAGGCAATTTAAGTCGTCTGGGTCCTCGGTCATTGCACATAAAGGTCTCTGATTAATACAAGTTTCGAGCTGAGGGAGTAATGTTGAGTATTCCTCAAAAGTAAGTCGTTGTTCGCCTATCACCCGCTTCATATGATATTTAAAACTTTTGACCGAAGCTTCCCATAGACCACCTGCTGAGGGCCAAGAAGGAGCATTAAAATGCCACTTGATACCCATTCGCGTTACTTCGTTGATAAATTCTGTGTTTTCGAAGGTACTAAATATCTGTTGATATTCTTCCTGTAGAACCTTGTTTGCTCCGATGAAGGTTGTACCTTGATCGCTGTACATATTTTTCGGCACTCCTCGTCTAGCTGTCATTCGGCGCAATGCAGCTAAAAATGACGATGTTGTCAAATCTGACACCAACTCCAAGAGTATAGCTTTAGTCACCATGCAGACAAAAACAGCCACGTAGCCTTTTGTTGTTAGAATACCTCGGCCCTTGTTGGCCTTGACAAACACGTGACCGGTATAATCTACCCCTGTGTGGTAGAATGGCCGCGATGGATTCACCCTTACTGTAGGCAAATCGCCCATTATTTGATAGTGTTGGCTGGGACTATGCTTTCTGCACTTAACACATTGGTAAATACGCTTTTTCGTGACTTTGAGTCCCCCTACTAACCAATATTTTTGTCGAATGATCCCCGATGTCAGCTTAGCGCCACCGTGATAGGTAAGTTCATGATATTGGTCGATAATTAATTCTGATAGACGACTGTTTTTCGGTATGATAATGGGATGTTTCATGTCTAGATTAATATTAGCGTGTTTAAGTCGCCCCCCCCCCCCCCCCCCACTCTTAAAACTTGATCCTGATCGAGAATAGGGTTGAGCATGCAAATCTTGCTTTTTGATGCAACATGTTTTCCTTTCTCAATATCTTGTAATTCTTCAATAAAATATTCTTGCTGACACTGTTGAATGTTTTTTATGTTGGCTTGCTTTATTTCACTCAACGTTAAGTATTTCTTTGTTTCACGTTTATTGTTTATAAATCTATATACCCATGCTAAAATTCTCGTAATCTTGCTTAGCGAGCTGTATTTAAAAAGTAATGATTTTATTATGTTTTCGTCTTGATTTTGTGTTACAGATGCCACAAATTTTTCGGTTCTTTTCACTTCTTGATCCGTGAAAAATGTTGTTTGAATATTACATAGATTTTTAGTTCTAAGCGTTTTTAGCCAAGTCGGCCCTTTCCACCATAGTTTATGATCTTTTAATTGTAAGGCTGTTAAGCCACGACTAGCACAGTCTGCCGGGTTCTCCTCCGACTTGACGTAACTCCAGCTGCTGGGCGGCACAACTTCGATAATCTGCTTTACTCTGTTAGCCACAAATGGCTTCCAGCGCTCAGGAACACCGTTGATCCATCCTAAGACTACCATAGAATCGACCCAGCAGTAATAATTAATTTGATAACTCTCGAGACAACTTTTGATTTTCGATACTAGTTTTGTGAGTAATAGAGCACCGCATAACTCCAATTTAGGCAAGGTAAGTTTATTATTTACAGGTACTAATCTTGATTTTCCTGCTATCATTGTTACAGACGTCTGTTCATGTGTTTATAACCTTGCAATAAACAACACAAGCGTAACATTTTGTTGATGCGTCTGAAAACCCATGGAGTTCGATGATATTATTTTCTGTTATTCCTAACCACCTAGGAATATAAAAATGATTTACATTGTCTAAATCAGTCTTCATGCTTTCCCACTTTTTATGTACATTTTCCGGTAAAGGTTCGTCCCATTTTAATTGCAAATGCCATACTTGTTGAAATAATAGTTTTATTTTAGTTGAAATTTGAGAAAGCCAGCCTAGTGGGTCAAACAATTTTGAAATATTGGAAAGCAAAATACGTTTTGTAGGATTTTTACTCGTAAAGTCTAATTTTGATGTAAATGTAAATTGATCTTGCTGTGGTTTCCAACGTAAGTCCCAATGTTTTTGATGACTCCGTGTTTTTAAAGTCATAATTAATTTGTTCTGTATTACTATTATTAGTTGGAATTATATATTGATTATTCGCCTTCCATTTACGTAAATTAAAGCCGCCGGACTTTAAAATAGAAATAATATCCTGTATCAAATGCTTTGCTGATTCGGCAGAATGACTTCCGTAAACTAAATCATCCATGTAGAATGCTGACTCAATCACTTTTGACGCAGAACTGTCTTGATAATTCTGTCTCTCATCTTGAGCTAAACGTCGAAAAGTCATCATCGCCAGGAACGGCGCGGCCTTGGTGCCGTACGTAACTGTCGTTAATTGAAAAATGTTTATTTTGTCGAAGGGAGATTCTCTCCATATGATCTTTTGATATTTTTGGTCATCTGGATGTAACCAAACGACCCTGAATATTTTCTCAACATCGGATGTAAAACCGTATCTAAATTGTCTCCACTTGATGAGAATACTCTGCAGATCTTGCTGCAAATTAGGACCTCTTTCCATTAAATCATTCAGGCTCAAACCAGTACTAGAAGGCGCAGAGGCATTAAAAACCACTCGCAATTTAGTTGTAGTTGATTCATTTCGAATAACACAATGATGCGGTAAGTAATAATCTGATGAGTCGAAGTTATTCGATTGTATCATATGTCCTAACTGTTTGTATTCATTAATAAATAATTTATATTCTCGTGCTATATTTATATTTCTATCGAAACTTTCTTTCCAGCTGCTTAAACTGCGCAATAGCTTTTGATTTTGATTGGCCTAACTTATATTATATTTCTTTTTTAAGGGGGAGGCGCACTTGATACTTGCCATCCGCCTGTCGTAATGTAGTTTTGTTGTAAAAATCTACGACCTGTTGGTCGGCCAATGACATAGAAGATGTCTCTGAAATATCTTCTGACTCCCAAAATTGACAGATGTCGTTGATATCATGCACAATAATATTACATTTAAAGCTCTTTTTAACACAACCGCTTAAAATCCAACCTAAGCGCGTTTTTTGCGCCATTGGCAGATTCGGTCCAGCCTTATAAATTCCATCTAACAGTAAGTTGCTAAAAACATCCACTCCAAGTAAAATATCAACCGGTCTTCTCACATTGAAGAAAGGATCTGCTAAAGGCAAATTTTCTAATGCGGGCCACTCTGGTTTAGGAAAACTGTAGGAGGGCAGATTTTTGATTAAAGTTTGCATGATATAAGCATCTGTTTCGAAGAAGAAGTCTTCTTGATTCGACTTACACTTGATTTCAATGATTCCCTTACAATTACTTTCCTTTTCACCTATTCCAGTTATAGTCCCCTTGCAATGTCTGCGCGGTAAGGCTAAAATGTGAGCTACTCTCTCTGATATGAGTGTAGTTTCGGACCTCTGATCTAATAATGCCCTAATGTTATGGTAAGTACCATCCCGAGCCTGTACCTGCACCATGGCTGTTGCCAACAGGATTTCGGGGTCCTTGCCCTCTACGGAAACATGTGTATTTCCAACCTCCGGTTTCGAAATCTTCAACTCTGCATTTTTTGACGTAAATGAATTATTACAAAATGCATCGTGCAATATTGAATTAAGGTTGCCGTTGCATTCTTTACAACGTGATTCAGAATAACAACCTTTACCTTCATGAGCATAAAGGCAATTTTTACATAAATTTTTGTCTATTATTAATTTTCCCTTCAAATGATTAGGTAGTTCTAGAAATTTTGCGCAATAATATAAGCCGTGTCCGCGGTTTGAACAATAATAACACGATGTTTTTACCGGATATGCAGGTTTATTGACTCGGTTACTTGATACCTTTGATTGCGAAAAATATGTTGGTTTCTTGTAATTGAATCGATTTTCTGCAGTTGAATTATTACTAAATTTATATGTATTTTTAAAACTTGACTTTGCAATCGGATTTTCTTGCTTTTTCCGTGAAGTCTCAAGAGCTGTAAATTTTGTTTCAAGGAAATTTAAGAAATCTTTTAAAGTAGGTAATTCCCTCGGTTGTTTTAATGATGATACGTACTCGTTGTATGTGTCGGTGTCTAGTTTTTGGCTTAGAATATGAACGAGTAAAGGATCCCATGAACTTATGTCTACACCTAGGTTTTTCACAGCATTTAATGATTCCAATGATGTATCGTGGATTCTCTTGATGTGTCCGAAAGATGATTGCTGCGACACTGGAATATTCATCAAAGTATTGATGTGGGTCGTAAAAATAAGTTTTCTATTGTTGTATCTATTATTGAGTATCTCCCAGCAGGTGATGTAATTGTCTGAGCTTATTTGTAGGTGTTGAACTAAGCGCTCAGCTTCACCTCGGAGCTTACCCTTTAAAAACTGCATCTTCTGAGCGCCTGATAGAGATACGTTGGTGTGGATAGTTTCAGTGAATAAGTCCTTGAATGACGTCCACTGCTGGAAACTTCCGCTAAAAGTAGGCAACTCCATCTGCGGCGTTGACTTCTCCCTATGGCAATTAGACCTCATTTTCTTGTTAATAGCCCTTTTTATATCCTCATACATTTGCTCATAATGATAAAAAGCCGCATCATATTCTTGATTTTTACCCTCTAGTTCACTATCTATTTCAAGATGTAAAGCATCAATCACCGACCAACGAGATTGTAACATTTTTAGTAAATCGTCAAACTCCCATTTTTCTAACTCCGTATCTAAGTTAACACTAGTTACCTTTCTCTGAAGAGCCCTGAAGTTGCTCGCTTGCTTTTTAAGCAACTCGTCTGTCCTGCTGTTGACGCCCTGAGCCCTGAAAGTCACCTGATTTGTTTCTCCCTCGTGCGCGCCGTCTGCCCTTGCTGCCGGAGACGCAGTGCGTGCGGGAGGCTGCGGGGTCGCTGCACCACCAAGCGGGGTCGCCGGCCGCAGCAGCGACGTACTCGGCTTGGCGTCCCGTGCTTGATAGTTCACGATGACCGACCTGACGTGCCCATAGCGCTCCTTGGTTGTCTCGAACTGGTCGGTCACAAAATAATCATGCGACCTGTCACTATAACCACATAGCTTAAAGTGGTTGTTTTGAAACTCCTGCCAATATTGGTCCAGTGTTTCCAGTCTCCTCCTGATGTAGTCACCGGTCTTGCATTCCGGCCCATCTTTCTTGAAATTGGAGTAGAGCTGCTCAATAGCTCCAACCAATTGCTGCTGAATTGATAGAAGATCTTCCATCTTTAACAACTACTTGTATAAATTACTTGATAAAAATGCACTGCAATCCAATGTCCACTGATCACTTCACGAAATGTCACACTATTGTGTTATTAACTCGCGAAGCCCTTATTATTTATCGAAGGACCATAAAGTATGTAGCGTCCTTGATTGACTCTACACACTTTTATTTGATAGAGGAAATGAAACTAGAGTACGAATAGTAAAAATAAACCGATTTATTGATCCTTGATATGATCAAATGACCCGGTGTGCGAGCACGCGCGATCGCCTTGATAGATCTGAACGTACTGAATTATATTTAATAATTAATTAATTATGCGCGTGTCACAAACCGCTGACGGCTTAAACTTAAAAATGCTTGATGTACGATTTGCATCGTACAGTACCACTCTTTCACAGAAAATCGACGTCTGAGTAGTAGATAAAGGTTTTTTAAGTATATTCCTTCATAGTTTGAAATCTTGACATAATTACATCCGAAGTGTAAGATAATTAATCCAAATTTATGATTATTTTAGGAACCAGAACATTTTTCTTCTAAACCGACAACAAATCAACATGTTTATTCCATAGGAAAGAAAATAATGAAGAGCCAATGCAAAGAAAATGTCAGCCCAAACATGGTACTCTTTTTATTATTGTAGAGAATGCTTAGAGATCTGATTTTTTTTGCTCTTTTTATCTCCATGTTTTTGTACGTTTTAGAAGCTGGCATCAACAAAACCACAAAGTTGTCCCAAAACGGAAAATTGTGATCTTAAGCGCCAGTTGAGAGATGTTCAACTTAAGGTAATTGAATTGAAAGCTTGTTAATCAATTAAAAAATCAAGTTTAAATAATATAAGCCGTCACTGCACGGCAAAAAAAATTATAATATGCAGGGCGTAATAATTATCATTTATTTTCAGCTGGAAAGGCAAAAAAAGATTTCGGCGACACGGTTGAAGAAATTGCGTGCAAGTCGTGAGTCGCGGAGAAGACTGCAGAAGAAGGTTGCAGTTTTGGAAAATATTCTGGTTGAATTAAAAGCCAAAATGTTGATTAACACGGAAGAGTCAGACACGTTACTCAACATTGAAGTCGAAAATAAAGACTTTCTGAAAAGGTACCTTCAGAAAGAAAATTGTCCTAAAAAATATTCTATAATAAAAGTTTAATACGTGCTTGCCTCACCCGAAAACACTTTATAAATGGTATGCTTGTATTGACTGCGAACCAGGGTTTACGCAAGAATCTTTAAATGCTATTAAAATTCTGGTTAATAAATCATCTGCACCAATTATTTGTAATTTGTGCCTCGATGAAATGTCCATTAGACAACAATTGCTATGGGATGGCAAAAAAACAGTCGGCTATGTTAATGTGGGGGACCATTTAGACACAGATTGTCAGAAAGTAGCTAAAGATGCGTTAGTGTTTATGGTAACGGCAATAAATGGAGTGTGGAAATTGCCAGTCGGCTATTTTCTAACGAATGGGGTAAATGGAGAGCAAAGAAGTGCATTTGTGAAGTCCTGTATAAGTTTGCTTGTTGAATGCGGTGTTGTCGTCGCCTCATTAACTTTTGATGGATGCCCATCCAATTTTGCCATGGCAAAAATATTAGGAGCATCATTCGATGACATCGATAATTTAAATACTTTTATTAATGTGGCGGGCCAGGAAATAGTAATATTCCCAGATCTTTGCCACATGCTGAAATTGGTAAGAAATACGTTTGCAGATAAATTCAACATTTCTAATGCTTCAAGCGAAGTTATTTCCTGGGAGTATATCCTAAAACTCCACCAACTTCAAGTGTCTGAAGGCTTGCACTTAGGTAATAAGCTTAGAAAAACTCATGTAGATTTCATAAAGCAAATAATGAAAGTTCGCCTTGCAGTGCAGACTCTTAGCACTTCAGTCGCCAAAGCACTGCTTTTCTGTAAGCAGTTAGAATTGGAAGAATTTTCTAATGCCAGCCCTACGGCTGAATTTATTGAAATTTTTAATAATGTCTTTGATATTTTGAATAGCCGCAAATTATTTGCTTACAATTTTAAGAAACCCATATCCAATAACAATTTTGCACAAATTAATTCTTTTATTGACAAATTTGTAAAATATGTCAAAGATTTGAAAGTCAATGACAGTTCCATTTTGAGATCGGGAGAAAAACGGGATTCCTAGGGTTAATATGTTGCGTAGATGCAATTAAAAACTTGTATAAAAAATTTATTAGTCCTCCAAATGCTCCATTAAAATACTTGTGCACTTATAAGATGTCGCAAGACCACATTGAAATTTTTTTTGGATACATAAGATCTAAAGGCGGATATAATAACAACCCAAATGTGTTACAATTTATATCAGCCTACAGGCAACTGCTGATACACGGCGAGTTAAAATATTTGAAACAGGCAACTGTTTGACGTTAGAAGATGTAAATATTCTAACAAAAAATAAAAACAATTACGTCAGAAAAATTAATTCTACTCTTATTGCGTCAACTTCACTTTCAAATGAGGACGATGCTCTGGAAGAAAATTTAGGAGTTATTGATGTTCCAGAATCTCACGATTATTTAAATAATAATCAGCTCAGTGAATTTTCTAAAGAAATAACAGCGTACATCGCAGGTTTTATTGTAAAAAAACTTAGGAAAGAAATAAAGTGTGGAGACTGTCTGTGTGCAATTTTAAATATAGAACCAAATTTTAAAAGTTTTATAGCATTTAAAGATGTGGGGGGACTGAATTATCCTTCACAAGATGTAATAAAATTATGTGATTATACTGAACGACAATTCCGCTTGTTATTAAAAACCACATGGGCCTCAGTTTTTGGCAAATAATCAAAATCTTCCAAAAATTATACTGCAAATTTTTAAATATTTTTCTAAGACAAATATTTTTGAAACTTTGTATGACCACATAAAAGAGCAAGATTATTTAAACAATCATTTGACTCTACTTATAAAAACGGTAGCACTAAGATACCTAGAAGTTAGAATACATTACGTTTTAAAAAATGTTTCAAATGAAGTGCAAAAAGTACGACATCAATATTCTAAGTTGATTTTGTTCAAAGGACAATAGTAATTTGGTATGTTGTCTGTAGAAATTAAAGTGTGTGAATTTGATTAATGAGTTTTACTTTACATTCCATCATATTAGGGTCACTTATCCGCTTGACCTCCAGGGTATTTACTGCGCCGTGGAGAACCATCGTTACGCGATTAGTAAATACCACAGTATTTTATAAATACTTATGGATCATAGTATTTTCTGAACGTCTAACCTTTGCCTTAGATCACAACACGACGAGGTTACGTCAATTATCAACACCATATATTTTTTATATCTTAGTCAACTCTAACAAAAAGCGTCTCGACATCATGAGACATGCAATATTTTTAATCTTGTTCCAACAATTAATTGAATAATAAAATTCATTATTACAATTTCATGAACTTCTTTTGAATTATCGACAGAAATTACCCAAGACTTAGGGTAAGATTTTTAAGGTAGCAACACAGCAGGGTTGAAGCGAGAAAGACTGTAGTGGTCACGCTATCACTCTATCTAGTAGTAAAATATCTTTGATCTCCATACATGAAAAGTGTCCGTAAAATAGCGTTAAATAGGGGGCGCTACAGACGCAGACGGGAGTAAAGCGGAAAAATTTAAACGGATAATTAAATCTTAGCATCTTCTTCTGTTTTATATATAAAAATATTTTCGACTATACGAGTAATTAGAATTTTCATGATTTACTGAATTAACTAACTACTTTTAATCTACTAAAGTCGTCAAAAATTTAAAATAACTAAACTCAACTCACTTTACTTCATTTCTTATTGCTAACATCATATCACACACCCTTGCCACTCTAGCGCCATTATGGCCCGTTTTGGAACTATAACTAATAAACTATTATACTATTAATAAACTATAACTAATAACTATTTAATTACTTTTGTCGGACACTTTTTAGCTTTTCTGCCTTAGAGAGATTGTCCTCCTTACCTCTATTCTCCATGGTACTAAGGCGGGTCAATAAGTCCGTGACTTTTTGAATTTCTAACCTCCTTACTGAAAAAGCAACACTACTCCTGTCAACAGGCATCTGTCAGTTGACTCCTATCAAAATTTGAACTTGCTGCGTCAGTTAGTTTGTGTTTTACAGCTATCTTTATCAGACTATCCAGTAACTTAAGCAAACAATGGAAAAAAGTGAATTTCGTGTGCTTATTAAGCATTATTTTTTGCGAAAAAAAACCATTACCGAGACCAAGGCTAAGCTTGATAAATACTATGGGGACTCTGCACCATCGATTTCAATGGTAAAAAAGTGGTTTACTGAATTTCGTTGTGGCCGTACAAGCACTGAAGATGCCGAACATCCTGGACGCCCAGTTGAGGTCTCTACACCCCAAACAATCGAAAAAATTCACGATATGGTGTTGGCCGACCGAAGATTGAAAGTGCAAGAGATTGTGGAAGCCATAGGCATCTCGCATGGCTCAGTGGTTTCAATTTTGAATGATCACTTGGGCATGAGAAAGCTTTCCGCAAGATGGGTGCCGCGTTTGCTCACAGTCGCACCACAAACGCAATCGTGTAACAACTTCACAGGAAGGTTTGGCGTTGTTTAATCACAATATGGAGGAGTTTTTTAACCGTGGACGAAACATGGATCCATCACAACACACCAGAGACCAAACAACAGTCAAAACAGTGTGTTTCTAAGGGTGAATCGGCGCCAAAGAAGGCCAAGGTGGGTTTGTCAGCCAATAAAGTTATGGCGACTGTTTTTTGGGATGCACGTGGGATAATCCACATTGACTATCTTCAAAAGGGAAGAACAATTAATGGGGAATATTATGCCAACTTATTGGACCGCTTCAATGAGGATTTGAAAACAAAACCGACCTCATTTGGCCAAGAAAAAAGTTCTTTTTCACCAAGACAATGCAAGGGTGCACACATGTGCAGTTGCGATGGCAAAAATCCATGAATTGGGCTATGAATTGCTCCCACATCCACCCTATTCTCAAGATTTGGCTCCGAGTGACTACTTCTTGTTCCCAAACCTGAAAAAATGGCTCGGTGGAAAAAGATTTGACTCCAATGATGAAGTCATCTCGCAAACAAAGGCCTATTTTGAGGACCTCGACAAATCATATTTTTTGGAAGGGATAAAAAAATTGGAGAAGCGTTGGACAAAGTGTATAGAGCCTTGAGCTCTGACTACGTTGAAAAATAAAATGATTTATTTATCAAAAAATCTGTGTTTTATTCCAAAAGTCACGGACTTATTGACCCGCCCTCGTAGTAATACCTAACATCATCATCTGTTGGTTTTGTCGGGGAATTCAATGGGTGACGTTTGGATTTTGCATTTCATCAGCTGTCAGTTCTGTCACTATTAAAGATGTCAAGTACTACTACTGAAAGTCACATTCACTTATCAAATATTCACTCATCACTTCATCTGTCAATCAATTGTCAGGCTGATAGTAAGCGCAGATAGGTATCTTAGCTTGAAGATTTGGCAAAATAATCATAAAAATGTCTTCTAAATCCATTGCTACTCCAATAATTCGTCAAATTACGGTAAATTCCAAAGCAAAACTTAATATCTCAAAGACTATACCTTTGGATTTGATTCAATAAAATCTCGTCCCTTCTGTCAAAAACTGTTATGTAAAACTGCTTCATGCTACTTTGAAATATGTATGTACGGTAAAATATGATTGTAGACTCGAGGATACGCTCAAGCTGCGCCAGCAAGGAAAGATGTCAGGATACAATCGAGTGTTTTACCTAACAAAATAATTGTGGCTGGAGTCGACAATGGTTCCCCTGTCACTAGGGTTACTGTAGCCTTCAAGTAAGTAATTCAATGTATGATAAACTTATCATCCTTCTTATTTACTCTTTAGTATATGTTAAAATGTTCACTGTTTTCAGGGCCGGTTCTCGTTATGAGCCACAAACTGAGCTTGGCTTATCCCATGCTCTTCGGTCAGCTGCTGGTCTTACAACTAAGAATGCCAGTGCTTATATGATTTCACGTAAACTTGCCCAAATTGGAGCAACATTCAATGCATCTGGTGATCGTGAATTCATTTATTACACATTAGAGGTAAAATTTGTTACTCATAATGCAGACTAATACAAATTCGTTACCTTACATTATTTACATCAAAATCTAATATGTAATATGTGTTTATGTATATTATATAAACCTGCAAAGTTTTGTTTATTTCATTGAATGTGATAATTACCTTAATAAGAACTCTTTAGGTGTGGATGGATCATTTATCTAGAAGGTTAAAAATAATGATGAATTGCTACTGTTAGTAGAGCAAAATATAATGGTACAAGGTGTAGACAATCTAGATATTTGAATTATTCAACAAAATTTTAAACTATCTTTTTAAATATTAAATATAAATTAATTATTATATTTATACCTATAATATATTTACAGGCAACTCAAGAGAATGTGGATGAGGCCATCCAATACCTAAACAACATCATCTCTAACCAAGAGTTCAGACCGTGGGAGCTCAGTGACAATGTTCCACGCTTGAAGTTTGACATTGCCTGTCTATCTCCTCAAGTAAAACATGTTCATTTTTGTTTAAAAAATAACCTATATATTTTTATTTGAGAATATATTACAAGAGAGGTTAAGAAAGTAGTTTTTTAAAGTGCTACTTGAAAATTAAAAAGGCAGACAATAGTTTGTTAACCTTTGCATTTAAAATAGTTTAGTGTACTGTAAGTGTAAGTATTATAATATAATATATTAGTGTCTGGTTGACCGATGTTTGCTTGGTCTGTTAGTAGAACGATAAAATAATTAAAAAAAAAATATAAAAGAAACATAAATAATAAGAATCACAAAAATATTTATCTTACCGGGATTGAAACCTACCACATTCCGAATTCCAAAATTCCAAATAATGCAAAAATTATACGTAGGTACGCATACCAAGCTGCCAATTAGACTGACGTAAGAGAGTCGAAATTATTAATATATTTTTGCACGACGAAATAAATTCATATATTGCTTAAAAATGCGCAGTTTCTAAGGAATAAGACCTAGCTATATATATATATATATATATATATATATATATATATATATATATATATATATATATATATATATTTCTCCCCTAAAACTACCTGCATACTAAATTTCTTGGTAATCATTGTAGCCGTTTTCAAGATACCAATTATATATACAATATTGTCTCGTTTAAAGTATATAAGATACTTAGATTATATATGTATTATAGGTTAAGTCCATGTGGATCCTTTAAGGGATTTTCCAAAATTTTAATTATACTTGAAAAAGTAAGTCCAAAATTTTAGATTTTTATAAAATTTACGACTTTTTTCTCCGCCATATTTTGCCAAAATTTATGACTTTAATTTATTTGTTTTTGTACTTTTTATGGAGCTGTTTCAATGTTTTTTATAGCGTTATTCCCTGCTATAACTTAGCTATAGCTTAACTATAAAAACTAATTTGTACTAGAAGATTGAAAAAAATCTATATCTAAATCTATATCTAATCTATAATCTATATCTTTTTTCTAGTTTTTTATACTAGGAATATCTAAAAAAAATTATATCACAGCTACTCTGCTACTCTATGTAGAAAAACATATACGCTTCAACAGCTATCCAACAAAATATAACAACCAAAGTAGTGCGCCAAACCAAACAGTACATATTTATCGAAGCATTGTCAATGAACAACTATCTGAAACTACTATCTGAACTATACTACTGAAATAAACTATCTGAAAGAAAATACTAAGTTTAATCAGCAGAATAGCTACTATTAAAATTTATTTTAAATTTATCAATCTACTACTACGAAGTAGAAAATCACGTTGTAGTAGTAAATAGCATTATTGCCGCTAACTATAAAAATATAGTTAGCGGCAATAATGCTATTAAAAATAATAAAACAGCATAAAAGCTATATAAAAAGTATAATAAAGCACAAATTTTAAAAAAATGGCAGAGACAAAAAAGTAAATTTTTTTACAAATCTTAAAAGTCAAAAATCTCGTAAAATAAATGATGGGAACTACAACCCTATAACGGATCAATATCGGCTTAATATATCCCCTGTATATCAGATACTTCATACTGCACAAATGTAGCTACATTTGCATGAATCATGATCATATCAATTGATCCATTAATATTAAATATTGTGTTTACAGGTGCGTGCAGTTGATTTGCTGCACAGAGCTGCTTACAGGCGCGGACTGGGCAATTCTATTTTCATTGCACCTAAGAGGATTGGAAGCATCAGCTCGGAGTCTTTGCAACATTTCGCTTGCTCCACACTCCAACCTGGTCGTTGCGCTGTAGCTGTTGTGGGAGACAGCAAGGTTAAATATAATTAGTCCCGCACTTGCCTTTGTTATTGAAATGATGAATATTACACTGTCATCAATTCTACTCATACTGCAACAGGACTAAATATAATGATATACTTGTCTATACTGCTTACTTCCAGGCTGTATTTAAAGTCTGGATATGAACCGATACATCACTGTTGCTTATAATTTTTGATATTAAAATAAACAAAAGCCCAGTAGGGTGTTTTAAAAGAAAATCTAATTAACTTTTTTATTTCATTCATTTTTCATATTTAATTCATACATTAAAAAATCATAATAAATGAAACTATCTTGCAAATTGTAATAATGACAACTTTTTTCTTGTTGTATTCAAGGACAAGGCTGCAATGATTGCTCAGGCCCTCCAGCTGCCCTCAGGAAGTGAGACCCAGTCTGCTTCCAGCACCTACTTTGGTGGCGAATTGAGGTAAGTGTAAACTGTAAAACATATTTCATTGGTATGGTTAGATTTTATTTCGTCATGTATGTTTTGTTTATAAATGACAATGATAAAATACAAATAAGTACTATTTATCCTTAAATTAAGAACTAAAGTACAAAACGTTTTTTTTTTTTAAACAGGAAATTGGTATCATTACAAAATACAAGTGTTGGCATGCAGTCGTAAAATTTTCTTAAAATTATTTTGTACTTATTAGGAAGGAAATGGGAGGAGACCTCGCGCATGTTTCCCTTGCATTGCAAGGAGCACCGGCTGGCTCTAAACAGAGCCTTGCATTGGCTGTCGCCGCTAAAGGTTTTTGTATATTATTTCTCTTGAATAAAATATAGATTATAGTCTTTATGTTTTCAAGTCTTAACTTCAGTTTTATTGTTATAAAGCCAAACTTTAATTAGTCAAAAACTAATAAATAAAAACTAATAGTAATTGAAAATGTTTTTTAGCCCTTGGCAATGGTCCTGTCACAAAATGGGGAGCAGACAACACACCCCTGGGAAAAGCTATTGGCAACATCGGACCGTTCGCCGCAGCCGGATTCAATGTGTCATATTCTGACAATGGTCTATTTGGAGTTGTTCTTTCCGTGCCAAAAGACGAAGCTGCTTCGGTAAGATAACCAATCTTAGATTTTTATCTGTTAAAGTATCTTCTCAATGTTTATTGTTAGGTTAAATTTTGGTTATAAAAATTATTATTTGCATGACTCTCTAAGTGTAAAAGTCTAGTTACTAGTATGCCAAAAATATTGCAGTTTGTATTACAATAGGGTATTTTCCAAGTTTTTGAAAAATAATATATCATATTGTTACATAATACATTTGCAATCTGGATCATTCTTTGTCAATTTCTTTCTTTGTGATTGCAAATCAGTATAAAATTTTAAATAAATAATAAAGCTACCATTATTTTTTACACAAAAAATTAAACCGACTTCGAAAGTAAAAATCCACATAAATTATGAAATAAATCTTATTTTCTAAATAATTCGCCTTTTAAATTCGGCTAATTTTTTTTATTTCTCTACACAATCTTCGTACTTTTGAAGTTGGTACCAGCCCAAACAATATCCTGATAAATCGTTATATTATAGAGCTCACGTTTAAGTTGGCTGGTACAGCCTTTAAAATTATAAAGATTGTGTAGAGAAGTAATTAAAATTTAAATGCGAATTTAAAAGGCGAATTATTTAGAAAATAAAATTTATTTCATACCTTTTTGTGTATTTTCACTTCGAAAATCGGTATAATTTTTTGTTTAAAAATAATAATTTTCCCTTTTTAGTGATATTTGTTAAATTATTATTAATACATTTTAAAAACGTTAAAAATAAACGATCGAATGTATAATTGAATGCGCGCTAAGCTTCCATTAAGTATTGTAAATAAGATGATAATGATGATGATGATGATGATTATACTGTAAGTTACATAGTGGCATATGCTTGCAGTTCTAAAAACAATGCCGAAATTTCCAAACGCGTATCTTTAAAGACTGAAGAGTTCCGTTCAGTGCCATTGGATCCAGGGTATACCTTGGTGCAAAATCTTATTTTATGGTAGCATATGCTTGTGTTACTTCAGAAAGGCATGTATTTAAACTTGCGACAAAACAATTAAATTTTGGGTATGAAAAAACCGAATATAGAATACTAAATTTATCAAGTTGGCGAAAGAATGTAAGGAACAAAAAATTCCAAATCTGGAGACTAAATAATTTTAAACCAGTTTTGTTTTGTAAACCACTTTAAACCACTTAATAATCCAAACTGGCAGACAGATGCTATTTTGGCGAACAAATCATTTTTGACAATTTGAGAGTACACTTTTTTTAAGAAAAGAATAGGCACATAATATGTGTTCCCTGATGTAGGTAATTCAAAAAACATAATAGGCAGCTAAACAATCGCACTAAAAAATAATGTAAAGGAGCGTACAAAATTCCCATTTTTTATTTTTCTCTGTTTCGGGGGGTGTAGATTTTAAAAAATCATTCATTTTGAAATTTCAAAATGGCGGATATTTATTTTAAGTAAAATTGATATGGGTGTCGTTTACCAGGTTTTTCAAGGTGCTGGGGCCGTATTATGATCTTTTAAAAAACCAGCTTGTTTCCAGGCAATTCAATATACGGCCCTAAAGTGCCTAGTTCTTTTTCGTATTACAACGACATTTCGTTCTGACTTGATTCATCCTGGTTTGGTTGTCGCTGACTGGTATAAACGAGCATGAAGTTGACGTACGGTGACGTCAAATTCGACGTAATTACAGTCCGTTTTTTTATGGCATGCCTTTAGTAGCTTCAGAGTTAACGACGAACAGAAAACTTGTACTGTAAGATGCCCCTATTTGAAATAATGCGATATTTGGATGATGTAATAATGCGATATGGGGCGAAATTTGGAACGGCATTTTAAAAGTAATATATTTTTAACTATAAATAGAATATGTACAGTTGTAATAATAGTTATAAAAAGAAGATTTTAAGGGCTACCCATAAAAATAATCTTCGATGTTGATAAAATAGCCGTCGTTTTTGTATACACCTATTTAAAAAAAGCGGCTAATTTTCTACCAAATAGCCCCCTTTACCGGTTAATACAATAACCGGTAATACAATTTATTGTAAAGATATGGTTACGAAGATTTGGAAAAAGGAATTCACAGTTATTTAGTCTCGGAATCTGGTGTGGCAACAATGATCTCACCGGACTGTAGATGATTTGAAAAGTGCAAATTCTTTCATAAATTATGATCTCAATAATTATTGTTGATTGAAATTATTAGGAATGGTGAATTGCTTAGTGAACCGCCAATCTCGTGTAAAGCATTATTTCTAGAAATTCCAATATTTCTGACTCGTCAGTCGTCACAACATGTTTATTTTCTATGAACCTATGAATAAAACCTATGTCTTAAAAATACATAAATATTCGCAATTATTTTAGCGATATTTTACATTATTAAAATTCACATAAAACTAATAAAAGAGAACGCTTTAATATAAAAAAGTCAATAAAAGCTAATGAATTGTGGCGTAAACTGAATGGATTTGTAAAGGCAGTTTTGACGTAAAAACAAGCCAGCTAATGTCAAATGTTTTGTCATAATACGAAAACACCACGCAAGTTTCAATGCAGAAGTAAGTCAAGAGTCACGTGACTGTTGACTGGCTGGTAACATGTGACTATAATACGAAAATTCCAGGCAGTTTGTTTTATGGCGTAAACTGGCTGGAATTAAAAGCTTGTAATACGGCCCCTGGATACGAAACTGACATCCATTTTTAAATTACAAGATGGCGGAGATATTTCATTTTATACAAAATATTATCGGTGTCCTTTTGTAGGTTTCTGGGGGTGCTGATTACAAAAAGTCATGTATTTTGAAATTTTAAATGGCGAATATTTAAGATATATACATACTATTTATAAGATATATAGTAGTAATACATAATAGAGGAAAATTTGCTCCTTTACTTTATCCCTGCAACCACATATTTTGTTCATGATAGGAGAAAAAGAAATTTGAAAATCCTGAATTTTCCAACAATCCTATAGTTTTATACATCGTTATAGAGCATTGCCATATTTATTTTTTTGGATTGGAAAAATAATGAAAATTTCCTCCCCCTTAATAACTCCGAAACTACATATTTTCTTCATGAAGGGAGAAAAAGAAGTTTGAAAATCCTGAATTTTCCAACATTTCTATAGCTTTTATACATGGTTCGTATCTCAAAGTAGAGCATTGCCATATTTTTTTTTCTATAATCGCTTCTATCTCGAAAAAGGTGCATCCTACTGAAAAAATAATTAAAATTTCCTCCCCCTTAGCAACCCCGCAACCACATATGTTCTTCATGATGGGAGAAAAAGAAATTTGAAAATCCTGAATTTTCCAACATTTCTATAGCTGGTTACATCGCTTGTGTCTCAAAGTAAAGCACTGCCAATTTTTTTCTATAATCGCTTCTACCTAGGAAACTGTGCATCCTACTCAAAAAAAAAATTAAAATATCCGTAATTGATTTTTCTAGACCTTATTATATAGCCGAATGTATTAGGTGTATATGAGATTGGCGTTTTTTTTGTACTGGCCACTTTGATCTCAAATATATTTTCTTTGGTTAGGAATTCCAATTTCAAATTTATATCGCTATTTACTCATGCATTTGTGTTTCGAAAACCGTAATTCATTTGTTTTTTCCTCTTTTGGTTTTTTCTTTGCGTCACTGTGTTTACAAAGTGGAAAACTTGAAATATCGTATTATTTTCGAGTACGAGTTCCACCGTGGCAACAGTGCTGCAGAAACGGCTCGAAGGATTAATGATGTGTATGGCGGCGGTGTCGTTAAAGAAAACACAGTGAGTTTTTGGTTCCAACGTTTTCGTTCTGGAAATTTCGAAATTCGAAAAAAACCTGCAGAACAAGCACCGTGGACGGCCGGTGACCAAAGTTGATAATGAAGAATAGAAGGCTATTGTGGAAGCGGATCCATCGCAAACCACGTCCGAGTTAGCTGCAGGCTGCGGTGTTAGTGATAAAACTGTTTTCATCCACTTGAAGCAAATTGGGAAGGTGAAAAAGCTTAAAAGGTGGGTACCTCATGAATTGAGTGCAGCAAACCGACAAACGCGCGTCGACTGCTGCGTTACATTACCCAACCGACACAATAATGAAGGGATTTTAAATCGAATCATTACCTGTGATCAAAAGTGGATCCTGTACGATAATCGGCTCTAAATGCTCTGCTGCAAAATCTAAATGCTCATCGCAATGGCTGAACCCTGGCGAACCAGCCAAGCGAAAATTGACTCAAAAAAAGTTACTTGTGAGCGTTTGGTGGACTAGTTCCGGTGTCGTTCACTACAGCTTTCATAGATCTGGCCAGACGATTACGGCAGATGTCTATTGCCAGCAACTGCAAATCATGACGGAAAAGGTAGCTGCTAAACAACCGAGGTTGGTCATTCGCTCTAGGCCATTGCTGCTTCAGGACAACGCTAGACCACATACTGCACAATAGACGACTACCAAATTAGAGGAGCTTCAATTGGAATGTCTAAGACATCCACAGTACTCCCCGGACCACCAACTCCAACTCCAATGCTCCAATAGATTACCATTATTTTCGAAAGTTGGATAACTTCTTGCTAGGGAAAAAATTCAACCCCGATGGGGCAGTCCAAAGCGCCTTCAAAGATTTTATTGATTACTGTCCAAATGGTTTTTTTAGTAAAGGAAAATCAATGAACTACCTATGAGATGGCAAAAGTGCATATATTATACTTTAATGAAATAAATATATTATGTTTAAAAAAAATCGACTTTATGTTCCTCCTTTACACACGCCAATTTCATATGTAATAACATAATATAACAGCCGCCTTTTTTTAGAACTCGGTTAAAAACGCTAAAATGTGTTGTCATGATGTCACCTTTTTGTAAAAATCTGTCAAGTATCAAATCACATTAAACAATATGTCAAATCCTAAAATGCTTTGTGTAAACTTTGGTAATTTTAATATTTTAAATATACCATAAATGGGATTAGGTATGCTATTTTAAAACAAAAGAAGTAGTACAATTTTGTATTTTCAGTTTGTGACATCACATTCGCTTCAGACAATCTTGTGCGTTTATAATCAGTGCATGAACATGAAAAATGTATTATTTTATTTTTGATATTTCATAAAAATCATATATAATTTATTGTAAAGAGTTGGTTAAATTAGTTTTAAATAATGTTTAGTTGTTAGTTTATAACAGTTTGATGTATATTTTCATCATAGGATAATTGCCTATTGAATGTAACAATTCATTGTAGGTTGCATAATATATATTATTTAATTTTAGGCTGTCAAAGCAGCAGCTCAGTCTTTGAAAAGCGCGAACTTAAGTGGAGATGCCATTAAGGCAGGAAAGAATCAACTAAAACTGCAAGTTCTGAGTGAAGTTGACTGCAATGTTCAGCTCACTGAGTCCATTGCTGCACAAGCTCTGTCCACCGGAAATGCTAAGTCTCCACTTGATCTAGCTGCAGAAATTGATCAACTCTCCAACAGTGATATTTCACAGGTAAGTTTTGAATATTCACTATGAAATAATAAAAGTTAATGGTTGGTTTTCAGTTCAATATTAAATAAACTGTACTATGTGTCTGGTTTTAATAACAATGGAAAATTAAAAAATTAAGAATTTAAAAATCTTTAATGGATATGCTTGAATCTTTATCCATTACTGTTTTCAGGCTTTGGCAAATGCTTCAAAATGCAAGATGTCAATGGGAGCGGCCGGCAACCTTGCATTTGTACCTTATGTAGATGAACTATAAATTTAAATTGTAATGGTACCTTACAGCCTCAAGTATCTTTTGTAAAATCACCTACCATTTTGGTTGTAGAATGTTAATATTATAATTTATTGTTTAATGAAAAATGTCTTTTATTATTTTCCAACCACTACCAGTCTTACTTAGAAAAAAATAATATGCTTATCTAGCTTTTCAAGAAGTAGTTCTGTCTACAGCAAAAAGATGGTTTATGGGATAGGATATGGGATAATTAAGTTGTCATAATATAGTGAAAAAACATTGTTATTACAATAAGTTTATTTTAGTACTAAAAATAAATCACTATTTTGTAACATAGGTAAATTATAAAGTACACTGTTCTAGATCTCACTAATATAAAATTGAATGTAGCTGATCTAACATTCTGAGTCCTCAAAGGGGTTAAACAAGGGGACCCGCTCTCTACCAAACTTTTTACAAGTGTTCTCAAAGAAGTATTTCAATAGCTGGCAGCCCAATGGGCGACAAGGGTTATTGAAGTTGGAAACAGGAGGCTGACAATCCTTCGGTTTGCCAACAACATTATTTTCTTTGCACCTACAGCCTCAGAATTAGAAAGCAGCATGCATCCTGATCGCTGGGCAAAGATTACTACAGATTGGGTACCTGAAGACAGATGACGATGCTATGGCCGACCTAGAATAAGATGGTGCGATGACCTGGTACCAGCCAGTCTAGCCAATGGTGGCATAGGAACGAGGAATGGAAGACTTTGGGGGAGGCCTTTGCCCAGCAGTGGGACACCATAGGCTGCTAAAAAAAATAGAGTCGGGGCGGTTAGTTTATAAAAATCAAATCTAAAAAACAGTTAAATATACACAATACACTCTTATTGTGAGTGAATGATAATTATTTACCTATAACTCAAAACTATTTTTATAACTTAGTTGTTACTGTACTTCTGCTTCTGTTAACAACATATTTGGTATTCCTTTAGATATCGGGAACTGTCTTCCAGACTCAGGACATGTTAAATGACCTTCTTCAACTTCTACTTCTAAAAGGACTTTATGGACTTTCTTGAGAAACTCACTATCTTCTACAAATTTAGGTTCAATTGTTTGTGGTAAGCCCTCGCTGTGTCCTATGCTGTCAGCGGCTCTCCACAAGACATCCCAATCCAGTTTAGGAATTACTCGTGAAATAAAATCTGGATTGAATTCTACTTCATTCACTTTAATGTCGGTGGCGTTAATGGCAAGAGGATAACCCGTTACTACGCCTTTAAGGCATTTTGATGTAAGCATATTATGTGTAAGCAGCTTCATGGTTATAAAATAATACAGATATTGGTAATCGTGATGATTAATAACAATCACACAAAAGTATGTAAAATAGTTGATAAGAATTTTAACTATTAATTTTGTAATTAGAAAATGAACTTTGAGTATCTCAATTTCATTAATTCGTTGATATTATTTAAACGTGAAGTATTCTCCTTACAATTCTTTTATCTTTAGAGCCTACATTAACCTTACTTTTTACTATTATTGACATTTCAGTTTTGCATTTGTCGACTGTATTTTTTTTAATATATGGGGTCGGCTTATCTTAAAATCATTTGCCAGTGTCAAGTAAAAAAGGCGGGAAATAGAACTTTCGTTTTAATTTTTAACACTGTATTCCTATATCGTCAAGTCTAAAGTCTCGTCAAAGTCCAAATAAATAGTCAGTACAGTCCATGAGTCATGTCAGTCGATTAAGTCGATGCAGTAAAGTGGCAGAAGCTTTACTGAAAGTTCCTAGGGAGTTTTGGCGAGAAACACAAAATAGCACGTTTTTAGAAGTTGTACCACTTGCCCACATATTTTGTGCACGTTAACGAATATTTAATGGTTAATATTCTACCAATATTACACATTAAGAACCGAGATAACACAAATTTATGAAATATTACAAATTCACAACGTCACCCATTGAACTCCCCGGCAAAACTCCCAATTCTCTAATTGCCGCCTTTTTAACTTGACACTGGCAAATGGTTATAAGCCGATGCCATTTAAAAATTAAAAAAAAAATTGTTTGATATTGACAGTTGAGTGGTCGACACATGACAATCTCAACATACAAAACGTTAGGCGCCAACGCAAGTTTGTAATTATCTAAGTTTTTTAAAACTTATAACGTTGAATGATATATTTTCCAATATAATTGTACTATGAAGATCTATTCCCATACTATTTGTGATGGATAAAAAGTGACTGAGTCTGAAATAGGTGCAGTTTAAAATGTTTCAAAAATGTACGTAGGTACCACAATTACATATTTGTATCAATGTCTTTAGTTATGATAAAAACCATTTAAAACCCAAAATATAGTGTAACTAAGTGTTTCCAAATCTTACTAAATAGTAATAAAATAATAAAAATAAGGAAATTTGATTATTTCAGACAAGATATTATGTCCTCTTCTTTAGAGGTAACTCATCATCAGCGTTCTTCCAAGTTTTCTATAGAAAAGCTAAATACATGTCCACAAAATATATTAAAAGCGAAAGAAAATATATTTAAATCAAAATATAACAAGGCTTTAAAAAACAAGTTAAAAAAGTATAGACTAAGGAAAGATGGTAAAGAGGATGATGATATTATAGATGTGTCAAAAACTTTGATATCGTCACTAAAAATCAAGTCTCCCAACGGACAGGAGGAAAGATTACCCATTAAGAAAACAGAACTTGAAGAGAAGCTACCAAAAAATTATCTTTTCAAAATGGTAAGAAAGAAAAATGAGACTATGAAGACTGCAACAGAAAATACTGCAAAAATTTTGGACAATACATTATTACCTATATTACCAGAAGCAGAAAGCAATGAAAGTAAACACACAAATGCATTTAAGTTGCTAATGGATTCAAGAAACAAAAGTATAGGAGGAAATTCTCCAGGTAAAGATAAGCACTTAGAAGGCACTGATGAAACTGAGCTGATTAGAAAGAAAGAAGTAAAAGCCAAAAGGAATTTAGTTTTGCAACAAATGGCACAAAAAAAGGGACTTGCAAAGAATCAGGAAAATGAGGAATTTATAGATGAAAGTATAAAGAGAAAACTTGAGAAACGTGCTGATAGGCTCAAGGAGATGATAACTCAAAATATTTCTAAAGAAGAAAATAAAACAAAACCAAAAAATGGCGATATTAAATATAAGTCAAATTTAAATAATGGGATGAATAAAGAAGAAATAACAATTGTAAAGACTAGCAAATTGCAGTTGTTTAATTTTCTAAGTGATGACGAGAATTCTGTTACTGAAAATCATAAATGTAATAGTAAGATGTCCAATGAAGATGACGAGTTTTTGAAAAAACTTGGACCATCTATTAGGAAAAAAGAAAACATGTTATCATATTTTCAAAAATTAGAAAAGCGAGATACTGCAGGCTCTAGCCCTGAAATAGAAATAAAAGATAATAACAATAGTGAAAATTCTATTATTAAAGTGAAATTTGTAGCTAAACATAAAAAGAAGAAAACTGAAGTAAACTTAGCAAATGATCCTAAAGTTAAATTTGATAATGTGATCTCCAATTCAACTCATATTCCTGAAACTGTACCTGATGACGAGCTAAACAATTCTAGTATTAATAATACACCTACAAGGAAAAGGAAACGAGATAAAACTTCTTCTTATAGTACTGTTCCCAAAACAGAACAAATTGTCCAGATTCAAGATGAAAATATGAACAGTAGACCAAAAAGAAATACTAAGAAACCTATTAAATATTCAGAGGATGTTTTGTTATCCAGTTCAGATGATGAACATATATTTACGCCTATTAAGAAGAAAAATGTAAATAAAAAACTTGATTATATACCAAACGAAGTTGCAATTGTGCCAGAAAACAAAAGTAAATCAAAATTAAAACTCAGTAAATCAGATGTTAAATCTAATAAATCTAGCACCAAAACAGAAATCAAAGTGGAAAGTAAAAAGACTGTAAAACTAGCACCAATATTTTCTACTAAATCAAAATTAACGCCATCAGAGCAGGCAGCTAAAGAAAGTTTTTTGAAAAGTGGAGTCCCTGACAAATTAAAGATAAAACATAAAGAAAACACGAATGTCGTTATCTGGAACCACTATTATGCCACAGTTCATGTTCAACAAAATAACAATAAGGAATATAAAGAAATGGAAAATATAGATTTTATAAATGTTGAATGGGTTGCTACTGTGGACTCTGATTTAATAAATATTGGATATGATGATCATCATTTTTATTCACAATTGATAAATGTGCCGGGTGAAGAGACTAGCAATATAAAATTTTTATTAAAACATAAACCAGAAGACTTACTAAGATACATGAAAAAGTCATATTCAAAGTTTCCCGTGTACAGAACATTTCACTCATTGAAAACAAAAAGTAAGGCTGAAATAAAGGACAATCATGTATGTGAATTAGACAATAGTATTGAAATTGTTAAAGAAATTGCTGATTTTAATAATGATTGTCCTGATAAGCTATCTTGGAATGAGAAGTACAAACCAATGGCATCAAAACAAATTATTGGAAATTTTGATAGCGTGAAAGAGATAAAGAGGTGGCTTGAGTCTTGGAACGAGAACCAAAATATGAAAGGCAAAATTGATGATTCAGATTTGTCTGATTTTTGTTTTTCTGACTCTGACACCAACAGTAGGGACCCATTTAAACATACAAACAATGTGCTCATTATATCAGGTAAATCAGGAACGGGAAAAACTTCATGTGTCTATGCAGTTGCAGCGGAATTGGCTATTAAAGTAATAGAAGTAAATGCTAGCAGTAAGAGAACTGGCAAAATTATGTTACAAGATCTACAAGAAGCTACACAATCTCACAAAGTAAATAGAGGTAACAATAAAAAAGACAGTTCTCAGAATTCTCAGAGTTCCCAAGAAAATTTTATGTCATCTAAATTGTTTAAAAAGCGTGGAAGACCTAAAAAGACATATGAAAGAAAATTAAAGTGTAATGAGTCCAAGGATGTAGAATTAAATAGTTTAAGTCAGCAATCACAATCTAGTAGTCAAGAAAGTTGTAGAACAGAATCATCTCTAATATTAATTGATGATGCTGATATTGTTTTTGATCAAGATGATGGTTTCTGCTCAGCTGTTTCTCAATTAATAAATTACTCGAAAAGGCCAGTTATCCTAATAACATCTTCACTATCATGCCCCCACTTGCAAAAATATATATTTTGTGGAAAAATTATAAAAATGAATCCATTTTTGCCGAGCATGCTTGGCACCTGGTTGGACATTATGTGCTTAGCAGATACAAACACTTGCTGTCCTGGTTTCGGGTGTAGGATATTGGATTACTTCAAAGGCGATATTCGAAAGACTATAAATTTTCTGCAGTTTTATATGACATCAAACAAGCACTTCAATGAAATTGATGATAAGTCACAAGATACAGATTTCAAAATCAACATTGATGATGAGAACTCTAGTATGTCTTGGGCAGAACAAGACTCTGAAGACGTCACCAAAGAGATAGATGATAAGGAAATCAATAGGATAGTTGATACGCAAATGCTATCATTAGATTTGCATAATTTTGATCCATTTAATGTTTGGTGGAATGTGTTTAATCAATTCAAATCAGAAAATCAAAGGAGGTATTTAAACAAAGATAGCAATACAAGCATAAGTCTTGATGATGCCAGCCGTATATTAGATAATATATCGTTTACTGACTACATTGATAATAAAAATGCAGGTGGGAAGGCCAACATTACATCTAAGCCATGGATGTCATTTCAAAGTCCTAGTGTAATGGAGAAAGAAAATATGGACTCTTATAATGTTATGAATGTACTAGCCAGAGAAATATCTAGAGACATAATAGAAAAATCCACTTCCTTAGAAAATTGGAAAAAGACCCCAAAAAGTTCACCAAGTATGTCTACACAGAGGTTAGTATTTTTCATCAATTAAAAATATTTTTTAATTATAAATTTTTTTCCTTGATACTTGCTCTCATATCACAACTTATATATAATAATAATAACCTAACCAAGTCTGGACATGTCTAAGGAGGGTTCCATAACTATCAATGCGTAATAGGTTTTTCAAATTACCTCAAAAGTTACTGTCCGATTTCGTTCAAAATAATTTTCTTAGAGTTTTTAGCATGATCTATCAGCATGGAAATTTACAAGTTCCTATTTCTAATAGTTTAGTAATTCTATGGGCAATTTACAAACCACTTTGGAGGCCGATTACTCGAAACTGGTTGACTTTGTAAAAAGTCATGTATGACTAAATGCGGTAGAATGAAAATTTAAGAGAGCCACCCCTTAAATATAAAATTATTATTATTTTATAATGCCAAAACCGAGATCTATACACATTCTATAACTATACGAAATTTCATCAATTAATATTCATAATTACAGAAGCTAGAAGCGCGGACAGACAGACAGACAGCAGATGGAAGGACAGAGCGAAACTATAAGGGTTCCTTGTGTACTACGGATCCCTAAAAAGGCGTGTAGTTCAAACACCATAGAAATGTTTGTTTTTATCTAGCTTTAAATCACAACAATGCAATGTTACAAAGTTTTCATTTCAAAAGTTTTAACAATATAGTTATTACTTACGTCTTTGATTCCGCATTAACATTATATTCTATTTGGATTTCAGGAAACGAAACAAAATCGTTAGTCAACACAATACTCTCAGCAAATATTTGAGTCCGTCCTCTACATTAGACAGAAGAGCCCTAGCACTAGACTATTGGTCGTCGTGTAGAACAATTTGCAGATTAGAAAAGAACAAAACAGACAGTAATTTGAAAAGGAACAACAGATTTTGTCACTACCTAAAGTCTCTAAATATTCTGTGTAAAAATGGAAATTTCGATGACCTATGTGAGAGCTTAACTTAATGAAACCATAAGTATACAATATACAATTCTTAAACTGGTCAATAACATTAGTAATTTTTTTCCATACAAAAATCGTGAAATGGTAGAATGGCTACATATATCATATGATTTCATCATATTAGAAAACAAATTTTGACAATTTTCAATAGAAATGCGTAAAATGGCGCACATTATACGAGTTGAAAAAAATATATGAAACAATATTATGAAACACCTAAAGTGACCTTTTTTGACCTTTTGCTGTCTGGCCTATGAAAGCTAAAATGTTTTATGTGATCCAAACAAACATGTTTTATAGAATACAACCCAACAATTAAGTTATAATAACAAACATGCTATAAATTATATTTTTCACGTTTTTCGAAGGTATATATCGATGAATTCATTTTACACAGATTTGATTTTGTACTGTGGAGGGTAGATTTTGTATGTTCCTGTGATGTCGATGGTTTGTGGCAAATAAGTTACTAATTATTGTATTATCTATAGCTTATGTGTAAGCTCTATATTCGCTTTCATACCAATATTTAATGAATTAAGATTTAATTTATGTCTAATAAATAGGAGTTAAGCCGTTTAATTATTTGAGAAAAACTACTGTTTGACTTAGTAAAGTTAATTTAGCATAATGTTATGAAATTATTTAATAAATAAATATTTACAAACTATTTTCAATTTTGTTTAGGCATTAAAATTATTAAAGATTTACAAATCACGATTGTTTATCAGAAAAATAAATACTTAAACCAAAAAAATTCTCATCAAGGGCAGGACTAAAAATCCACAAGCTTATATTTTGAAACATGCTTATCCTTTTAAGTTTTAGTTAAGACCATGTCTAGGTTTAAGAGTTCAATGTTTTGATTCTTGGACTGCAGAATAATCAACTATGCAGAATATAAAAATATAAAAGGAAAGGAAGCATAAAATTAAAAGGTTAGTCAATACATATATATGATTTTTATTTAACAGAAACGCTAACACATAACATAAATAATCAGTAACCTTAATAATAAAATTGCTTTTGTAGTATAACATACTAAAGTAATTAATCTATAGGTGTATTATGTCACATTATAACTCTTATAAACAAGTATTTTCTACAAATTCATTTATGTCCGGTTTCTGAGGTATTTTGGCGGTGTTTTATCTAGTGACTATTCAGTATCGCTCCTGATTGAATAACGCGTTTGCGTTATCAAATCAAGAGCGCTATTGAATAGATAAACTACCGACAATTTTTTTTAAATGAAATGGACCAGGACCAGGAAACGAGTAGAGAGATCGCCTGATTGTAAGCTATTGTCGCCGCCCATGGACAGTCGAAACACATTTAATAATTATCTAGAATTTATACTAAAAATGATTATCTAGTTTAATAAGACGTTTATAAATAAATATTATTTTTTGTCACCTGGGGGCAATTCTCGTAATTGGGTATTTTCCTACATGTAAAAAATTAGTTTTTGGAACGAAGTTCCTTATGGCGCGTTGCGAATTGTATTGGGGCTAGACGGATTAATATAGGCACGACACTTTTTGCCACTCGAAATCACAATGTAATAACGACTATTAGGAATGATACAAAAAACGACCTTATCACCTTGACAATAATGTAAAATTTTGCAATTACACATTGTGACTGTTATGACTGTTACATATTGTGACTAAGCGGAAGAGCGCTTGATGTTATTACTCAGTACGGAGCCGGACTTCGCGGCGGCAACACTGCGAGCAGCAAGCAACCCGCCCCCTCACCCCTGTCCCTACCTAAGGCGCGGCCAACAAGTTCCGCGCGCACTATATATACTTAGTTCAACTATTTGTTTTGTATAATATAATATATTATATCTGTCCGTCTGTCAGTCGTGTGTGTTTGTTCCGGCTAATCTCTGTATATATATATATATATATATATATATATATATATATATATATATATATATATATATATATATATATATACAGAGATTAGCCGGATGAATATATATATATATATATATATATATATATATATATATATATATATATATATATATATATATATATATATATATTCAAATTCAAATTCAATTCAATTCTTCATTATCAACTATATATTTAAGTTAAGTTTTTTTTTGTATTATGAAACAACTTGATAAAAGTAAAAAGAATTAAGATTTTGTTTGTAGTTTTGTAAATATATGCATTTCGAAGGCACAAAAAAGTTGAAATATTTTTTTACAACATTAGTAGTAAAAAACCTATATATAATTAGTTTACTTACATCAAATACAAAAATATTTACTGTGGTATGTATGAACATAAGCGCGCAAACTTTGGAGATATCAGAAATTTTGTGCTTATGGCCATACATTTCGTAGCAACATTAGTAGCGTATGACGTCACCTGCTTGTATGACTTTTGTATGGGGCGTTTTTACAAGACTCACAAAAGTGCTTCAAATAATCAGAAATATCTGTGAAAATAATGATTTTAGTATACTATTCCTTTTGTAAACTTTTTTACTGTAAAATTTGCGGGTATTTTACAGTAAAAAATTCTTATTAAAGTTAAGTTACGAAGGACCCCTTTTTGTTTGTAATCTTAGGGTCTTAGAGCATTACGCTACATCTGATACTTTATTGACCGTGCATTGTGTTGGCGTACTCAGTATTTATACAAATTTGCTGAACTTCTCGACGAGTCTTGTGACGTATTTCCGTAGGATGTCCTGTCGTGCGCGGCCCACGTCCAGCACTTCCTCATGGTTGGCCTCTCCGTCGGTGTCGTAGCTGGTCACGCACTCGTTGGTGATGAGAGACATGCCGAACACGTTCATGGCACAGTGGTTCGCTGTTATTACCTAAAATGATGAACAGCTGGTTATCATTCGAAATCGTCTCGCGACTTGACGACAAGCTTAATAAGGGTTGCATTCAATTTTCAAAACTTTCGGAGAAAAAGCTTGTAGACATAGGGGACGGGACTAGGCGTCTGTCTAGGACATTGCTAAAGAAAGTGCAGGAAACACTACGATTATGCGGTTAGTATTTTAAGTAGAGACATAATATATGTCCGCCGCTCTAACTTTTTACGTGCCCACAGCTTGGCAAAAAGTAGATGCGGTGACAGCAGGTATTCGATTTATTTTTGATACATTGGAATGATATAATAGTAATAATATCTATGGACGCTTAAGACCACGTCAATCTGGTCTCGTTGTAAGTTCTCGACGAACTTGTGTTGGGCCAAAATAATTTTCGATGCCTAAAAGATGTTCTCTTGGAATTAATAAATAAATAATATTTGACCACAAAAATATTTTATTCAAAAATCACGGTAACAACGTTGTCATTCTTAGTAACACAGTAGCTTTTCATAAAAAATAATGCTGTCCCTGAGCGTGTGTCTCAAGCTATACTTAGTAATTTTTCACAATATTTATTTATTTTATATTATATAGACGGCTTTTATCTTGAATATCTTTATAAAAATGTAACTTTTGAACCTTATTACTATGCCAACAGACATTATTTACGATAGTAATTTATTGCAATAAACAATAATTTTGTCTGTGTCCCCAACAAAGAATAAATTCGTTACGACCTTACATTGCTATATGAAAATAAACTTTAAAATAAGTGGATAACATCTTTTTGTACTTCATTCGGTTCGACTTGTAACTCAAACAACTGCTAGCCGAATCGTTCGCGCATCATAATTGTTGATAAGAGGTGCGTGGCCGATGAGTTACCGCTGTCGAAAGTATGTACTGACGATATTTCCATTATTTTTATTTTTATGAGCAGTTAGTCATGTATATGTTCTGTTAGTGTTAGAATATTTGCATTTTATGATTTTATTTAGTTACCAAATATTTACAACTGCGTAACTGCTACACCGTGTTGTTACTTTTCAGTAACAAAGTTGTTGCATCGGTAACACAGTTGTTGTGAGTAAATTTTTAATGTTAGTAATACGTTATTAAAACCGAAATAATCGTTACGAGGCGTTAACGAACTCAGAAAAATAACGTCGCTACAGGCTAAAATTAAAACTCTAGCAATTTTTTTCAGTGTCTACCCTGTAACAAAATGTGTGTCCCTCTGATAATTATATTATTTTAAGTAATACATAGGATTTTATTTAATTTAAAATAAATTAATTTCAGTCGTCAGTTGTCATTCATTATATAATATTATATATTTAAATTAAATATGTAATTAAAATGTAATAAGGATAAAAGATTATACAGTCGAAAATGTTTTTAGTTCCTGCTGTCACCGCGTCACACTCTTTTTTGCCAAGCTGTACCTACTACCTAGTAATCAATATGGTTCAGTCTACCTCCTTCACCATTCAAGCACACTGTAGGTATCGATTACATATCTCCGGAAGTACGTACCTCATGCACAGTGGACATGCCGACGGCGTCGACCCCGACCATCTTCAACATGTTCAGCTCGGCCACGGTCTCGAAGTTGGGACCGCCGAGACAGGTGTACACACCCTCGCGCACTATGTCCTCTATGTCCAGCTCTTTGGCGACCTGATAATAATTGAGAGGAAATTAATTTAGAAAGATCGAGAAAGGTATACCTACCTACTTAAAGGTGTCGGCAACACCTTTAACGGCTAGTTTCAATAACCTATCTACCAATAACTATTTGTTAAAAAAATCGTCATTCAATCATCTGCCAGTTTTTTGCGATACAAATTTGACGTTTCTAACAAATGGTTATTGGTGGATAGGATATTGAAACGGACCGTTAGTAGGTATATGTTTACCTACATATTGCAAACATAATATATTATGATGGGTTGATCAATGATTTGTCTATGGTACATTGATAAAAATAGTGAATTATTCCTCGTAGGTACACTTTCCTCGTAGATAGGTAGGTACACTTTTGAAAAAAGTTCGCCTTTATTTCTTAAAGATCCACTTTTCAAAAGCCAATGTAGCGTTTCCTTATAGATAGGTACACTTTTGGGTACAGTACAGGGCGAACTTTTTTCAAAAGTGAATCTACGAGGAATAATTCATAATAGTTACCTACTTATTGACAGTATTATACCGTAACTGAAAAAATATTGTCGAATATTACATTTTTAAATATTTATTACTTTTTGATTCTTATTTGTTACTTTCTCGGGTTAAAATCTTTAATAGCTCTATACTACGGCTTTCCGGCCTTTCTGTCAATAATCTAAGAATGATTTCTATTCATGGACAAAGGGAAATTATGCGCATTAATATAAATGACAGAGTATATCTCCGAGATGTTTCATCATGATTGACTTCCTTTTCCTATTCAAATCGTCTTGACACTCTAACATACGACCTGAGATAACCTTCTACGTAGGCATGCAAACGAATTTCGCTTGTTTGTCGAATACGTCAATATATTGTTATGATGCTCGCCTTATCAAAACTCCAGCTTAGGTATATTATATGTAATAATAACCACACCGATTTCGGTGGTGGTGGCTGGTTTCGTTGAAACCAGTGCAGCTACGCAGGAGTTATTTTGTAGTGCCCAGGTGTGCGCAGTACCCAAGAGCACTTTCTCTTCTTTACTCTCATAAGTCATAACCCATAGGACGGATAACCGACTGACTTTTTACATGCCCATCCGACGCATGGATCACCTTTCTTGTCAGAGAGGTGATCAGCCTGCATTGTCCTAACCAGACTTGAAAACAATTTTTTTCTTGGGAATTGAATGATGTCTATGCAACAGTTGATATGTATTGTTTGTGCATTATAGGGGACCGAATTTCACGATTGATGTTTTATTACAGAAAACTAAAGTAGTCTATTTTAGTGACTTTGGTTTCAAAAGTGAAAAATTTTCCCTTAAGTACATAAAAATCTCTAAGTGCCTTCTACGTAATTACTTACCTATTATTATCTTTGTCTACTAGAATCAGTTCGAACTAGGCCTAGCATAGTTTGAACTGGTTCTAGTAGGTAGACAAACTATGTTTGATCTAGGTACTGATGGAACAGTCATAATGTAGATCTACTTTGATCATTCCATTTGATCTACCTAGGTATAAGACTGCTAATTGTTGCAAATACATATAAAGTAGGTTATATATATTAGGTACCTCTTTCGCGATGTTTCTGTACTTGTAGTTATAAGCTTTGTTCATCGGCGGGAATCGTGGACCGAACCTCTCGTCATTGGGCCCATGTAGGGGGTTGTTGCCAGCGAATCCCATCATGTTGATGTGGTCCTTGACGATCATGAGGTCTCCGATCTTGTAGTTGGGGTTAAGACCTCCAGCCGCGTTGGTCGCTATCAAAGTCTTTACGCCCAACAGCTTCATCACTCTGACTGGCAAGCAACACTGAAATAAGGATGTAAAAATGTATACACGTATATTTTAATTTATTAACATCAAATTTAAGTATTCTTATAGGCTCTTATAGGTCTATATGAATGAGCTATTCATTTGATATTTCTATGTTACTGAGCAAATAGCTTCTAAATGTGGTTAATGGTTATAAAACAAAATCAGTTAATTCAGCATTAGACCAGAATATCTGTAACGGCTATAAGGTAAATTATAAAGACCAGTTGTAAGTAAAAGTAGGTAGTTATCGATCCTTCGCTAGTAAATAGGAATTCCCTTTCTGTTGATATATTTAATTCAACTATTCCTTGGCTTTGAACGATAGCGTTCATTGACAAAAGTATTGGAATATTTATCGTTGTAATTAATGTGTTTGTGTAATCAGTGGAAGGTTTGCTCTGATAACCCCTTCGCTGGGGGTCGGCGACTATCTCTTACATCACCTTATAGAGTGCTCCATGTTGACTCAAAAATAGTAGGAAAAAATCTGGGGCACGGTACTCAATGCCATGCAAAGGCAATCATCCAGTCTGATGTCAGAAAAGCTATTGACACCTAAAAGGAAGAGAAAGCAGTACAGTGCAGTACTGATACATGTCCTCACATATGTGTTCAACGATATTATAAAAACCGAAATCAATCCCTAGCAATAGTCAGAGTCTAAGATACTATATAAAAAGAGGACAAAAACGACATCGGAAACTATCGTCCTATCAGGCTTATGTCAAATATGAATATATATATATATATATATATATATATATATATATATATATATATATATATATATATATATATATATATATATATATATATATATATATATATATATATATATATATATATATATATATATATATATATTCGATAAGATAATCTTAAGACAGACTGAAGACACTCTGTACCAACACCAACTGATCGAGCAAGCAGGCTTCCGAAAAACTACTCGACAGTCGACATAGATGTTATGTTGCACGTCAAGTCTCATAGAAATCTAGTGAATACTAGTTAACATACTATATTGCTTTTACCGATTACAGCAAAGCTTTTGATTAATTAATTCATGACTACAATTGGGAAGCACAACTCGAACAAGGAATTGAGCAAAAATATATTCGATTAATAAATTAATAAGAAACATTTACAGTCACATCACAGCAAGAATACAATGAGAAAAACAAAGGAGTACCTTTTAGAGTAAAAAATGGCGTCAGACAAGGTTACCCCTGAAACATTTTACTGCAGTACTAGAATTCATCTTCAGATGACTAAATTGGGATCATCTTATGATTAATGTTAATGGCGTACTGCAGTTGCATTTAAGATTCGCCGATGATATAGTACTACTGGAAAAAACATCAGATGATGTTATTAAAATAATTAAAGAACTTGCGACAGAAAGTGAGGGAGTAGGGTTGACATTGACACGAGAAGGCAATAGGAAGAGATGTGGACCGCAGAAAAGATGGGATGACGCCATCAGGCAAGTTTTTTACGGTGGTGCAAGAGGTGGTGGTTAAGACAAGTCATTTTTATATATGATTATTATTTTAAACAGTTTAGATCAGACCATTCAATTTACATTTTATTTAAGTTGCTCTATCAAAAAATATGTCGTTGCCTGACTCGCATCCTACCGCTCGCATACCTACGAGTAGAGGGGAAAATTGGAAATTTTGTCAAGATTTTCATTTATAAATTTAATAATAGATAATAAATTATATAATTAGATAATAAATTCGTAACTGGTCGCTGTCTGTACTTGGAAGATATATAAGAAAAACTATTACAAGGGGGCTTTATGAACGAAATAGAACCCACAACAATGATTATTAGAATTTTTGTCTGTTTGTCTGTTTATCTGTTTGTCTCTTTGTGTGTACGTTTGTACGCGCTAATCTCGCAATCTACCAATAGATGGTATCTTTCACGTAATAACAACTGAACGGATTTTGACGAAATTTGATATGGTAGTAGTTTAACCTCTAGATTAACACACAGGCTACTTTCATTCGCATAAAAATGAACGGTTCTCCAGGATTTATATTTCACGTACGAACTCGTGGCTAACATCTGGTTTCTGGACTATACTAATATTATAAACAGGTAAAGTTTGTTTCTTTGTGAGTTTGTGAATCACCGAGATTGTAAGGGGCTAATCTCTGAATATACTTTAACCGATTTTTTAAATTCTTTTACCAATAGAAAGCCACATTATATTTTGAGTGTCATATTATATTGACCCGAAAATGTTAAGTCTTTTCCGTGGTAGCCGGATTTACAAAATAAATCGAAAATAACGTAGCCTAAAAGAGCATATTGTCAGGGCATGTCTAAGGAGGGTTCCGTAACTATCAACGTGCAATAGGTTCTCTTTTAATTACTTCAAAAGTTATTGTCCAATTTCACTCAAAATAATTTTCCTAAAGAATTTGTAGCATTATATATCAGTATGATAACTTACAAGTTTATATCTCCTATAGTTTAGGAATGCCAGGGGGGGGGGGGGGGAAACCAACTTATAAACCACTTTGGAGGCCGATTACTCGAAAATGGTTGACTTTGTAAAAAAGTCACGTATGGAAGTACTATACATGACTTTTTAGATTTGTAGAAACCTTACTTTTATTTTAAAATACCTATTGAACGATACCCCACACGATGAGGTTGAATGAAAAATTTATATTATTATGTATAAAATTATTATTATTTTATGATCCCAAAACCGAAATCTATACACAATCTATAACTATACCAATTTTCATTCATTTATATTCATGATTAGGTACAGTAGCTAGAAGCGCGGATAGACAGACAGATAGACAAATAGACAAACAGACGGACGGACAGAGCGAAACTATAAGGGTTCCTTATGTATTACGGAACCCTAAAAAACGGGCGAACGAAATCGTGTTTGAGAAACGCTGCCTTATCAATGAGAGATTTATTATTGATTTCTACAGAAAAGTTTTCGAGTTTGATAGTGCCTGCATAAAAGTCAGTGATAGCAATTTAAACCATAAAAAGATGATTTTTATATAAAACAAAATAATAATTAAATCGTAATATGATATGTTTTTGTATCAAAATAAGATAATTTACCGTCTCAAGTGTTTAAATTTAAATCGTAAGATTATGTTTTAGTATCAAAATAAGATAATTTATCGTCTCAAATGTTTAAAACATGAGATCATTTCCTTTTACTGCACATAATTTGGACTAATGGATAAAGAGCTGGCTTGGCTACGACTATATAATCCGGAATCCGGAAGGCCGGAGAAAATTCAGAGCGCTAAAAATAGAACTCTGCGTTAATACAATAGAGCTGAACACTCAACACTTTGATTTTCAGTTCTATTGTATTAGCGCAGGGTTCTATTTTCAATGCTTTGAATTTGCCCCGGCCTACCGGATTCCGGACAGTATAGTCGCAGCCTAACGTCGGGTCGTGTTAACTAGCGTGGCGGGCCTAAACAAGCAGCGGACCTTGGGAAAATTAAAATTTTCGAAACGAAATACGCACTTTCGACTTTTCTCAAAAATTTATTATAAATTTAAGTCGCCCGCCGAGTCTGTCTGTCTGTATGTTCGCTTTTGCCCGTAGTTTCGCCCGTGTGGGAAAGTGTTGGTGGCAAAAAACTTCTTTGGCAAACAGTGTGCTAAAAAAATCTGTGCTATTATTATATTGCAGTCAATATAATAATAATAGCACAGAGTAAAAATATATAATACTTACGTAATAGTTTTTTTTATTAAATTTATTATACAGTATATGTATATTTTTACTCTGTGCTATTACTATATAAGTACATTTGCTAAATAAGTTTTTTGCCACGAACACTCTCCCACGCGGGCGAAGCTGCGGGCAAAAGCTAGTTAAGAATAATTATAACTACCGTGAGAGATGCATGCTTCGACACAAATGGGCCAGTTCAACCGGACATATACCACGACCTCACAGAAAACCGAGTGCACAGGAGGGGAGGAGGTGTAAAAGACCGGCAACACATCGGCAATCGCTTACAATCAGGATAATATTATTATGTCTGCTCGAATTAACTACATAATCGTTTTCATTTGATTCTTACCTTCCAAAGCGGATATCCCTCGTAATAATGGAATCGTCCCTGCATGGCTACCACAGGCACGTTGCCGAGCCGGCCGAACACAAGCTGTCCATGATGACCCTCGACCGTGCTGACGGGGAAGTTAGGAATGTCTTCGTATGGGAAGTGGTTCGCGTCTGTTATGCTCTCTGCTAGGGATCCTGTAAAAAGTTAAAGGTCCTTTAATTCGATACCTACCATGATGTAGTTATATGGATTTCGAAACGACGTTCAGTTTGAACTATTTAATGAATAAATGATGAACGACACTCTCATTCACCACACTGCACCTTGCGGTAACCGATTGTGCCATTAAATTATATGAATGACTAGCTGTTGCTCGCGGCTCCGCCCGCGTAAATATAGTATCCCTCGGGAACACTACTTTTTCGGGATAAAAAGTAGCCTATGTTTTAATCCAGAGTATAAACTACTACCATACCGAATTTCATCGAAATCCGTTCAGTAGTTTTTGCGTGAAAGAGTAACAAACATCCACGCTTTCACATTTATAATATTATTAGTAAGGATGATAAAGTGCGCATCCAGTGGCAATCAGAACAAAACTTAACCTGATGGTATGGAGTCACATTTTGATACCGACCTTACGAGGTGTCTTACATACCTACTTTTTCGAAAAACCTTTCTGTTATTATTAAACTCTTTTATGGAATTATCCCAATCAATCCAAATTTGATAATTTTGACGTCCCCTTCAATGGCCCACAAATTTTCTACACAATCGTGGAAACAGCGTATGTTTGTAGAAGTGCAACCAAACCGACGCTAACTATGTGGCATAAATAGTATGTAGATAAACATATCTGTTCCTCTTTCTTTAATCTGGGGGTCTAAAAAGGCCGCTTTAGGTGTTTCACATTATGTATCATATATATTTTTCCATACAAAAATTGTAAAATGGCTACACGATTCATCTGATTTCATCATAATATTAGAAAACATCAATTTTGTCAGTTTTCAATAGAAATGCGTAAAATGGCGCACATAATATGAGTCGAAATATATATTTGAAACACCTAAAGTGGCCTTTTTAGACCACCTGTGCTTATTCATATTTTATCAGCCACTTGCGATTTTAAATGTGCGGTGGCTGCCGCCGGTTACGTGTGTGTAGACAGCCTTATTCTACGTGATTGCAATGGTTAAAATATGTAGGTACCGTCTTTCCAATACGCACCCATCCCGGAGCCGCAAATGATTCCGATGGTGGGCCGGATTGGAGTTCTGGCGAGCAGGAAATTCGCAGTCTCCTGAAGCATTTCATATGAATACCTGAAACAAATATAATCGATTCAGTTAATTGAATAAAAACTTACTGCGGCGGTTTTAATTCGGTGAGAATTGTAAGCTCACTAGGACACAATCGCGGTGGAACCGGCAACGAATGATCTTCTGGGGTCGCCAGCAATTCGAAAATCTTAGATGACGCAACCGACATTTTAAAGGACTCCGTGCTTACCTAATCTAGGCCTAAGGGTCAATTCTTAGGCTTTATAAATCCCATACTTCAAGGCCTGATTTAACTGTCATTGACACAATGAAATACTGAGTACTTGAGTGGGTACTGACTAATGTCTATCTTTCCTAGAAGCAACCGGTTCGATTCTATAATAACTTGCTCCTCAATACTAGGCTCATCAACTCAGGGACGTGTTTTTTGCATTGGAATGTGCTAAATATATGGTGCAGCCGTGGAGTTTAATTTTTTGCTCGTTAGTCGTTATTATGGAGAATATAATTATATTATATTCTGCATAATATACAATCTACATATACATATATTCTTATAATATATGTAGATTGTAGAGCTTTATTTGATTGTTACATTCATTATGCTTACTTGGCCTTAATTCTCTATAGTAGGTAAAAAATGGTAAAAATCCCAGCGTTTCAGATTTCTGCATCAAATACCTACCTGCGATTCGTACCAAAAACATTTTAAATATCATATGAAGGATGTTTGTTGAATATCTGAAAAAAAAACGTAAAATTAAGGGGTATAAGGTCCGGTTTTCCTTCAGTTCGGCCTGAAAGGATGCAAAATCGTATCGTCTGTGTGCAATTTCGAGATCGCATCAGTTGGCCGGATGGACTGAAGCGATTCGTTCCATTGTTGCCAGCTCTGGTTTTGCGAAACTACTAAACTCGCGTCGAATTCTAGTAAAACTACTAAAAGAATATTGAAAACTATCAAAAAAGCTACTCAACTTAGAAATCCTTAAAGAAATCCCTACCACTGCATTTTAGGTTTTTGTTATGTTAAAATTTTATTATTTATCGAATTATATTATAATTTTTATCGTTAATTTAAAATATAATAGGAAATATTACGTATATAGTAATTAAACGGGTTGTTTTTAAAAAATACGGACGAATGCTACGATGTATTATTATGATAGGTGATTTTATGTTTTTTTTGTGCCTAACCTAGGCCATTTTGCATATGATTACTGTCTGGCTCTTTCCTACTAAAACACTACTAACAACTTAATTCCTACTAAGGAGAGAATAAAAAACTTAATTTATTAGTAAAACTTTGTAAAATAACTAAGTTCACAACATTAACTCTGGACTGAACAGACCGTGTGTGACAAATCGCTTCAGTTCTCGCTAGAGCCGTGGCCGTGCGGACGTGTATCGTGTACAAGCATAGTGAGTTTACAATTATTAAACACGACCGTAGCTCGCGGCAAACCAGAACAAACTGATGCGATTTTTCCGTGTGTGTGCTCGAATCCGTTCAGGCCGAACTGACGTCAGTTCTAACTGAAACGACCGGCCTCTCGTCTGTGGGGCCACACGTTTTGGCCGATCGTTTCAGTTGAGTGGTGTGAATAGTGCCCCAAAAGCCCCAAAGAGAGATCTCCGACCGAGCGCGGTGCTGCGCTCGGTCAGGCCGAAGCCCACTTGTAGTCATTTCAGCTGTTGTATATATAGCGCCGAAATACAGAAACTTCGATAGCGCGATTCAGGATTATGGTGCTAATTGGTCCGCCCCAAAGAAATTTAGACCTTTCCTATCAAATAGCATAATTAAATTACAAACAGTTATGTTATGCCAAATATGTACCAGGTACCTATTTCTTTTATTGCTATGCTATCTGATGTACCTACTGTCTATCTGCCTACCTATGCCTGCCTACTGTATAATCTTTTCAACCCCTGTTGATACTCGTTCTCATTGTGCTCGATACATCACTGTCATTTATTTTTATCGATTCTAGAAAAGTCTAAGCTTCAATCAGTGGCTTTGGTACACTAACGCCCGAAATTAATAAACTATCTTAATCTCATTTTAGCTATCTGTGATCAAGATTTCAATACATTCCAACGATCCTAGGATTGACTTCACGTCAATTTACGTCATTTTTTGTTTGAGAATCTAAGATTGTAGTCAATCTAAGATTTTAGATACATTATTAATTTTGTCCGTAAACTACTCAAATATTTTGCTGTGCCAACTTTGATCTCTAAGCTTCAGTATGGTAAAAGTTTAACGGTGATCTACTTATTAAATTCATGTTATTAATTTTTCGAAGTTATAAAATGTTGTGTAACAACACAATAACAAAACAAGTCGCACAAACGAGCAGTCGGATCGCCTGACAGTAAAAAGACGTAGTGCAATGCACGTGACAGTGGTCGGCCATAACACCGGAAGAGTGAAGTTAAAGTTTAATGAACCTTTTTTTCATGACAAATTATTTATAGTCGGTAGCTAAGGAATTAAAATATAGTAGTTAGTATTTATGAAGAAGTTACTTACCTATTTAAATGATCGAATTCCATATTATTGTATTCTTATGTTAACTAATAACTCTCACACAAGGTGAGCTACTTCACACAGTTGCGTTCAGACTAAACGGGTTATTAAAATATTATGTGTTTTAAATATTTTTTTTCGATTTTTAGTATAGTAATCTATTGTAGGCGAAACCAATATATATTTTTTCAAGAGGATTTAATTTTAAGTGGTTTAAAAATTAAATTTTTAGAATTCAGGCATCAATTCAATTCAATTTAACGGAGACATTATGAAACTTAAGAAAGTTGTAGAAATTAATAATAGTAAAGATCTCTTTTTTATAAAACTTAAAAAAGTTTTATGATAAAGTTTTGATAAAAAAAAATGCTTGGCTTAATAATATCTTAACTTAACTTAAAAAAACAATTTTATTTATTCACAAGATAAGCTTCAGCAGCTTCTTCCTTGTTGTTTTTTAGTCTGGGGAGTTGCAGCATGAGCCTTGTTCGCAGCTATGACGGATTCAGCAAAAGTGCTGACGCCCCTCCCTCCGCTCTCACAACACGCTTTTTGATGACATGTGGTGACATGTAGACTGGGTGGATCTGCACGTTTGGGACTAAGAAGTTGGAGTAGTATCGTCCTTGGACTAGAGGGATAACTGTCTGCAGTCCCGGCGACATTGCAGCTGGAGTCCAGGCATTGGCAGACATAACGATGGTACACAACACCACAAACTTCAGCATGGCGCCCAACTTTTCGATTAACTTCAATAAAACTCATATATATTTTTATAAATAATATATAAATAAGTTTTATGAAGTTATTAGTTAATATTTATAAATAAATTAGTATTTATATACCGAAGTATATCAGGGAAAATATTTCGCAAAACCGGAGATTCTACTGACATTATAAAACAATTTTTTTGGCATAAACCTGTCGCCAATTAAATTAATACTTTTCTAAATGTGTAAGAGACGTATTAGTAATCCTTCGATTATCATAGTTGATTCTAATTAATGCAGACTCTAAATTAGAGAATAGATAGAGGATATATAAAATAGAGGATTTATTTAGGAATAATAATAATTATATAATGAAATAATTATAATAAATTATAGGGATATTTTTTTGTAAAAAGATGGTACGACTACGACTTGTGTTCATTCTTTACGTAAAGGTCCAATAATAATCAGTTCAAGAACGAAATAACGTTGATAAGTTTTGGACGTTGGAAATGTCTCTTCGTTCGCTCCAGTATAGGCCCCGATTTCACGAAAAGGTGCGATCCCCTCATTTCGCGGTGAGTTTTAAAGATATTATATTCAAAAAGGCTCAAAAGACGCGTATTCACGAGAGCTGTCAAATGCAAAAAGAATAATTCCAGAAAATAAAAAAATAAAAAATATATGAAAAAAACGAATATTTGAATTGGTGCTTGATGTTTTGGAAACGAAGAATGAATTTAAATATTTGAGAAAAATTCCTCTGGACAATCTAGTCAGCTACAATTTGAGCCTAAAACAATGACGATCGGGTTAAGGGTTTGCCCAATAGCCTAACCTTTTTGAAAAAATATTGAAATATACTTTAAACGAGACTATCTTGTTTAAATATAATCGAAATATCAGAACGGCTACAATTATTATTACCATGAAATTTAGTATGCAGGGAGTTTTGGGAGAGACAAAACGATCTATCTAGGTCTTAACCCTTGGAAACTGCGCATTTTTAAGCAATTATGTGTTATGTGTTTTTTTTTTTCGTCGTGCAACAATATATCAATAATTTAACTCTCTAACTTCAGTCTGATTGGCAGCTTGGTATGCGTACCCTATATATGTATAATTTTTGCGCTGTTTGGAAATTTGGAATGTGGTAGTGTTCCAATCCTGGTCAGATAAATATTTTTGTGATTCTTATTTCTTTTAATTTATTTTTACTAGCTGGTGCCCACAACTTTGCGCAGAACTAACGGAAGCGGAACCCATATTTTTTTAAACGGAACCCTAAAGGTAGCCCACGTTACGCCTTCTCCTCGTTTTCGTCCCGTGAAAATAGATCTAGCCGTTTCAGAGATTAGTCGGAACAAACAGACAGTCAGACGGACAGACAATAATTTAAAAAAATATATTTTGCTGTTAATTTTAAATTACAAACAGACACTTCGATTTAATTAATTTGTATAGATATTTATTTTTAATTATTTTATAGTTCTACTAAAACTCCGAGCAAAGCTCGGTCTCCGGTACTCTTATACTTTAAGCGAGACAATCTTGTATATTATATATAATCGTAATCTTGGCAACGGCTGCAAGTATTTACAGATTACTAAGTTTTATCCTTGGGAAACTGCGCATTTTAAGCTATGTATGTTTTTTATTTCATCGTGCAACGTGCAATATAATGTCAGCCGGATTGGCAGCTTGGTTAATTTTCGCGTTGCTTGGAAATTCGTAATGTGGTGGGTTTGAACCCCGGCAAAATATTTTTGTGATTCTTTTTTTTTTTAAATCTACTAGAGCTCCGAGCAAAGCTCGGTTACCTACGTACTCTTCTATTATATACATTAACATGACGTCCTGACTGACTGATTCATGAACCCCGAGGTAGAACTACTGAAGTTAGAAACGTAATATTTGTACTGTGGCTTCCTTTTGTGACGTATATGTCCACTGAGAAGGTATTTTAATTTTTGCGAAACTCTTCCCCGAAAGGGGTAAAAAGGGGTATCAACATTTGTATGTAACTTTTTTGTTTGTGTTCAGATCTGTTTGAAATTTCGTGTTATTGCTCTTTGACATGATTTACTAAAACTCTAATTCAATATTTTCTAAAATTCGATCTATTCATTGGTAATAAAATAAATAATTAGAAAAATAAAAAAACCCGACTGCAAAAATAAACCTAATATACCTAAGATACCTAACGCACTAAAAAGACTAAAACAAGACTGTAAAATCACTGTACTAAAACCTAATTCAACCTCTATTTTGGTTTAACAGATTACACTATGGGTTAAAGATTATGTGAAGTGAAATAATTGTCATGGTGTTTGTTGGCAAGTGGGACCCATTTATTTTCGTAAGATATATAATTTGTAAATGGGTTAGACATTAGACTAGAGAGACAAAATTTATTATTATTATAGCGTGTGAAACAAAATAAAAATGAAAATTATAATTGACGTAAGCGGTTCAATTCCTCAAGAGAGTTTTAGTCGTGTGGTTGATGTAGCAATTTTTTAGGATCTAGCGAACTAACCGCTAGACCTGAAAGTGATCTGACTCTGCTCAAAGCCACGTACGCCTGACGTCTCGCGAAAATATTACTGCTTAAATCAACAACAGCTCGGTCTTAAGTTGTGCCCAGCAATTTATGAACTGTTACCGCCCAGTTCAAAATTAATGGAAGCATACGTCGCTCGATCTTTCCTTCACCACGCTAAGCATCAAATTCAGTAGTGCACGGCTCTATACGAACACCAATGCCTGATAAATTGCCAGTTATACTAGAATCATCAAACTCTAGAAATACAGCTTGAGTCAGTTCTCCTACTTCCAGCTGGTCTCTGCGTAAAGTCGTGTTTAAAGTCATCATACATGTGGAGTCACATACAAAAGCTCGCTTTAAAAATATATCAGAGTCCATTTGAGAGGTGAGAAGTCTGCTAAACAGTTTTATGAATTGTTGCTTAAAATAGGAAACGGCGACTACCCTACAATTGATAGTCAAATTACTATTCTGCTTTGGCAAAATTAGTGACGTCACTTACAGAACTCACTAACGCAGTTTACCCTGATGTCACCAATCTCATGACAAAACCAATAGAAAGGTTATATTGTGAGCGTTCCATTTGAATCCAAAAAATTAAAACGCAGCCACAACAATAAATGAACTTTTACTCAAGCCATTTGCAGATGAAGATGAAGTACAATATAAGTCAGTGGGTTTAGTAGTACAAACTGATGATGCAGTAAACTATCCCGTGGAGTTCCTTAATACTCTAAACCCAACAGGTCTTCACCCCAGATAATCTCCGTTTGAATATTGGAGTACCAGTTACGTTATTAAGAACAATTAAGTCTCCAAAATTGTGTAATGTCACCAGACTCACTACAGATAAAAGTCCTCCATCGAACATTGTCGAGGCTACTGTACTGACTAGATGTGCTCAAGGGGAAACTATTCATATCTAAAATATATGACGTAATTCTTTATTTTTCATTGCACCAAATCCTAATAAAAACATACAGTATAGTAGTAGTAGTTACTTTAGTACTTTTAAGAAAAAATTGTCCTTTAATTAACGATCTAACAATGCCGCCACTAAAGACGCTTTCGCTCAATAAAATTCAAGTCTTGCTATTATATTTTGCGGTTTCTGACTGTTATACCTTATACCTATATTATTATTATTATTATTTGGTGAGACTAAAATACTTGAAAACGAAGTTTAGACAGTTTACATCTTTAATTGTCCTGTCGGTTGCATGGAATTAATACTATCTACTTAATAATTAAAACATTGACCCTATTGAACGTTTGTGTTACCACAACTAAATCCATTGAAGAATATTAAGTAAAATCATTCAGTCAAATCCATTGAAGAATAATAAGTATGATAAAATTATGGATTTTTTAAACTTTGATTTTTCATGCATCATTTAAGCCCATTGAATATTTAACCTACTTATTCACTTAGGTACATACTCAGTAAGTATGTACCTAAGTACTAGACCTCTGTAAAATGAAATAGAGCATTGATTGCACGAATTTGACCATTAATTCAGCTAAATTTTTCTACAAAACAAACCAATTTGATGAATTTATTTAAAGCAATCTAGAGGTGATTCTATACCTATTTATAACAGGTATTTTTTAAACTTGCGAAGTTAAGCGACGTTAGATAAATCTCAAGATAAATTGTATTTAGAATAGTATCTATAGGCACATAGTGCTGTCCCAGTGTTGGGCATATCGCGTCTTTCTTTCGCAGAAATGAGATATCATTGTATTTAATTAGTATTTGTTTTTGATTCTCGAACCTTAAAAACGTTAACGAGGTGTCATAAATACCTTGCTCATTTCAAAGGCCAAATAACGGATATTGATCTGGCCTTTAATAAACAACATTTAACTTAAATTTAAATATCACATGTACAAATTATTTCACGTCTATACGTGGATCTATATCCACCGTAACTCCTTACATTATAATCAAAATTAGGTTCATAATTTTGTTAGTTTTATAACCTGGTTATGAAACTGAAAAAAATACAAATATGTAGTCTTAGTGCTCTGAGACATTTCTAGTAAAAACTAGGTAGGTACCTGAGGTTTATGAATCTGTTGATTTTTAAAAATTAATTCTTGCCACATATTTTTATGAATTATTATTATTGGTATCACATTATAATTTTTAAGAAAGATATGACCGGTAGGAAGAATTAGATATGTATATTTTATCTCCTTTATGCAAGGATCATGTCACGATATTGTTCCAGCCTCTGAGAGTCCATTATCACAGCTAGATACTTATTGTTAATCTTTCTAGAACTTGTAGAATATATTTTTAATCTAAATTCTAAACTAGAGCTAAGTTAAAGTTTTTTAAATTGTTTTAAAATTATTTATATATTAAACAGTTACGGAAAAGTAAGCTTCAATTCTACTTAGAGAAAAAAAATGTAAAATTGACATAGATAGTATTCTCATTGCATTAATTACGTCCATTCCCATATTTTAACCGAAATCTCTTTATATTCAAAAGGATATGGCAACATTTCTTGCACCCGGTAAAAATACAACCACTCACCTCTTCTGTCCATTCTCATCAGTATCCACGACCTCCGGCAGGGAAACACAGTTTCCATTGCAAACCTTTACGTTAGTGGGGGACATGTTTAATACAAATTGACAGACCACTGTGGCTGATAACTAATAAATGAGACACACGGGGTATCGGGCGCCCGCTTTATAGGCGAGCGTCGACAAAATAATATTGTTATTTATCCTTTATCTACAGTAAATAAGTATCACGCAATAATTTTTATTGCCTCGGATTTTTCTCGATCACAGCAATTATTTGAGGGACTTGTGACAATGTAATTTATTTTGAATAATCAATACTTCGAATTATTACTTTGGCTTACTTCTATTGATGTTCTGTTGATGAAAGTTTTGTTTATATTCTTTTGCCGCTATAACAACAAATACTGAAAACAGAATAAAATAAATATTTAACGAACGTAAACCGCCCCATACAAGAGACGTGATTTTTTGCCGTTTGATACCAAACCCTTCGTGCGCGAGTCCGACTTGCGCTTGGCCGGTTTTCGCTATATATATCGTCACAGTATAAAATGTTTAATGAGTAAGTGATGACCTCTGTGGCTGAGTGGTTAGCCCGTAGGCGCTCAAGCTGGAGGTAGCGGGTTCGAATCCCGCCGCGGGAACAAAAAGTTTTCTAAGTTCCAGGAACTTAGAAAACTTTTTGTTCATCAAATCATGGATGTGTAATAAATATGTGTATAATATAATAAAAATCTTAATCATATGTATATTCCAGTTTTCTGGTACCTGTAATACAAGTTCTTTGGATACTTAGCATAGGGCCAGATTGACATGGTGTGAAGCGTCCATTAATATAAAAAAAATGTTTATTATTTTGACTACGGTGTAAAGTTTGTAAAAGGGCATGTAGAGTTAGAAGATAAGCTCTACATTGATGTTTTGGTGGGATGTATAGAATTTTGCACGATAACTTAAGGTTGAATATTATTAAAAACTTTTTGTGACCAGAATCTACTAATCACTATTAACTACATGCTTCAACTCATTAATTGTTAATAATTTTATGTTGTTGTAATGAATAACTCAGCATTAAAACCTGTGAAGTGAAGCGAATGGTAATGATGATTGGGGAATAAATGTGGGGAATGAATTTGGGAATAGCAAATGTTCAAAGATATCGATATCCGTGTCATACATATTTCATCATATGAAGATGTCTCCAGGTGTGATGATGGCGATGATAATGATGATTACTATAAATGGCATAGTAGCATATGCTTGCTGTTTTTTAAACAACACTGAAATTCCCAAACATGTATCTTTAAAGACTCAGGAGTTCTGTTCAGTGGTTTTGGATCCAGGGTGTACCTTGGCACAAAATCTAAATTTTTGGTAGCATATGGTTGGGTTAGTTCGAAAAAAGTCGAAATCACTATAGGCGTCCTTATACATTTCGAAGAGTTCCCTCGATTTCTCATGGAATCCATGACCAGGTCTACCATTTGGTGACAATGGGACTAACTTAGAAATAAACCTATTATAACAAAAAAGAATTATCAAAATCGGACTACACTGTCTAAAGTTATGCGTGATCATACATAAAAAAATACGAGTTTACTTGAGTACCTCCTCCGGTTAAAAAACATCCCCACTTTACGTGTGGTACCCTAAAAATATTTTTTTCGTGATTTTATTTTAAAACTTTTTCGATGCAGTAAATACACATATCCATGCAAAGTTTCACCTTTCTAGCACTAACCGTTTGGACGGTAAGCCGAATACGGACGGACGGACGGACGGACGGACATGACGAAACCTTAAGGGTTCCGAGACGTAAACTACGGAACCCTAAAAATTGGTGCTGAGAGAACGTTCTTACCTCCTTACTTTTGACTTTACCGACTCTAAATAAGGAGCCTAACATTATTATTAAATTTTTTAAACAGTTTTTACTTTTCATAACTTTTACATTTATTTATACAATGTAAATTTTACAAAATTCTAATTCTGGTAGAATTGAATGAGTAAATTAAGTTTTGTTGGTCATGAAAAAAAAAACACTATAATGGACCGCTAGGTATAGAACTGGCGATAATATAGAAAAGAGGAATACATTTTTGGACCTATATTTTAAACCTAATTTCTATATCTACTGGTTAAGGTATATAAAATATAACAAAAATATTAAGCATATTATACTATTTCGTATGCATGGATTTGTAGTCAATACACATAAGTACCTACCATATTAAAGTGATACCGCTAATAACACCAATCATTCTTCAAGTAGACCGCGATAAAATCGCTGCTTGAGTACCTACATTCTACATGATATTATTTACATTTTTTATATATTACATATATGACATTTTTTCGTCATATCCGTCCGTCCGTCGGTCTTCGGCTTACCGTCTAAACGGTAAGTATATGTATGTGTAATTACCACGCCGACTAAGTGCTATAATAAAATCACGATAGATATATTTTTTGGGGTACCTAAAAAATATATAGCAATATAGTATATATAATAATAATAATAATAATATTAATATACTATATAAATATATAGTACCTACCTACCTACCTAGCTACCTACCAACTATGCGTATAGTTGGGGTAATTTTTTGTCTTCGTCTACCCCATAGTTGCGTAGTAACTACTTATTAATCTGTGTCCGTAGTGCGGGGTATCATTAGATAGCTGTTTTATTAAAAAGTTGATAAGACGAAATCAAAACATTTAGGTGTCCGTTTGCAAGATTTCTAAGTACCAAGTAAGTACTAGTAACTAATAAGATATAGAACTTTAAAGTGAATTCTTTTTCAGGGCTTATAAATGCGTAACTTATAAAACTCCGTACAAAAATAAGTTAAAATGTAAAATCCTACTACTATTATAAATGTGAAAGTTTGTGAGGATGGATGGATGGATGTTTGTTACTCTTTCACGCAAAAACTACCCAACAGATTTCGATGAAATTTGGCATGGTGATAGTTAAGGATGTGGATTAAAACATAGGCTAATTATTCCGAAAATGGTACTATATTTACGCGAGAAAAAGCTAGTATTAGTATAACGGTACGGAAACCCTGGTGCGCGAGTCCGACTCGCACTTGACCGGTTTTTTGGTATTTCCTTTTGTCGCGGCTTATTTTAGCCAGACCTAAAAGGCCAGACCAAATTGTGACCGAAGTTGATCTAACGGGTCTATCGACGACCTAACCAGGAGGCAGGAGGCACTATACAAACCTAAAAGGTTACAATATTTTTAGATGAAATATATAAGTCAATTGAAATCGTTAAAATTGGGGTAAAATGTTATAATTATTCGTATAAGTTAGTTAACTATAGTAGGTTCTTATTAATAATAATTTATTTTCCTTGAAGCTAAAATTAGCTTCATGGAATTAAGTACCTAAGGTGTAACTAGATTTAATATTGGGTAAGTGCACAACTTTACACGGGCAAATTGTTATTTATTTAGTTAAAATTACTCATAGTTATTATAGTAGTCAGAAGCCATTATTTTAAACCGGGGACAGAACATGGCGCCAGGGTTATATATCCACCTCAAGCATATAATCGTAACAGTTTTCTTTGAAGCCTTAGCTGCATTATATAACTTACTATACACTTTTTCATAACTTGTTAGGACATGACGCGCCGAACAAGACCAACCAACATCTGGGTACATTTGTTATACTTATCCAACTCTATCTATGTATATTGTAGAGATTTCTATATTCTATGGTACTAGAATGTTCTTAGTTTCTTTATAAGTTATAACTTGGTATTCGAGTGGAGTTTGAGTTTACTAGGTAGGTATATATGACCGTTTCTTAAGACTGTAAATTAATATTATTATTAACAAGTAAGTAAGCTATGTTACTTTATTACCCAGTTGCAAACAAGAAAAGTTTTACCAAATATCTGCATAATTTTTTATCATTGCTATTGTTATAAATCAGGCTGCAAATAAGGAACAACGTCTGGGCAACTTCGGCTTCAACGTCGAAGGCTGCAACGTCGCAAAAAAATTCCCGATTTCTGGCCTCTGGAGTAATTTCCTACATTAAAGCAAATTTAGTCAATGTTTCTTTATATTTGGCCATCTTAAACGTACTTAGTTCTTCAGGAAAAATATTATTTAGTAGCTAGGTAACATAACAGAATAGGTTTACAGATCAAATCTTCTGTATACATATTCTGTTAATTAAGTATAAGTTCCTTAGTACTATTTGCCATTTGGTTTTAAGTTGCGATGATCTAGGTATTTTGGAAATGCGCATACCCTATTACGATTGTTAATTTTGGGGTTTCGTACTTTTAACAGTTAGTAACCTAACCTAACTTAACCGTCAGTTAGGTACTTACAACTTTTTTCAACGGCAACTCATTTTGTTAACAACGAAAATGCAACAGCAAATTATTACAAATCAAAGGAATGACAAATGTTTATTTTTTTCGGTCAGACCTATCAAGGATAATAAGGACTTACGTCAGTTATTAGATTAGCAGAAAATAAAAAACGGTAATGTACGAAGGGTAGCAACTTCCCCACCACATCCTATAAGGCTCGGATGAGACTCAATGTCGCTGAACTGATTTGAATAACCCATACACATTAATGGTTGTAAAGCCATAAGCCACACACTATTGTTACTCGTTTTGTCACGAAGGCAGGATGTGGGTTTTGTTCGTAACTGTTTTAATAGTTCTACTAATTCATAAAAGTTTTAAGAAGCCAAAATCGTACCCCCCCGGTAAGTGTTTTGAGAAAGTTAAGTAACAACAAATCATTTCAGATTTTTGCGCGATTTTCCAAAATACTTCTCCTATTATTTATACTCGCCGGATACCTGACGGATGCTAAAATTTTTTCATCCCACCTTACTAGCAAATTCCGGCATAACATTACTTATTATAATATGTTTAAAGTTAAAAAAAATATTTATAGGTCCTATCGTATTACCCATTTTCGGAAACTTACTATCGGTCTGGCTAGCGTTAAAGAAATATAAATTACACCATGTTGTGTGGAAGAAGTGGTCGGAGAAGTATGGGAAAATTATGGGTCTGCGTCTTGGTGTACTCGACGTCGTGGTTGTGACCGGGAAAGATCTCATCACTGAAGTATCTATGAGGGAGGAGTTTGATGGAAGACCAGATGGACTTGGCTTATTGATGCGGTCTTTTGAGAAGAAGCTTGGTAATCATTCTTGGTTTACAACATGGTAAAAGCCGAGACATAAGCTTTTGCATTGAGCTCTTAAAATGTTGTTGTTGTTAAAACGATAATTTGAAATGTAAAAACTGCGTACGGTTGCAGCCGTAACTATCTTTATATTTAATAATCATCAACAGGTTTAGTGTTCTCGGAAGGTAAAACATGGAACAAATCTAGGAAAACTGTGGTCAAATGCTTAAGAAGCTTTGGTTTTGGATCCCGTTCTATGGAGTATCATATAATAGAAGAGTGCAACGCATTGGTGGACTACTTGGTGGAAACTGCTGGAAAACCTATCAAAGCCAATGATATGTTCAATGTGACAATTATTAATATTCTGTGGAAGCTGGTAGCTGGAAAGCGGTATTTAAACCTTTAATTTGTTTTGTTGAGTTCTTTTTGAGAAACAAGTTTGCCATACGACCAGACAGATCGCAAACGTCGCAATCAACACTAGAGAGTTACAGATGCGCGGCCGGTCTGTTAAATCGCCAACCCGTTCTCCAGTCGAGCCAGCCCATTCATACTTAATCATGGTCAATTCTGTACCAAACCACGATCAATTCTGTAATGTTAGATACTATTAAATAATAGCGTCCGTGGTCCAAAGATTGAGTTGAACACCCACAACTCCACAATGTGTTTAAAATATACTTATGTAGATATACCTGCTGCTGAAAACTTTTTGAATTACCTACATTTGTATAAACGCTCCAACGAGAACTAAGCGCCAGTTCACACCGAAACGAGATGATACGCGACGTTGCGCAGAATTTTTAAGATTCAAAATTGAACTTTAGTGTAGTGACTACACAAGAAGATATACGTTTAATTGCAAGAGTTCGAATGTCAAACAAGACCGCTCTGCATAATGAAACGTGTATCTTTTTGTGTCCTGAAAATAGTTCAATTCTGAATAACTATTTTCAAAATGCAGTCACGTATCGTCGCGCTTCGATGTGAGCTGACCTTTAGAGTCATTTCACACCGAGACGCGACGCGGTTTTTAAAGTGTTAAAGTGAAACTTTTATTACATCGTCTCAAAAATTTTCGTCTGTGTGTTGCATGTCGCGTGACGGTCGGCCGCGGAGTAGGGAAAAAGTGAAAGGCGCTCGTCAGAGCAGCCAAGGCCAATATAGCGGCGCCTATAGTTCGCATCAGCTGACCGTGTAGTGTATAGACTAGTACTCATTTGTCCCAGTGCTCCACGCTATTTTGTTATTAAGTTTCACTTTTACCGTGGATTCATAAAACCACACAATCCTTTTCTTGATTGGTTTACAACCCAAAAATACTTCACATTAGTAAGGCCCTCATAAACATCTTATGCAAATAGGTTCGCTTTACCTATAGCGTGATCTAGCGGCCATATATCCATATGAGAACCAAAGTTCCTTAAGAAAATTAACTTAAAATCTAACGCATAAACAGTCTGTATATTGATAAAGACCGCATTTAACTCGTTATGTAGTTCACGCGAAGACACAAGAAGCGCATTTTCTTGTTATTAAGTTTCACTTTTACCGTGGTTTCATAAAACCACACAATCCTTTTTCTGTCTTAGCTACGACATAAAGGATGAGAAGTTGAAGCAGCTGTGCGCCCTGGTGACTCGGTCGTTCAAGTCCAACAACATGACCGGCGGGCCCATCAGCTGCCTGCCCTTCCTCAGATACGTCATACCAGACCTCATCGGGTATACGGAGTCCAAGGAGATACATAAGGAGTTACACGATTTCTTTTTGGTAAGTACGGGTCGCTTATTGGAAACTGGTAAGCCATTAATACCGACGTCCATAACCAAGCCCAACATCAGTTGAGTTACAAGTGCGTGAATGGTATTTCAAATAACTTGAATTTTAATAAAAAACTATAACCCGAGTACGTAAATTATATAGCCTATATTACCCGGGCTATTACGAATCTGTTGACACCTTATGCATTAAAATCGGACCACCGCCTTTAGTCAAGATGCATTCGATAATTTCGACAGCGATCTTCGAAATCAAAAATGTATGGGATTTGACATTAGTCATCGCATGTCAAATCCCATACATTTTGTTTTCGATCTTCGCCATATAAATACCGTTATTATATATACATATAGTATTTATCTATTATAGGTATAATAAAATATAATGAATAAAAATAAAAATAAAACTAAAAATAAAAATAAAAATGTTTATTTTCGGACAACTTATAGATCCATTAAAATTAAAATAAAATTAAAAATAAAAATAAAATGTTAGTATAGTCTTATATCTAGATGTGTTAGTACTCATATTTAACTAAAGACTTCGTAATATTAACTAAGTTGCCAACAAACGGACAGCTCCCGCCATCGGCTATCTCCTTCAGAAGACCGTCACTGCTGCCTCTTATGCGATGTAGCAATGACGCGGCTTTTTTGCGTAAGATGGCGTAAGATAATATTATAATATAATTTTATCGTATCAACTATGTGTTTTATATTTGTTAAGTATGTATATAATATGTAAGTATGTATGTAATGTAATTTGAGTAAGGATATAACAATATGAAAGTAGTGTATTTGTAAATGTGCCCGTCCTATCTGCTGTCTTTTATCCCATCTCTCTCCGTAGGGCTGCTGTAAGAAATTTATTTTTAGAAATAAGCAGTACCATTGTGTCGTCTTTCTTTGTTAAATTGTAATGTTATAATTTTTTCTTGTGTGTTAAAAATTGATAAATAAAAAAAATAATAAAGGCCCAGTAGTAGTAAGCGCTACGGTGAAACATACATACATACATAGACTGCCCTAAATCATTACCCTTTCTTTTGGCTTCGGTCTTAGTAGTAGATTTCGGTAGTCGGGTATCAAACTCAACCACAACTTGTAAGCCAACTGAATTGGATAAATATGGCGTATGATAAGGCAACAGGTATTAGGTGCAGAAATAAAGTTTTATTAAAATATGTTTTGCCAGATAATTTCCAGCTTGTGCCTGAAACGAAAATGATTCAGTTGTTTTCACGAAAATGCCTTTATGCCTCCAACATGACGTCCGCGTGATGCGTCATGTTGAAACAAAACTATTAATAACTAGCTGTCCCGACACACGTTGTTCTGCCATAAGAGGCAACAAATCGGCACTCTGCGAGATTAGGTTTTTGACGCGTTCCTGACATTTCGCATTTTGTAGTAATTTTGCAGTTGTATTTATCATTTTTATTGAATTAGGTTGATAAACTAATGCTTTAAAATTATAAAATCTTTATACCTCATGAAGTAACAACTGTTCTGGTATAATTTTAGCTTAAGAATATTATCGTAGATTGGAGTGATTCACAGTTAACTTAAAGTGATTTTCGATGTTTTTTTTGCGTAGAATAAGATTTTTTTCTATATTAAATCAAAAGATATTTCAAAATTCTAAGGCCGCTACGAACTATACGAATACGAAAACATTATCATTTAATTATTTCATTTGCTTAGAACAGTAGTTCAATCCATCAGCTGAAAAAAGTGCCTTCGCGCATTTTATGAAAATCTTTCTCTGCAATTTTGGGCTTAATTAAAAAGTTGAGCAACATTTATAAAAAGCGAGGCCGCTACGAACTAGGCCAATAGCTATTCTGCACTATTAAATATGTCAAAATTGTAAATGTATCTTTGTTTCTGAGATCAAGACCGCCATAATTGGACATTTTACGCAAAAATCACAGTCGCCTCTTAAGTATTATCAGGAATAAATAAATAACAAACAGTTAAATTGAAGGCAGCTATAAATATTTGACAGTCAAGTGACGAATTGAACACAGTGAACAGTTTGTATGGGAATATTCAAACGTCGTTTTTAGTATTTTCCCCGCAGTTATTTTCCGTATAAACCTTTCCTAAACTTATATTTCTTAATATATTATACAAAAAAAAAGCCAAATCAGTCCAGCTGTTTTCAAATTGTAAAATTACAAACAGACACTTTAATTTTATTTAATAAAAATAATATATATTTTATAATATATATTATATTTATTAATATAGTAGATATAGATAGAAGAAGAAGAAGAAGATAATTAATAGCCGACAAGACAGGTAATTATGGGTATAAATTACTAAAATGTAAATTTTCCTTTCGCAGGAGACGATCGAGGAGCACAAAGCGAACGTCGATCCCAAGAATCCGAGAGATGTCATTGACATACTTTTGGCAGATATGATGCAAAATAAAGAAGATACTTGTGAGTTCTTTTGTGATCTTATAAGCAAGAATAAAGGGTCAATTCACACCATAGCGAAACGACACGCTACATGGAGCTACATTTTTAAGATAGCTATTCAAAATTCAACATTATTCATTACAAAAGAAGATATGTACACGTTTCATTGAAAGAGTTCGACTTTTCGTTTCACCATCGCTATGCAGCGCGGTGAAACATGACATTGGTGACATTGTAACATCGTTACAAGAGGCTGCTGCTGACAGCTATGTTGGACGTGGTGGTCGTGGCAGTCAGCCGTGGTCGAATGTAATAAGTATGTTCGTAACTCACAGGAATGCTAGGCAGAAATTTTTGACCTGGGTCTGCTACGGTAGACCCAGTAGTGGTAATATATATTTATAATGAAATGCATTTTGTTAGAATAACCAGGAATTAATTAAAATGAACACTTTGGTAACTAAAAATAAAAATAAAGATTTTTAAGGTTTTTGGAAACAAACTAAAAAGTTAAACACAAAACCTATAGCGTTCCGATGAGTATTAACGGCATCATTGATGCGAAATATATCGCGAATCAGAGTGCTAAATGTGACTTATTGCATGTCGCGTGACGGTCGGCCGCGGAGTAGGGATAAAGTGAAAGGCGCTCGTCAGAGCAGCCGAGGCCAATATGGCGGCGCCTATAGTTCGCATCAGCTGACCGTGTAGTGTATAGACTAGTACTCATTTGTGCCAGTGCTCCACGCTATTTTGTTATTAAGTTTCACTTTTACCGTGGTTTCATAAAACCACACAATCCTTTTCTTGATTGGTTTACAACCCAAAAATACTTCACATTAGTAAGGCCCTCATAAACATCTTATGCAAATAGGTTCGCTTTACCTATAGCGTGATCTAGCGGCAAATCAGCGCCATCTAGTGTGCCATATGAGAACCAAAGTTCCTTAAGAAAATTAACTTAAAATCTAACGCATAAACAGTCTGTATATTGATAAAGACCGCATTTAACTCGTTATGTAGTTCACGCGAAGACACAAGAAGCGCATTTTATTGTTATTAAGTTTCACTTTTACCGTGGTTTCATAAAACCACACAATCCTTTTTTTCTTTTCGCATTCGATCGTGAGCGCGTTTGGCGCTTACTAGGAATTTTTATGTGATTTGTACAGCGCCACCTAGTTGTAAAAGCGACAACTAGGTCAAATATTTACACATACAAATTCCTAGTAAACGTCAAACGCGCTCACGATCGAATTGAAAAGAAAAAGTCACACATAGCACTCTGTTTAGATGTCACTTTCAAGTGGAGTCTCCGCTGAATAGTGAGTTTGAGAAGACCAGGGGTGCAGAGGCCGTAGTGTTAACGGTGCCTGAGCGCGTCACACCAAAACAAGTTGCTCTTAAAATAAAAGGTATGACACGAGGAAAGTCGCCCGGACACAACGGCCCCAGCATAGAACATTTTCAGTACTCGGGGCCACATCTCCCAAGGCTCTTGGTTCTGTTATTTACGTTGTGTATTAGGCACTCCTACCTGCCAAACGAGCTGGTGAAGACGGTTGTAGTTCCTATAATTAAGAATAAGACTGAAGATAGCTCCGATAAGTGCAACTACCGCCCGATATCATTAGCTACAACCACATCTTAGGTACTTGACAGCATGCTTGAGAGACAACTTAAAAAACATCTAAATTTGCATGATGTACGGTTCGGTTTCAGGTCAGAACTCTAAACAGAATGTGCGATTATGTCTCTCTGGCAGATTGTCAAGTATTACACAGATGGAAGTACGCCCGTGTATGCAGCCTTTCTTGATCTCTCCAAGGCATTTGATCTGGTTAGGTACGATATCCTATGGCATAAATTAAAAGACGCAGACGCATTCTTAAATATTGGTATGATACCAAACTAACCGGGTCAAATGGCTCCGTGAACTCTCTGCCGAGTACAGGTTGGAGTGAGGAGTATGCGAGGATGCACGGTCTCGTATATAATGTGAGAAAAAGCGACCTCTTGATATTTCAATCCAGGGGTCGTAAACTGAGAGATGTGGCGCCAGTACTGCTCAATGGTGTTGCTCTTCGATGAGTAAAAGAGTTTAAATACCTCGGTCATGTGGTCATCGAGGATTTAAAAGACGATGGAGACATAAAAATGGAGAGGAGAGTGATGGCGGTCCGCTGTAACATGTTGGCACGCAGATTCGCGAGGTGTAGTACAGATGTTAAAATTACACTCTTTAAAGTGTTTTGCCAAACTGTACACCTGTAATTTGGGGGCCAGCTACACGCAGCGGGCCATCAACGCTCTCCGAATACAGTAAAATAACGCGTTCAGGACGCTGGTGGGGCTTCCTCGCTGCTGTAGTAGGTTTGCGATGTTCTCACATGCTCACATATATAATTTTCAAACCGTGCTGCTGCGTCGCATGGCATCGCTGATGTTCCGCACGCTCCCACGCGTGCGGAACACGCGACACACATCCCACCCCCAACCACCATCCTGATCATGCTCAGCGCCAAGCTGGACAGCCCCCTTCTGCGTCACTGGGTTCAAGCACACGTGCGTGTGCCCGGAGCCCCAGAGGGTGGCAAATACCTGAATTAAATATCGTCTGTATACTAACAATATTATGGGCTACGCCTCAAACATATTTTATTGTATTTTTTTTAGCACATGTGCAATGTATGATTGATGTCATATGAATAGTGTATATTTTTGTGTAGTGAATAAAGTTCAAAGTTCAATAGCCATTTTAAACACGCAGCTCCGCGTAGCGTCGCGTATCGTCGCCGTGTGAACCGACTTCAATTCTTTTACAGTAATAAATATTAGGTTAATGGATATAAAGTGGAAACTTTAAAGCAGCTTAAAACATGCGCCTGAAGCGAATTTAGCGATTCATATTAACTGTACGAAATATTAATGATTTTGCAAAATGTTTGTTGCGTCAACATTACTACGCCGAATTTGTAACCATTATTATCAAAAAGAAATCCAAAGGTCGAATACTTATATCTATAACCAGCACATTTTTGGAAATTGGTCAAAAAATGTTATGATTAACTAGACTAATGTACAATTTATTGACTAGGTGGCTGTTAAATATGTTATTAATTTTAAAAATCTCTTATGTTCTTTATTTTTCTCCTTATAGTTACAATGGAAGAACTACACGTCATATGCTTAGATCTGCTAGAAGCTGGTGTAGAAACGGTTAACAATACGATGGTATTTCTACTGATACACCTACTGATGAACCAGGATGTCCAAAAGAAATTACAGAGGGAAATCGACGCTGAAGTGGGCTCGAGAAAACCTATTCTGGACGACCGATCGAGGTTTTTATTCTTTGTTTTAGATATTATAATTAATAAATTTTAATTTATGTTTGACTAGATGTTGCCCGCGACTTTCTGCGTGGAATTCCGTAACTAACCTAACCTACCTACCTAGGGAGCGTTCAAGTATTACGTAACGCACTTTGGGGGGAGGGGTTTTTCTCGTAAAACGGTACATGGTAGGGGGGGCCGCACAACGCGTTACGTAACATTATCTTTTTCTACTTAAATAAAAAATGACCAGTATAAGGGGGTATGTTTGGTCGGTTTATTAAATTTTAGTCTTATCCCGCCACTGTGCTGCGTGATGTTAGAATGCCTAAATCTTTTTAAATCTTCAAAAATTGCGTTACACGTTACTTGAACGCTCCTCTACCTACATGCACTTACAGTTTCGAGACCAAAAACTACACCTGCAACTTACTTATGATATTGAAAATTTACAATAGGTACACGTAACACCATAGAGGCATATTATGCTACTAATTTAAATGTCACTTATTCACCCTGCAATAAAGAAATACAACGACTTACTTATTTGGTCAATTTTTTTGTTTGCGTTTATATTACACTGGACTGGAACCATAGACGTGCATATTATAGACGAGGCATGTTGAGGCAAAAACTGTCACCACTTAAATGGCCCCACTAATTGGAGTTTTTGGGGCCATTTTGACATATATTTTTTTTTTCTTGTTCCCCTACCGTAAGCAGGGACAATTGTTTTCGTTTCTTTCAGTTTCTGCTTACATATTTTAAATTATTTCTAATACAGTGTTTTTTTAATTCTACTATCTGACATCATTTCTATATTGCTTACATTAATTCGCTTTACTAATTGATTTTACATTTCTCTTTTTATCATACTTTACATTTTATACTTCTTAACATTATTTTCAATTTCATTTATTAACAGATTTTATTTTGCTTTTGATCTATTCTTTACTTTACTTATTTATATTACATTTCTATTACGTTCTCAACTATCTTACTTTTAACCTGCATACATTCATATAATTTCTTTTTCTTATCTAAAATCTCACTTTTCCTCTTACATTTATGTATATTTACATCTATAGATTTACATCATTGGCATTTTACATTTCTTATTTATTTCTATTTTTACATTACATTATTTTGTCTATTATATTTTACATTTCTTTTTTATACTTATTGTCATTATTTCCAATTACATTTATTTATTTATTTATTTATTTCTATTTTTACATTAATTCACATTACCTTCATTATTGGCAATTTCCATTCACTTCAATTAATTTCAATTCAATTTCACTTTACCCTTACATTTCTATTTTAATTTATATTATGTTTAGCTATTATATTATTTTCCTAGCTCCATCATTCTTTTTAGTTTTACTTTCCGTTTCTTGTGCCTCTATTTCCCGCTTTTCCATAAACCCTAACACTTTCATTTTTATTTTCCTTGTTACATTATTATCATTCATTTCTTGTTTTTGTCTCAGTCAGTCTCAGTTAAAGTCCCCTCGTCTATTCATCCAGGTCGAAGTGTCCGCCCCGACAATTCGTATGCTTAAGATTCATACTCATATGAATCCTTCGCATTCTTTGTGAGACTCCATGGCGCGCACATACGCTAATAGTCCAGTTTCGGTTACTATGGCTATATATGCTAATTTATGTCACCATAATCATATATATGCCTAGCTTCCCCCCAACAGTGTCGCACTGTCCACTTGTTTTGCTTAATTGGTGTTTTTAAAATGCATTTTTAACTACATCAATCTTCCTCCGGACAGTGCTGACACTATTGGTCCTCCGGACTATACGCGACTGTTGCGCGCGCCATAGCGTCCCACTTCTGCCGGACCGGGCACTCCGCACTGAACGCATTGTGTTCCGTGTTTTTGCTGCCGGCCCTCTCGCAGTTTAATAAATAAAAAATAAAGGTGTATAAAAATATCACAGACAATTTCGCTATAGATAAGTCATAAATTTAAGTATCAAAAAATATAACAGTTTATCCACTAGGTATAGCTATGCTTATATTTGTCAGTTGTTCCAAAGGATACAACTTGTCCTACAACTTAATTTTGGTTTTTCAACCTCGTTTTTTGCCGATCCTGACGCCCTTCGTCGGTCAATCACACCTATTCCTAGCCTAAGGTTTAGTTATATTTTTATAATGTTCCTATGCCATTTTGACATTTGAGGTCCATACCTGATACCTTGATTTCACCATTGAAATCAAGATGGCTGACATTTGAAGTATGGTGAAAACCAAGATGGCGTAACTTTTTCTTGTATGAAGATTTATTCTGTCAAATGTACGTCATAGCCTATCTTTAGTTTTGAAATCTTTGACTGGAACAGAGTAAACCTTATTCTCCGTAGTTCATTCATATAATAGTTTATTCCAAAACAGCCTCCGTGGTCCAGTGGTTTAGAGCTTGGCTCTCGACTTGGAGATCTTGGGTTCGATTCCCGCGTTGGAACAACAAATAATGTTGTTTCCAAGTTTGGTTAGGACAATGCAGGCTGACCACCTGATTGTCTGATAAGAAAGGTGATCCATGTGTCGGATGGGCATGTCAAAAGTCGGTCCTGCGCCTGATCTTTCGCTCAACTAGAAAAGGGAAAAGAGAGCCCTCTTGTGTACTGCGCATACACTTGGGCACTATAAAATAACTCCTGCGCAGCTGGCCTAGTTTCAATGAAACCGGCTATTGTCATCTAGTGTGTGGAGCTATTATCATTAATATATTATTCTATTTTGTCATATGTTTTTTTGCAAGAATGGTGTATACTGAAGCAGTAATATTGGAGACCCTGAGGAGGTCAACAGTAGCAGCAATGAGTATACCGCACAAGGTAATGGAAGACGCCAAACTAGGAGACTACGTTATACCAAAGGTAATTTAATTTTTTAGGGTTCCGTAGTATCGATTTTCCACCCGAATGTTTATAAATAAAAACTATATTTCAGTATGTCATGTGTTGTCTATTAATGTAAGCGTCTATTATTCAAATATAAATCTTACATACAATGTTGTATCGCACTATTTTTACCCCACTGCGGCGAAGCCAAAAGGAAGGGTAATTTTGGAAGTCTACGTAATTATGTATGTATGTGTGTTTGTTCCAATAGATTCGTAATAATAGCCCGGATAACATAGGCTACATCACGGATAAGATAAATGAGGTTGGATTGGCAACCGTGACACTTTTACTTGAAAACCAGCGTCGCCGCCTGTCTCCCACCAATGTACTCCACTACATAAGAAATAATAATACATACAGGAATTACGCACACTAATTAACAAATCACACCTAGAACAGAGGGCTGCGATTTGGTACTCACACTACGTTGAGTCGGTAACGTTACGACACAACCACATGCTCAAAATTCACACGCACGCTAGGGCTTGCTATGGTCGATAGGAATTTTCGATAATGAAAATGGTCAAACTTGAATCTTGAAATCATCTTAGTTTCAGTTAGATTTACGATTTATGAGCCCTAACTTTTGAATGCGGCGGGGGGAGTAGCGGGGCAAGTATGGTTGCGCGTGTACAATATGTGCATCCCCACTATTTTTGCCGAGGACTCATCGTAAATCGTAAACCGTCCTGTAGCTATTGGTAATTGAATGAAAAATTTTACGGGGAACGGGAGCACTAGTAATTTTATATTAACTAAAACATTGTGTCAAAGGCGAATTTAATTGGTATTGGGATAGAAAATGAAAAAAAATATCAACATGTATTACCTTTATTTGTAATCAAAAATAATAAGAAAATCAAAGCAAAAACTCTTAGGTAGAGGCTGTGACTATAATGTCCGGTAGGTCGGGAAAAATTCAGAGCATTGAAAATAAAACTCTGCGCTAATACAATAGAGCTGAAAATCCGAGTATCCAGTGTCAAGCTGTCATATAATATGACAGTCAAATGACATTTGACTTGAAGAATAAGGCAGTGTTCTATTTTTAGCACTCTGCATTTTCTCCGGCCTTCCGGATTCCGGATCATATCGTCCCAGCCTTATCTCTTTAACCATTAGTCCAAATTATGCGCAGTAAAAGGAAATGATCTCATGTTTTACACATTAGAGACGATATCTCTATAGTCTTATTTTAATAGAAAAATCATAATTGTTGATAATAATATGACCAATAAACATAATATTATTTATGACTTTTTTGCAGGCACTATCAAACTCTAAAACTTTTCTCTAGAACTCAATAATAAATATCTCATCGTTAAGGTTTCTTTTTAAGCTTAAGTTAAGCGTTTCTCAAACACGATATCGTTTGCCTTTTTTTTTCGATTTAATTATTTTGCAAATCCGACTACCACGGAAAAGATTTACAATTTTTCGGGTATGTGGCTTTCTATTGGTAAAAGAATTTAAAAAATCGATTGAAGTAGACCCAGAGAATAACCCCTTACAATCTCGGTAAGTCACAAACTCACAAAGAAACAAGCTTTACCTATTTATAATATTATATTATTATAGTCCAAATGTTAGCCACGACTTCGTACTCGAAAAAGAATAATAGTAGCCTATGTGTTAATCCAGAGACTAAACTACTACCTCCTACCATATAGAATTTTATCAAAATCCGGTCAGGTGTTATTACGTGCGTGAAACGGACGTTTTACGTGAAAGTGTAACGAACATCCATACATCCATACTTACATAAAACCTTCGCGTTGCTAATATTATAAGTAAGGGTAATATCAACGTCGTCGTGTTATAATGATTTCGATTTTTTTTTGTTGAATAGGAAAACGTTGTAGGTATTAGGCGTATAGATTTTGACCTTAAAAATATTTGGGATGGTTGTCACCCATCCTAGTTGAATCCACGACCGGCGTTGCTTAATGTGAGCTAGCGCTACGACCATAATAGAACTTCCCACTTATTCCTCATGGTATTAATACATCAATGTATAGGTTAATACCTACGTAAAGTTTCAGCCAATTCAACTGATCAGTTATTTTATAGCATTTTATATGTTAAATTCTTTAGACTGACATAACTTTTATATCTATAAACCGATTGAAATGAAAAATTTCATTCAATTTTATGTGCAGCAAACCAAAACGCATTAGTGAAAACCGGTTTTCAAATCGGTTAAGCCGTTGACTTCGTACGCGCAAAACAAATATTGCAGGAACGTACATTTTTCCGCAATTAAAAGTAGCCTATGTGTGAATCCAGAGTCTAAACTACTACCATACCCAATTTCATCAAAATCCGTCCAGTATATTCTGAGATTAGCGCGTACAAACGTACAGACAAACAAATAACAGACATACAGACAAAAATTCTAAAAATAATTGTTTTGGGTTCTATGTCGTTCATAATTATAATGTAATTATATTATATTTCATATTCATAACTATATGAACAGATAGATGTTTATTATCTGCTGATGATGAATAATTGATGACGCACAAACTTGTGGCTGATCTCTTCAGAGATATGTTGAAAATAGTGTTGTGCGCAAGTTGTCTCTCGATATTTGATATTTAGGGACGTAATCGATGGTTATGATTTTTTTTTTTTTTTTCTGTCATTCCACCAAATCAGTATTTTTCAGGGAACTGTTATATTGCTGTCTGCCTATGATTTACATAATGGCGATCACTGGAAGGAACCAACGTCTTTTCGTCCAGAACGTTTTATTACAGCAGATAACAAAATAAGACATGACGATAGCCTTCTACCCTTTGGATTAGGTGAGGAAAATATTTTTAATATATAGCAACTTAGAATATCTTTAATGACATCTTTTTCTAATAATAGTTAATGCTTAACACTGATAAAATGGAGAAGAGACACCATCTTTTGAAATTTAAATTAATTTTTTCTTTTCAGGTAGACGAAGGTGCATGGGAGAAGCTTTAGCAAGATCTGAATTATTCATATTCTTGACTCATCTGATGCAGAGATTTACTATCAAGGTGCCAGAAGGCAATCCGTTACCGTCTACGGAGCTAATCGACGGGATCACTCTGTCGGCTCCAGACTTTAATATTATATTTGTACCGAGATTTTAAAGTTGCAAAGAAATAGTACGAATTCATAATCAGTATTATTTTAAAAATCATAATGTTGATTAAAGTATTGGGTGATTTGGTGACGGATTAATAAAATGTTAATTGGTTTTTGAATTATGTTATTTAATTTGATATCGATAGATTAATTTGATAATGATAGAAAGAGTCAAGAGTAGTCAACGGGCACCTTAAGCGTGCCCTTCTCTAAAAATCGATTTGTAACGCGCATGCGTCAGCACCTCTTAAGTAATTATTACCTTCTGTCAAGCTCAGCCGGGCCGAGCTTGTAATAATAAAAAATAAACTATGTAAATACAAAACATCGTGAAGCGTTAATACATAAATCTTTTAACTACAAACAGTCATTCGCCATCGATACCGAGTTATTATAATTAACTAAATGTATCCTAATAAATAAACAAAAATGTGTTGGTCCTATAGTAATATAACTTAAATAACAATTTATGTAATACCGCGGGGGAAGTTTACGACAAGTTTGTGCGTAATTTTTTCAAAATGGCGAAGTGTGGATATCATGAGTGCGTCGGTAGTACAGAGTGAAATATGAATGAAACACTGGGCAGGGGCTACGCCCGCATTGAAGCGATCCGTGCGGCCCGAGGCGAAGCCGTCAACATGTCGGAGCCCGGGGCTCCGCCGGCGGACCGGTACAACTCCGTCTACCTCACCCTTTTCGTGGCTGGGGCGGCGTTCTTGCTGCCCTTTAACAGGTGGGTAGCACCCAAAGCCCAACTAAATAAGAAAATAAAATACTCACCTTCCTAATGGTTAAATTTACAGTGCAGCAAATTTTATGTTATTTATTGATTTAACCTTTTGCCTCTAATAATCAAACTACTCAAACTAATTTTCAAACTATCGATATATTTTTACACAACACAAAAACGCCACGCCACGCCACACACCATTGTAAACAATAACACTTAATATTAGGTCCATACATATAAAATTGGCGTTTTGTCGTACTGGCCACTTTGATCTCAAATATATCTTCTTTGGTTAGGAATTCCAATTTCAAATTAGTACCGCTATTTACTCATGCATTTGTGTTTCGAAAACCGTAATTCATTTGTTTTTCCTCGTTTTGTTTTTTCTTTGCGTCACTCTGTTTACAAAATGGAAAACTTGAATTATCGTATTATTTTCGAGTACGATTTCCACCATGGCACCAGTGCTGCAGAAACGGCTCGAAGGATTAATGATGTGTATGGCAGCGGTGTCGCTAGAGAAAACACAGTGCGTTTTTGATTCCAACGTTTTAGTTCTGGAAATTTCGACCTGCAGGACAAACCCCGTGGACGGCCGGAGACCAAAGTTGATAATGAAGAATTGAAGGCTATTGTGGAAGCGGATCCATCGCAAACCACGTCCGAGTTAGCTGCAAGCTGCGGTGTTAGTGATAAAACTGTTTTAATCCACTTAAAGCAAATTGGGAAGGTGAAAAAGCTTGAAAGCTGGGCACCTCATGGATTGCAAAATTTTGTGTAGCAAACCGACAAACGCGCGTCGACTGCTGCGTTACATTATTCAACCGGCACAATAATAAAGGGATTTTAAATCGAATCATTACCTGTGATGAAAAGTGGGTCCTGTACGATAATCGGAAATGCTCATCGCAATGGCTATAGAACCCTAGCGAACCAGCCAAAGCCTGCCCCAAGCAAAAATTGACTCAAAAAAAGGTAATTGTGAGCGTTTGGTGGACTAGTGCCGGTGTCGTTCACTACAGCTTTATTAAATCTGGCCAGACGATTATGGCAGAATATTACTGTAAATCATGATGGAAAAGCTAGCTGCTAAACAACCGAGGTTGGTCATTCGCTCTAGGTCACTGTTGCTTCAGGACAACAATAGACCACACACTGCACAACAGACGGCTACGAAATTAGAGGAGCTTCAATTAGAATGTCTAAGACATCCACCGTACCTACTCCCCGGACCTTGCTCCAACAGATTACCATTTTTTTCGAGATTTGGATAACTTCTTGCAAGGGAAAAAGTTCAACTACGATGGGGCAGTCCAAGGCGCCATCAAAGATTTTATTGATTCCTGTCCGAATGGTTTTTTTAGTAAAGGAATCAATGAACTACCTATGAAATGGCAAAAGTGCATAGATATCAATGCTATATACTTTGATTAAATAAATATATTATGTTTGAAAAAAATCGTCTTTATGTTCCTCCTTTACAAAACGTCAATTTCATATGTAATGACCTAATATTAGGTCTTTACCTATGAAATTGCCGTTTTGTATGAAAAAATTTAAACGATTTTTTTTCATGTATTTTTTATTTGTATTAATCGAAGTAATCACCCATGCAATCAATGCATCTTTGCCAACGCAGTGGCAGTTTATTGATGCCCTTCTTAAAGAAATCAGCTGGACGGGAGGCAACAAATTCTTCAAAGGCATTTTGTACTGCCTCTCGGGTATTGAATTTTTTTCCCGCCAATAAGTTATCCAAATTCTGGAAAAAGTAGTAGTCTGTAGGTGCAAGGTTTGGTGAGTAGGGCGGATGACGGAGAGCTTCCAACCCCAGTTCTTGCAACTTGGAGACCGTCTGCTGTGCAGTATGAGGTCGCGCGTTGTCGTGCAGGAGCAGCGGAGACGAGCGATTGACCAATGCTGGTTGGAGATGTGCCAGCTTCTCCATCATTGTGTTCAGTTCTTCACAGTACACATCTGCAGTAATGCTCACCCCGTTTGGTAAGAAGCTGTGATGAATCACACCGGTGCTAGACCACCAAACAGTGACCATCACTTTTCTAGGGGTAAGTTTTCGTTTAGGGCATTGTTTAGGTGCTGAACCAGGATCCAACCAACTTGCTGAGCGTTTGCGGTTATCAAACAGAATCCATTTTTCATCCCAGGTAACAATGCGGTTCAAAATTCCTTCATTTGTGTGTCTGTTGAGCAGTGCAAGGCACGTCTCGACGATTACTTCGCGCTAGCGATCATTGAGTTCGTGGGGCACCCATTTGTCAAGCTTTTTTACCTTGCCAATTTGACTTTTGATTAGTTTAGGCACTACGGTGGAACAAACATACATACATACTGCCATAATCATTACCCTGCCCTTCCATTAATACTTTTTACCCGACTACTTCGAAGCCATGGCCGTAGTCGGGTAAAAAGTATTAATGATTCGAAGAAAGCTATAAAAACATTATTTTTTAAATTGATGGGTAAAACTTTCTGCTGAATAGATCTCTAAATTACAACAAACTTTCCAGTTTCATCATGGCGGTGGACTACTTCCAGCACCACTATCCCAACACGACGATAATGTTCGACATGTCCACGGTGTACATCGCGTCCGCCTGCGTCGCCGTCGTCGTCAACAATCTGCTGATAGACCTCTTCACCTACAACACGAGAATCACCTTTGGTAAGTTCATGGATTCACGGTCCCAATTATCGTAAACCTCCAATAAAATCAAATTTTAAAATAAATATTCTAATGTTACCATGTTATGTTTCTATGTTATGAACCTTAGTATGTAAGTTAATATGTTCAATTTAACCAACTACCTGGGCGTCAAATCTCGTACCTCGAATCTCGGTTCGGTTGTGAGTCTGTCCCGCTCGCGTGCGCACGATTTGAGCATATCCGAATGAGTCAGCGGCCAGCGCGAAGAACTTTAAGTCGAGCAGCATAATATACAAGAACAAAAGGTGGACGGATACACGGACGAAGATATTTTGGCAAATATAGAGCCTACATGTTCACGATTTTTAGATTTTGATGATATTTAACTTGTGATTAATGCTGTCATTAATCACGAGTTATTATATAGTTGTTTTGTTTTAATTTTGCGACTGTGATTTTCAACAATTATGCACTTTAAATAATTTTTATTTACATTTAAATAATTTTAGCTGATTTGTTTTAATTTTTCGACTGTGATTTTATACAATAGTACGGGAGCCCTAGAACAATTTTTTTTTATTACTATCAAGCTTATTTTTTGTGAGTAGCTTCATTTTGATATGACGAACAACATTTGTATCTACGAAAAATCTTGAAAGTGGTAGGTAACAGAGATAGAAAGGATTTCATACTTTGCTTTGACAGTACTAAAATATGGATTGTTTTATTTGTAGGACAATGTTACTCTTATATAATACATATAACTAATAACCTATCAATATACAAAAAATCAGCTCGTTAGGGTTCCGTTGTTGGGTTCTGTAGTCAACCAAGTTTTGTTGATTACAGAACCCTAAAACGGAACCCTAACGAGCTGACCCCCCTTTGTTCTAGGGCTCCCGTACTACAATTATGTCATTTTAAGATTTTTTTATTTACATTATAATTTTAGTTGATTTGTTTAAATTTTTCTACAAATATTTTATATAATTATCTAGTTTTAAGTATTTGTAAGTAACCCGTTGCACAAACAATTATGGTCGCCGTCAATCTCTATTTGTAATAACTTACTATTATTTATTTAACAAATGCACTTATAAATATCAAAAGTAGATGTTGTCCGATTCTCCACCCTAGCCGATATGCTTACTAAGATTCACGAAAATCGGTCTAGCCGTTTCAGAGAGTTCAACCACGCACACCGTGACACGAGAATTTTATATATTAGATATAGTGTTATGTTAATTTTAAAGTTATAATATGCTATATTGTGTAATTTAAATCAAGCTGTGATTCTATAGTAAGAAGTCTGATAATATAATATATGTTTTTTTTTAATAAATGATATTTCTTTATACAAAATATTTTTTATTTCTACTTGTTACCACTTTTCTATACGCCTGTATAAGTAAATGATTAGACTAAACATATTTAATAAAATTCGTGGTTCGAATCCACTCACACCAAAAAAGAATTACATAGTCGTTTCATACCACTCCAACGCACCGCGGTATGAATCAGGCAATTCAAAAACAATACTTCGCTGTTTCATCCCGCGGTATGAAAAATGTGTGGTATGTAACGGGAACGACCCATACGATTACTTTCTGCGGACCTAAAATGGTCACATTTTGCAATTCCTCTCAAATCAATTCATAAAACGAATTGTCAAAACTGACACTACTGACGAATGTCAAATTAGTACGAATTGTGCGAATTACTAGACATGAATTGCAAGCAGAGTCACCATTTTCGATACGTTATTATGCCTCTCCTTCTTATTAATTATTGTAAAGTGAATAATATTAAATGTCTTGTAAATATCTAAAAGTGTATTCGTAATAAATATTGAAATATGATTTCGTTTTTTATTTTACATAATTTTACAAAAACACAATTATTTGACTTACACGGTTTCTGATGAGAGTCGTGTCTGTTGTTAGTATTATAAATAAATAGTAGATGGCACCACATCGCCTTCGATTTTATATTAATACAAGCAGTCTACAATAGATGTCGCTAAATAGAATTACGTAACTTTGTAGAGGTGAGGCGGGGTGGTGAGGTAGTGAAATCCTCAAGGTCGTTTGCTCGGGGGACGGCTTTATGGAACCGAGAATCAAGGTACGAGAATTGAAGCCCAGGTAGTAGGTTAAATTTAACATATTAACTTATAGTACCTGGGTAACCGAGCTTAGCTCGGAGTTCTCGGAGTTAAAATATTTATCTGACCGGGATTTTAACCCGTCACATTCCGAATTTTCGAACAAAGAAAAAATTATACATAAGCATACCAAACTGCCAATCGAACCACCAAGCTTTTCCACAATATAAAAATCCGGAACGCAATGAAATTGTAACCTTATCTATACTAATATTACAAATAGAAAGAGTTTGTTTGTTTGAATGAACGCGAATCTCGTGACTGGTTCGGAATAAAATTCTTCCAGTGTTAAATAAAATTCATTCATATTAGAAGGCTATGTTATGAAAATTTCCTTTTACGCGATGTCACAGGCAAAAGCTATGTACTTAGTTAATTATTTTAACAAAATATTTTAATTATTAGGAATTCTCCTATCTTTGGCGACCATGCTGTTCGTGGCGGTCTGTAACATCGGCTGGGATGGTTTCTCCACCAACGTCTCGTACACCATCAACCTGGTTGCCATAGGCGTGGTTGCGTTCGGTTGTACCGTCCAGCAGGCGTCCTACTACGGGTTCACTGGTTGCCTACCACCGCGATACACCCAGGCTGTTATGGCGGGAGAAAGTAAGTTTTTTTTTTTAACTTTTTCAGATCTTAACAAACATCAACCACTGTTCTTTATAGTTCTGGATATAACCAACTAAAGACATTTAACACTAGGTGATGGTCTACTTTACTTTACACAACTTAAAAAAGTTTTAAAAGATTTTAATACTTATATCCGACGCGACGAGCTTCTTTTTGTTCTGTTGCTAACACTGTAGCTAGATAATTAGAGTTACGAATACGATATTTATAAAGATCAAAATACCTAATTAACTACTTATTATAAACTCTGTAGTACAATTCTTATCAACATACAGTGCGTTTCTATTCCATAATATTTAAGAACTATACGGCAGTCGCGAAGCGTGAGATTTGCGGAATGGCAAGCCGCGTAAGCTCATATCTAATTTAATACAGAATAACAATATTTTATTTTGATTGCACTTAGCACTATTACTATTACTATACACTATTATTAAGTAATAGTCTTAAGGGAAGCCGATATGATGTCGAGTTTTATACATGCCTCGCTACTGCTTTACTCTATTATACTGTCCTACTACTATTGAATATATATTGTATTGAATTAAATTGTATAATTAAAATTGTATTGAACTAAATGTGAAAGTTTGTGAGGATGTATGGATGGATGGATGTTTGTTACTCTTTCACGCAATAACTACAGAACGGATTTCGATGAAATTTGGTATGGTAGTAGTTTAAGCTCTGGATTAAAACAGGATACTTTTTATCATGAAAAAGCACCGTGTTCCCATGGGATACCAATTACCCGATACTATATTTACGCGGGCGGAGCCGCGGGCAACAGCTAGTAATATATAATCTTATAATGTTACTTTTATCATTATTACTAGGTGCCGCAGGGTTCTGGGTTTCCCTGGATAGGATCGTAACCAAGTACTGGTTCAAGCAGCCGAAGCGCAGCACGTTCATGTTCTTCATCTTCTCCATCCTCATCCTGCTGGGCCACTCAATGTTGCACCACGTGATGATGAAGCACCCCCTGGTCCAGCACTACCTGAGGCTCACCAACGAGTCCCGCCACCGACGCCGCATACAGTTACACTTAAATCCCACTGAGGATGCTACTTTGGTTAGTATAAAATCATAATCCTGGACCCAAAATAAATTGCAATTCATCTGCTTTATGATCATTAAATACGGCAACAAAATCTATCATTTGTTTAGGAATAAGGTGCAACATTGCCACTAAGAACTTATGTGGGAATAGTGAGAGCCCCAAAGGGAGATCTCCGACCGAGCGAGGTGGTATGCTCGGTCGGTTATTAAATAGCTATACTAGAATCATATTATAATTAATTTGTGAAGTAAAAACTTTGTGTACAGTTTTATGAGAATTGTGCGAATGGAGGAGTATGAAATTCGGCACTCGCAAAGTTTATGAAATTGTTAAATCCCCCATTGTTTGTTACGAGACGGTCTCCGAACATGTAAAATTTAAAGGAATGTCAACATACAATATTTTATGTTACAGATGGAAAGCGAGGCGGGCGAGGCAAGCTACGGAGTGCTCAAGTTGCAGAGCCCTGTCGCCTCTACTACCGGGACAGGTAAGGACCCTAGTTCTTACAATTTTTAGGCCGTAGTTCACGTCTCGGAACCCTTATAGTTTCGTCATGTCCGTCCGTCTGTCTGTCCGTCTTCGGCTTACCGTCCAAACGGTTAGTGCTAGAAAGATGAAACTTTGCATGAATATGTGTACCACGTCGACAAAGTGCTAAAATAAAATCACAAAATATATATTTTTTGGGGTTCTGGATAAACACATAGGCTGCATTTTATCTCAAAAGCGTTCAGTTTTCCCGTGGGATGATGTATATCATATACATATATATACACGACTCGCGGGATAAAGTTAGTTGTTTATAATATGATTACTGTGTTTTGCGCACACGGAATTCATAATAAACCTAGTATTGTTTCCAATCTAGACCTCATAACACGCCTAATAGGTTTAATTGATACATTATGTATAATTGAATATTTCTAAATCAGGAAGTGACTGCAGGAGTGCAGCAAAAACTGCAATCTGTTCCATATTTCCGTAAATGAGAGTAAATAAAGTTAAAACAAAGAGAGCAATTAAATAAGCTGTTATTTTAAATTCAAATTAATTCTCAAGAACACAATAGTAAAAAACAAAATGCTTAATATAGCAAAACTAGGTATTTTTACCTGTTTAGAAATATTTAATTGAGTATAGGCAATTGTTTACTAATTATCTAATTGTCGTGACTTAATAGAAGGACAGATTTTTGTTGATTGTGGGGGACTGGGCTCCAAGCCCTTTATTCCTGCTCAATACCTGATGGTTGACATTCATTACTTTCCAGCGGAAGCCGACAGCGCGTTCAGCTTCGCGAACCCGGTGTACTCTCCGACAGCAATACTACCGGTCGCGCTGGAGACCGTTTCGGAGCCGCGCTCGCCGTCCGTGCGCTCCCCCAGACCCTCCTACAAGGTGGAGGACGTGGTCTTCGAGGCCCCAGAGAGACCCACCTCATGGAGGAACTTCAAACGTAAGTTATTGGCATCAGCGGAAGCTGAGAACTCGTTCAACTTCGAAAACCCGGTCCCCCCGACCATCCTATAAAGTAGACGACGTGGTCTCCGTGGCCCCAGAGAAACCCACCTCGTGCAGGAAGTTCAAACGTAATTTACAGCGGAAGCCGACAGCGCTTTCAGTTTCGCGAATCCGCTTTTCTCCCCCACTACCGGTAGCAACACTACCGGTCGCGCGCTCCGAGGTGGTCGGAGCTGCGCTCGCCGTCCGTGCGGTAGTCCTCCAGAACCTCCTGCCGACCGATTTCGTGGAGGTACTTGATGAGCACACATAAATGCTAATGATTGTAAATATAATTTATTGCATTAAGCAATCATTCGTTGCATTGCATTGCAGTTTGTAAAACTTGGTGAAGACGCATCAACGCGAGATATACCTATTCCTATGTCGTGCGCCGTCGGCAAAGCTATGTCAGATCAAAAAAATCTATCAGGCTGAGCAAAGGCTTTGCTTAATTTCCTTATACATAGAAAAATACATTCAACCAATTAGTGAACTATTGCTCTAATGCTGAACTCCGCTAAAGAATTTTGCTGGCTTTAGGATATTGGTATTACTTTCAATTCCTTGTGCGCTGAATTCCGCAAAAGAGTTTTGCTGGCCATAGGATGTTGGTCCCTTTTACTTTCAATTCCTTGTGCGGCTTCATAACAAATAGTAGAATTTAGAAAACCTTTATTATTTACGTTTTCAGGTGGTGTACTAGCGCGGTGGGCGGTAGCGAGAGCAATATATCCGTACATGGTGTCCATAGGCCTGGTATACTTCACTACGCTGAGCCTGTACCCCGGCATAGCGTCCGAGGTCCCCTCCTGCAGGCTCGGCTCCTGGATGCCCATTATCCTGATGTCTTCTTTCAACTTCTTTGATTTCATTGGAAAGGTAAACGAGACGTCATAATAGTATCTATACCTACCTAAATATTTAATACATTGTTCATGGCTTAGCAGACTCGACTATCGCCCGAAATTAAAAATTAATCTTAATCTCATTTTGAATAATCTGAGATCAAGATTTCAATACATTTCAACGATTCTCGGATTGTCTTTACGTCAACTTACGTCAATTTTTGTTTGAGAATCTAAGATTGAAGTCAATCTAAGATTTTAGATACGTTATTAATTTCGGGCAGACTTTAGAGTGAAGTTGCTGCATAATATGGTATAATTTAAAAAAACAATCGCGATGTTGTTTGTTTTGCTTCCGTAAAGAGGCGTATGACCTAATGACCTAAAAAAACGAAAGATAACCGCCAGGTCAAATTGTCAATTGGGCCTATAAAGCTGGCTCGTTGTAAAAATAACTCATAATCGATTTTACGCACGATATTTCTAGATAATACTAGGATAAAAAGTGTTTGCTATTTCGATGTAGGTTCCGTTCGAAATTCAAACCGGCTGTACCCATTTTGATGAATATTACCAAATTAGACAAATATAAAATGCCTGGATTTATAACCTCGTCATCGTAATTAGCGATGACATCTTGGCCAAAGCCTAAAGGGTGATTTAGGTGTGTGCATGGTGTGTGTGAACAAAAGAAAGTTGGTATAAATATTGTCTACCGTCAGATCGCAGCAGCGTGGCCGTACGAGTGGAGCCGCAGCCAGCTGCTGATGGCGAGCGGCTGTCGTCTACTGCTCGTGCCGCTGCTGCTGCTGTGCGCTGCGCCACGCTACTCGCCGCATATTGTCGGAGACGTGAGTTAACTTTTTCTTGATGATAAATTTAAAACACGAATGACTAGATATTTCCTGCGTCATCGTACGGGAAAAAAGAAATCCCTTTGGAACCGTACATGAAAAATAGTAATTCAAAACTAAATTACTACCATAGGGGCCGTCCCTTAATCACGTGATGTTTTAGCAACTTTTTACATTGGAAATTTGTAACGCATACCCTCCACATTTTTAATAACGCTGAATCAAACCTAAATAGGAATTGTTATTCTTCTAGAATGATTGTAATCCGTGCCGACTGAGCCGCAAAGTTTACAAAAAATCGCGTTCTATACTGATATTTTGTTCTACTATAAATCCAATTTAAGTGCAAAAATTAGGTAAATTAGTATCAAAATAAAACAAGGCAACATGAATACTTATTTAAACTCATAAATTAATAACAACAAGTTTGGGTAACTTCTCTTTAGGTCAGCTTTTACAGACCTGATACAAGTTTCTATGTTGACGAGAGCAACAAAAACCTGCCTTATTTTAATTTTTTTTAGCCGTGATTTACGTACTTTTGATGAAGATTCCTGTCAAAGAGTGCAGTTTAGATATCTTTACCTTGATCTTTCCCGATAAGCACCCTGGTTTTTTAAGTCCAAGAAGCTGTTATCTATAGTCAAATGTAGCAATAATATTGTAACAACTAACAACTCTTTTTTGTTAAACATTATTTGATATTGCACATCATAAAGCCTTAAAAAGATGAAAATTGAGGGAGAAAAGGTATTTTAAAAGAATCAAAGGTAGCCAGTCGAACGAAGTTATTATTTAGGTGTAGACAAAAGCTATGAAATAATAAAGAAAAGGACAAGAAGTAACTTTCTTTCTTCTCCTTGTATAGGTTTTGTCTAAGTTTTTTTATTTCTCCGCATTTTTTTTGTCTAAACCATCTGAGCAATGGTTTGGGTGACCTTGCTCTCTTTGTTTCTTTGAAAGTCTTCCTCAATTGTAATTTTTTTCAAGTTGTCAGAATATGTTTTATAATCTTATTAAGCATATAATCTTATTATTATTACGTTTCTTTTATTGGCAATAAGTTTGACTTCATAAATAATGTAAAATACACTTAAAATAGGACTGCCAAAACTTCACGATTATGTGTTGATTTTGCATCATTTATTTGGTGGCTAGGCAGTACCTACATTTTTATCACTTGAAATTTACAGACATCTTTAGGTGCGCAATAACCAATTGCGCACAAGAAATTTTAAAAACTACGTATGAAACGACAAATGAAACATTTAATTGCAGGTCATAGGGTTGTCACCTTCTAACTTGTATGGGAAATTCAAAATCGCAAGTCGGCATGGGTTATTGTTTATCAAATGCGATAATATTTTTTTCTAGGCTATTTTTGGTCAAAACTAACATTTTAATAGTTAATAATAAGTATAAAATAATAATTTTAATAGGGTATGCGTAAAAAAATATCAAACATAAAATTTCTGGGAGACCGTAGCCCATATACGGTCCCTAGCCCATTTACCTTCAGATCGACCTGGACTGAACGGACCATATGTGGCAAATCGCTTCAGTTCTCGCCAGAGCTGCGGCCGTACGGACGTGTACTGTATACAAGCGTAGCGAGTTTTTCGAGGTGTAATAAAATTCGAGTGTTAAATACACTCGAAATTTATTACAATATAAAAACCTACAAAGTGCGAGTTGGACTCTCCCAAGAAGAGTTCCATACAAAACGGAAAAAAATCACGTTGGTTACATAGTAGCTTTAAATATAAATAAAATAAATGCTAATTTACATATTATTGTAGGTACATAATATTTGTTATTTTACAAAAAGGTAAAGCTCTGTAATTTGATTTTGCATCATTTATTTGGTGGCTAGGCAGTACCTACATTTTTATCACTTGAAATTTACAGACATCTTTAGGTGCGCAATAACCAATTGCGAACAAGAAATTTTAAAAACTACGTATGAAACGACAAATGAAACATTTAATTGCAGGTCATAGGGTTGTCACCTTCTAACTTGTATGGGAAATTTAAAATCGCAAGTCGGCATGGGTTATTGTTTATCAAATGCGATAATATTTTTTTCTAGGCTATTTTTGGTCAAAACTAACATTTTAATAGTTAATAATAAGTATAAAATAATAATTTTAATAGGGTATGCGTAAAAAAATATCAAACATAAAATTTCTGGGAGACCGTAGCCCATATACGGTCCCTAGCCCATTTACCTTCAGATCGACCTGGACTGAACGGACCATATGTGGCAAATCACTTCAGTTCTCGCCAGAGCTGCGGCCGTACGGACGTGTACTGTATACAAGCGTAGCGAGTTTTTCGAGGTGTAATAAAATTCGAGTGTTAAATACACTCGAAATTTATTACAATACAAAAACCTACAAAGTGCGAGTTGGACTCTCCCAAGAAGAGTTCCATACAAAACGGAAAAAAATCACGTTGGTTACATAGTAGCTTTAAATATAAATAAAATAAATGCTAATTTACATATTATTGTAGGTACATAATATTTGTTATTTTACAAAAAGGTAAAGCTCTGTAATATAAAAATATAAATGTTGCTTTATACCAAAATAAACAGCAATGCTTTTACTAATGAAATACAACTTTTCACACAAATTATTCATACGAATTTATAATGCAAAAGTCTATCTAACGCAAATTATCAAGTACAAAGTTACACAGTTACAGTAGTTTGTGAGTAAATTGCTGATAATCAAACATACTTACATACAAACATACAGTCAAACTGAGTACCTCGTTTTTTAAATCGGTTAAAAAATGGTTGTTTGTTAAGTCGGTTTGCGGAGGATAATTTTACGTGATAACGTCATCACAAACCGAACGCTTAGGCCGATCATGCCTCTCCATTGCATGTTCCGCGCTCTCGCTTGCATCCACGACTCAGGCGGAGCGTAACAATCAGGTAGAACGTGACAATCAAGTGGAACGTGACATTTTTTCGTGCGTGCAGTCGGCGTTCATCAGTCTATAAGACATTATCACGTCAAAAATGTCATTAAAATATTTATGGATAGTGTGGATACCGTGGAAGAGAGCTTGCTAAACCATCGGTGCTTTGGAGTAATATTTAAACAACACTGCGAATATAACCGGAATTTTCGAATCTAGTCTATGCATACCGAAGTTCTTATAAAAATATAAGAACTTCGGTATGCATAGATAGAGATATGCTAGTCTATGCATACCGAAGTTCTTATAAAAATATAAGAACTTCGGTATGCATAGACTAGATTCGAAAATTAAGACACGTGATGTCTGCTTAAACTCTTTTTTTTTTAATTTTTTTTTTAATACGGGCAATTGGCTCACCACACTTACCCACCACTGCAACTTCTGTGTAGCCAGGATCGACAGTGGTAACCAACCGCAAAAACCCTTTGATATGATCTCAGGGGTGCCCGGGAACATGTTAAATCTGTCTTGAAACCCGCAACGAAATTAATCAGAAGATTGTAGGAGGAGTAGGAAGTTTTTTTTTTTGCTTAAACTCTTGTGATGTTTTTTTCGGACATTTGGGCATCACGTGAATAATGCATGCAACCCATACCAAAAGTGATGGTTAAATTGGCTATGGACGACCACCCTTAAAATGTACAAACATCATTCCGCGCTATATATGAACATAAACAGCTATATATTCATATAGTAAATTCAAAAAGCTTCGGGAAATATTCATTTCGTCACAAGAATGAAAATAAAATCGTAATTACCTCTTTAGGCCATTACGTTCGCAAAACTTTAGTTTCTAGATGTTGCTATAAAATTTTGGTTAGGCGTTTACGAACAAACATCACTGAGCCACTTCCTTTTGTTTTTTGTTATTCAGTAATCTAACCTGTTTAATACTTGATAATAAATACCGATATTGTACTATACTAATATGGACGAGTAGTTTGATACAATCACTACTAAATGCTTTTGCACTTGCAGTCAACGTTATCGTCGCCAACAGATTGTCGTACCGATATCGGTTCACGACACAGTGCGGTTGAAGTTAATCCGAATTTGTTTTGCCACAAAGTCCGTTAAGAATAGCGAAAGGTCAGTAAGTATGGCGATCACACGATCAAATAAAAAAATGCTTCAAAAACATTGAGAACGCAACGAACGAGAGAATGATCAAACATCTGGCATTTTTTTTTGACGTTTGTTTTAAATAATGATAGTTGACTATTAAATCGATGCATGGAATTCAACAGCATTTCTTGCAAAACATGTGAGAAACTTTTTCTTTTAGTTCTAGTAAAAAACTAAATATGCAATAAATATTTACTGTATTTTATAAAATTACTAGACATTGATATGTCTATACATGCTTTGGGCAGCCGTTTAGCCATGTCTTTTACTCAAAATCCGATTAGTAAGTAGTTAAGTATTGCGAGAAAGAGTAACAAACATCAGCGTTAATAATATGTATATTAAGGTCTAAGGATGGAAAAACTGTAATAAGATGACGCCGATAAAGATAGATGAAAGGAAAATTAGGCCTAGTGTGCATGACATTGTTTGCGCGAGTTCGCGCAAATCCAAAACATCGCCAACGGACTGGGAACGCCTAAAAGCCCCGAAACCATCCACAGTCGCAGCGTGGCGGTTCGCAACCCTGTAGCAGTGTAGAGTCGGATAACAAGTAAAATAGCAAGTCTAGTGGCATGATGTTTATTGAAAAATTTAATATAGGATGTCGTTTTGTTTCCAGATATACCCAATTATGTTTTCCGTCGTATTGGGATTCTCGAATGGTCTCTTCGGTTCGGTGCCCATGATATTAGCGCCATCTAGAGTTGGTAGAGAACACCGGGAAATTGCTGGTAAGAAATGTTTTTAAATATCGAAATTTAAGAAATAAATACCTAATGATTATTTGCTATTTTTCATACATACTAATATCTAAATTATTGTTATTTTCTATTGTGTATAGCGACTAAATTAATGTATTGTTTAAATTGTGTTCCTTATGTAGATAGACAACTTTGTAGATCTTTGCTCCTTAAGTCATCAAAGGGGTTATAAATTCAAAGACAAAATATTGGTATGTGTGCCTGTATCAAAATACTTTTTTACTGTAGTTTTAACTGAAACTATTTATAATTCCCAGGACAATACTATTTATTTTCAGGTAACATGATGACACTGTCGTACAACGGTGGGCTGCTGTCGGGTTCCCTCGTGTCGTACCTCCTGCTGAGTATGCTGGGTCCCCCCGCGGAGGCCCCCTGCCGCATATACCCCACGCCAGTTCTGCCCACTCTCCCCCCGGTCACCACCAGCTCTACTAATATCACTTACCTGTTAACCTCACATTAAGGTGCTTAAAAGTAGTTTAGGTTGGAATTTTTACGTATAGATCGTAAAAAATAAAAATGCCAGGTGTTAATCACCCTTGCTCCAGGGAGTATTTTTTCGTATATTTTTAATTCACATAGGCGCTGTACATGTAAAGCCTGTACTGAAACCATATGCGTAATTATTGTCATATTTAATTCTCATCGTCATTTTAAAATACTAACTTGTTAATATGTTACTAGAGATCGCCTAGTCGAAATTCGATCGTAATTCACATTTTTATCTTCAACTTTATACGGATTTTTTTTGCCTCTTAGATACGCAATAAAAAATATGTAAATATTGTTTATTGAATATGAAAGAAAGATTGACAATAGTGTCAAACCAACGCTTACTGTTATCATGCAAACGCATCGTAGTGTGAGTTATTAATCTAAAGTAGTGTCCGTAACTTTATTTTTATTAATTTTATGTACATAGGTATTTATAAGCACTTTAGAAATATTAGCTTCCTGCACATTTTCCTCCGCATAAACTTTAAGCCAAATTTCATATTGATTACTTTATAGGGAGTAGGGACTATCGTTATATACATGATTATTCTTTGACCAAACCTAAGTATTAAATCATTAATAACTTATTAAGTAAGCACCTTTATAGTTTCTGCTACGATTTACCTACCTACTTACTTTTTAAATTTAGTTTGAAATCTTGGTTACATCACATTTTCAAACAATTATAAACTTATTTATAAAGCTATAATAGGTACTCGGGCTACATATGACATGTTGTTAAATTGAAAATAAGCATTTTCTATTTTCATAACTTGGATTTTCAAAGCGTTTAAAAAACCCTCTACAGTTATTGTTGCTTTATTGCATGGTAATTTGAAATATTACATAAGTGTATTACATAAATATATTATAATAAATAAAATTACATTGCGCTCTATAAGGCGCTGAGGTCATTAACTTCACAGAAATAGCTGACTTTAAAGCGAAATCATACTCTTTACCCAAATTATATCAATTTAATCTGTGTGACCATGATCATACGCTACGGAGGTCATTGTGACGTGTCACAATGACCTCCGTAGCGCCGTAAAGAACGTAATGTAATTTTAATATATATATATTTTTTATTTTTTTATTAATTTTCTGCCTAAACGTCTTCACATAAGCAATAGATCATATGCCCAAAATATCCATAATTGATTTTACCAAACCTGTGGTTAAGCTACCATTATCAGCGAATTAGGAATTAAACGCTGTAGTCAGGGTTAAAGTTTGTAAACATTTACCGACTACTAAGGATTACCAAAGTTACTAATTCCTCATGCTGCAATTCGTTCTATCACCATAAGTGTGAGCGAGGTGCACAGTTAAGTAGAAGTATATAATAACAAAGGACTATAGAAATCAACATGGTACTTTTTAGTATATTATCTATTAACTTTGTACTCAAAAATTTGGACCACGCACAGAGCTCAAATTTTCAAAAATCTAACCAACCAGCTTAGTAAATACTGCTGGGAACAGAAACATAAAATACTATGGGGTAACATTGCCGTTTACATTAGGGCCTTCCCACACACCCAACCATACCATACCGATGAGACAAAATATGGCCAAGCTGTGGTTGCGACGTTTTACCGACAAAATGTCGAAGTTTGCTACGAAATACTTGGGGTCGCTGGTAGTTGCGACGTGGTTAGCAACCATACCATACCGATGAGACAAAATATGGCCAAGCTGTGATTGCGATGTGGTACCGACAAAATGTCGATGTTTGCTACGAAATACTCGGGATCCCGACGAGACAAAATATGGCCAAGCTGTGGTGCGATGTGATACCGATAAAATGTTGATGTTTGCTACGAAATACTCGGGGTCACTAGTGGTTGCGACGTGGTTAGCAACCATACCATACCGACGAGACAAAATATGGCCAAGCTATGATTGCGATGTGGTACCGACAAAATGTCGATGTTTGCTACGAAATACTCGGGATCCCTACGAGACAAAATATGGCCAAGCTGTGGTGCGATGTGATACCGACAAAATGTTGATGTTTGCTACGAAATACTCGGGGTCACTGGTGGTTGCGACGTGATTAGCAACCATACCACACCGACGAGACAAAATATGGCCAAGCTGTGATTGCGATGTGGTACCGACAAAATGTCGATGTTTGCTACGAAATACTCCGGGGTCCCGACGAGATAAAATATGGCCAACCTGTGGTTGCGATGTGGTACCTACAAAATGTCGATGTTTGCTACGAAATACTCGTGGTCGCTGGTGGTTGCGACGTGGTTTGGACCTTGGACCTTAGCATCACAAACCAGCGGTTAACTGTTTAGTGAAAAACCTTCTAGTTCAGTTAAGTTATCCTAGTGCAATAATAAATAAAGAAATCTCGTTAAAACACCGCTAAACTTCTACGATCTACGACTATTTCTTAATTCCGAAGTCCAATAAGGTGATTATAATGTATATATTTTGTATATAGTACATATTTGTAAATAATAATATGTTAAAATATTGTTATACATTATATTTTTCCCCAATTCCTATACACACTTTGCTTAAACCATTTTTAAAACTTAGGAACGTAGAGTTTTAACAATGAAATATAGGTAGCAAAATTATTTTTTTATTTTATATTGCTATTTATTTTTGTATTAGATTTAGTAATCATGATTTTTCCTTGTGATTATGGTTATGAATAAACATTTAAATAATCATTATGACTTTTAGTACCTACATAATACATCCAGTCACTAACATGGGAAAGGGACTTTCTTGGCAAGTAACGTATATAATAAAGACTTATATTTTAATGCTTTAACAACATTTTTTAAAATTAGGTACCTAATTTTCAGTCACTTTATACGCCTTAAGAAATACTAGCAACAACTTTAGAACTTAGTAAGTACATATCGCACTGCTATTACAATAGTGTCGTAACTCGAAATGTGTCGAATTTGATATTCGATCATTAAAAGATACATAATTTCTTCCTCTATCCATCAATAAGGCCGTCGTAAAAATAGTGCAAGAAACGACTCCGAGATGGCGTTGTAAGTCACTATAGATGGTTGACCGGGGGGGATATCAGCGCCTGCAACACCGCGCCATTTTTAGTTGCATTCCTGACTTGGCAAGCACGGACGTGTCGCAGCTATCGTTGGACCGCACTAATTCCACTTGTTGCGGTATTGCTGACTCAGGTATGTGAATTTGCTTTTTACTATTAAGAGTTAATACATTATAGGTGAATTGAACGTTGAAAAATAATATCTAAACGCACGTGTTATTTTCAGTTACTTCACTATAACTGATTCATACTATCTTAAATTTAAATCATTATTTAAAATTAGAACATTCTTCTAGGTTTATTTAGTAGTTTTTGACATAATACATTGTTGGTGGATCATAACTTTTATGAAGATTTTGGTGTATAATCTGTAATATATAGGTATTTCATGTTCATAGCTTACTTAGTTAAATATTATGGTTAGATAAATTTACAGTAATAGCAAAATAATCAACGACTTCTTGCATAAATGATTTTTTTTCAGTTGATACGTTTTAGGTGATTTTTTATTTAGTTTACTTTCTACTCAAAAATCCAATTTTTTTCTTTTTAGATGAATCATGCAGCGAGCTCGATTATTAGTAATGATGGCGAAGAAGTCAGCATCTGTTGTCCAGTCAGATAAGGAGAACGAGATGGCGAGTGAAGAGGCACCTCTATCTTCATCTTGTTCTTTTAAACTACCAACAGAAAAACCGGTTAGTACTAGCAACGAACAGCCAAAGAGTGAAAACCATGGGCCTTGGGCAGCTAAGCAAGCCGCGGAACTACCAGTGGCTACGATTGAGTTGCGACCTTCAAACTCACCGCCGTCGATACTAAATTCAGTACTACAAGAAATAGATAACAACGTAACGTACAACGTAACGTAAGAAGAGCTAGGGACCAAAATGTATTTGCTATTGGTTTGACCCAGGCTTATAACGAAAAGTTACCATTGACTAAAAATAAAAAACGAGACATTAAAGAACATATTGAAAAGTCTATAATTCCTAAGAGCTATTATGAGGCATACTTTCAACATTTGAATTTGAACAATTAACTAATAAGTAGTATACATGACGTTTCTCTTTCTATGATTATTTAGTAATAAGTATAAAGTAGTAAACCTACTGACGTTTTTGTTGATAATTTTTTTATAATTGAAAGGTGATAAAGCATATATAGACTGAGTGGAAAACTTGAGAGGTGTCAAGGGAGACCCGGATGGAACGCCTTTCGATTAATTAGTGAAGGAATTGTAATATTATTATTTTTTTTAAGTTAATGTAAATATAATGTAATTATATAAAATAATTACATATATATATAATATATAATTATATTATTATTCATATATATAATATATTATATAATATAATGTAATATGTAATAAAACTTAATCAGTAGGCTCAATTTTTAGTAATAATTGAGAGAGAGAGAGAGAGAGACAGACAGAGAAACACGCGCACGCCGCACGGCTTACAACTATAGCAAAGTGTCGTTACAACTTTTAGTCTTAATTTTATCCGTCTAGCCCCCTTTCGCAACGCGCGATAAAGAACTTCGTTCCAAAAAATAATATAGTTATTGTTACAGGGAACTAAAGTTTCTAAAGTACAAATTATTATAAATGTTAAGAGTTTGTAAAGTTTATTTTGATTTTGATTATTCTGATATTTTTATTTTTGTTTAGATTTTGATTTTGATCAATGATTGTGACTTGATTTTGTATGTGCCATGTGATGAGGTTAAGAAGTTTAGATCTCAAGGAGTGTTTCATGGTATTTGTTTTAACAATCATGTTTAGATTCCGCCTTTATAAGAAGACTGTGTTTTAAAAGATTTATATTAGTTAACCAAAGCTGTAAGAACAAAGTGGGTGATCCATCCAAAGGTTTATATTATTGTTTGTAGTGTAAAATGACTGATATTTCCTGTTAACTAACTAAATAATACATTTAAGCTGAGTTTTTCTTTTTTTTAATAAATGTAAAACAGATACATAGTGTCTTTTTAATATTTTGTTTTATTTTGAAACTACCTGTACATTAGTGATCAATTTAATTGTATTAATGCAAGCAAATTAAGTTAAATCCATATCGCAACTTCAATTAATTTCATAAAAATTTTATCGGACAAATCATCTAAAATTGTAGCAACAAAAAATTTTTTTTCAATAAGTACTCAACTAAAAATGATTCAGTATTTTAGCATATCTTTTCAGATCAATACTGTATCAACTAAAAAATCGCTAATTTCTTATTAACAGCGACCTATTTTTATTATTTTGTGAGTATAAATGTCCTTTGGATTAAACAAGAATAGGTATTATATCCTTAATTTCTGAAAAACTTGAATAAGAACTCTAAAATCGGTTTTTTGCTGTTTCTGAAAAAGTATACATTTCGAGTTACGACACTATTGTAATAGCAGTGCGATATGTATTAACATAAGTTGGTATTACCTTTTGTTTCACACGAATGTCAGTTCACAACTTTCGAGTCCATTAAAAAAGAAGTATTCGCAAAAGTAACGTCAAGTATATATTCCTAAAATAATAATTAGGTACGTATCATTTTCCACTCTAGGTTATCATTAGGTCAAATGAATTTATGAAATAATGTTGGTATACTCGCTAGTGCGACGCAACACTGCATATAATAAGAATATAATCGGTAAATTTCTTTATTTAATTATATAAAAGTATTTATTTTATTGATGAATGCAAGTGTGCAGTAAAACTAATTTGCTAATGGTTTTGAACATCTTCGCTTTTCTATAGAAATTAATAGACGATGTATGAAAAATTACAACTGTCGAAAACCATTAGCCTACGTTCTGGTTAAAATTATGCACAGCTGTCAAATCTGACATTTGACACTTCGAATTTCAACTCTACTACTAGTACTAGCACACAGTTCAAATTTATAGTGTAGTTTTTTTGTCGCAAACACTAAAAAATGCTCGTGGGGGCGTATCCTTAAAAACATGGTCGCACCACAGAGTAAAAATATTCGGTGGCACTGTACCATAATGGTATTTAAGTGAAACAAGTAACGTTACCTTATTATTTGTAAATAGCTTTTGCTCGCAGTTTCGCCCACGTGGGAGTGTTCGTGGCAAAAAAAATTTATAGCAAATATATCTGCAATATAGTAATACCACAGAGTAAAATAGTTATATATCCCCTAGATATAATCTCCTAGATAAGGATTAATATTGTATCTGTCTAAATAGCTTTTGAAAATACCATATAGCTTGTGTTTTTTTTAAAAAACTTAGAATGGCTATAGTAGCCTATCCTTAAAAGATAGACATAATATTATATGCCGTCGCTAACTTTTTTGAAGACCTTCAGAAGAGAAACAATCCCACCATATATTGTTTTGTTATAAATTATCTCCAACGGGTTAGGTTAGGCAGCGTTTTCGATAAAACCCCCCAGACGGCTTGATTTTTTTTCGACTTCTTCAACAATTATCGTCATAAATCAAACAATTTCCACAAAACCTTAAGTAATTATTATCGATCTAAACCTTCCTAAGGAACCACTCTGTAGGTAAATGTAAACTGCATGAAAATCCTTTTAGTTAGTAGTTTTTGAGATTATCGCGAACGTACAGACGGACAGACTTAGCGGGGGACTTAAATTTATAATATATTTTAGAGAAAAGTGGATAGTGTGCGTATTGCCCACGCTAGTCAACACGACCTCAGGCTGGAACTATATTGTCCGGAATCCGGTGGGCCGGGAAAACATCAGAGCATTGAAAACAGAACATTTCCATTGGTAAAAGAATTTTAAAATTGTATTGATGTAGATCCAGAGATTAACCCTTACAATTTCTGTAAGTCACAAACTTACAAAGACACAAACTTTGCCTCTTTATAATATTAGTACAGTCCAGATGTAGCCACGACTTCCTACGCGAAAAAGAAATCTCGGTAGAACCGTACTTTTTCCTGCGATAAAAAGTAGCCTATGTGTTAATCCAGAGTCTAAATTACTAGCATATCAAATTTCATCAAAATCCGTTCTGTAAATTCTGAGATTAGCGCGTACAGACTAACAGACAAACAGACAAAAATTCTAAAAATCATTGTAATAAGTAAGTAGGTAAGGTAGGTAGGTAAGTAGGTAGGAAATATTTATATAAAGGACTAGCTGTTGCCCGCGGCTCCGCCCGCGTATACAGTATCCCATGGGAACACTGTAATTTTTCAAGATAAAAAGTAGCCTAAGTTTTAATCCAGAGCTCAAACTACTATCATACCAAATTTCATCAAAATCGTTCTGTAGTTTTCGCCTGAAGGGTAACAAACATCCATCCATCAATACATCGTCACAAACTTTCACATTTATAATAATATTATAGTAGGATTTTAAATATATATTAATATCTATACGACTACAGCCCGCCAGCCGCCAAGGTCCCATGATGGTACTCGTGAGAATGGCATTCCGCAGGTTAGCCGCTCTATAGTAAACAATAATGATGCTGGATAACTAACGATGTAATATCGACAAAGTTCCTGCTCGACCAGTTTCTAAACATTTTTCTATGTACTGGCACGCCTTAAAAATATATAAACACAAAGAAAGTGACAGCAAAGTGGTTGAACTACGTATTACAGGTGAGGATGTGTGCGTACTGTTATAACCCTACACTGTTAGCAAGAACGCTTAATTGACATTATCCCTTTGACTATGTCAGCAGCAGATAGGAGGACGTTTGTTAAGCGCTAGAGACGATCAGTTCCAATTCAGTCTCAAACCCGGTCGGTCGTAATAATTAATTGTCTTATCTAATTTTTATATTTTCTAATAAATAAGCTTAGCACTAAACATTTTTTTTTGAAAAGACTTTCACCGGTTCCCGTATAATAGTAGCACGATTCAACGCTGCTATTAAGCGATTTTCATCTTTTGCCTGGTCGAGCGGCAACTTGTCCGATAGTACCCAATAAACTGGGTGTGTGTGTGCGCGGTGCGGTGACACACGTGTTAATCTATATATAATCACGAGAATGTGACATCGAGATGTGTAACATTTCTATTTTAGATAAACTCTCCTCGTGCTCAGAATCATTGACCTGTTCAAAAGTCTGCACTATCTACGCAATGTGTATTAAATAGTAAATAATGTATGTAAAGGGAAATAAATATTTCCAATATTTAGTACTAGCTTTTACCGCGGCTCCGACTGTGTATATACAGGATCCCACGGGAACACTACACTATTTTGGGATAAAGAGCAGCCTATGTGTTAATCCAGAGCTTACACTACCATTCCAAATTTTATGAAAATCCGTTCAGTAGATTCACGTAAATCATTTCACGCAAGTGAAAGATTAACAAACATCCATCTATCCATCCTCACAAACTTTCACATTTATAAATGCTAGTAGTAGGATGAACGCGAAAATTTGTACGTATGGATGTATCGATGTTTGTTACACTTTCACACTATTGAACTACTGAACGGTTATTTATCGCAGCAAAATGTACGGTTTCTGTGGGATTATTTCTGTTCAGTACTCACTGTTACGCGTACGAAGGCGCGGACAACATTAGTTTAACACAAGTATTTTCATTACTTTCAGGCGAAGTAAACTATATATATACATAATATAATAAATTCGTAACTGGTCGCTGTCGCTGTACATGGAGGATATATAAGAAAAACTATTACAGAGGGGCTTTATGAACGATATAGAACCCAAAACAATGATTTTTAGAATATTTGTCTGTTTGTCTGTACGTTTGTACATGTATCTTTATTGTACACGTACCTACATAGGTACGTGTACAATAAAGATACATATACTATGTTACTTACAAAATTACTATATATATATATATATGCTATAATAAATGCGTGTATCATAAATATTATGTGATTTATATTTCTACACAATATACCACATTTAAATTAAAAATATATGGCATTAGGTCCGCCATTGTACATTGTGCAGAAAGTGTATAAATAAATAAATAAATATTTTTAATTAATGAATGAATGAATTTAATTGTAAGTTAATTTGTTAAAAACATATACCTACTCAATATTGGCGTGTCAATGTGTTATCAATGTTTAAAGATTTCATCGCAAAAATATAGGCACGTGTTGCTATCCAAACAATTTAAATATAACATGCATAAGGCTAATTAACTCAGTATCTTGTATGTTTAAATATTGTATCACATAATGATTATGTAAAGTGCGAATATAATGTAAGGTCGAGCCCGGTGACTTCTGCATCATCATTTAGATACCAGTGTTGGTGTACCCACTTACCAATAGCTAGACGTCAGATTAGAAAACCAAGCTGAGACAAACACGAAGGAGAAGTAGAAACGCGTTTTCTCTACACAAAAAAAGAAATACTTACAGATTGTGATGGACTGTAAAATAATTGGCTGTACCGCCTGTACCCAACAATCGTTGTTCTGAGTTAACTATAAACTGGAATCAATAAAAAACTACCAAAAACTACACCTACAACCTACACCTACCATCTACTCCTACACTTACTACCTACACCTACGGTGATGTGTGAAAGAGTTATCAAGAACTGACGGTTAAAGATTGTTACAGTACTAATATCGCCAACAAACAAAGGGTGTTGGTGTTAGAAGGGGGAAGGGGGGAAAATATAGGTTCCTAAGTATTTTTAATACAAATGGTTTAAATAGTAAAAATAAAGGAGTACGTAGTGCAAAAAAAAAATTGCGGTGCGCGATCTATCACTTAGGGGTGTAAAAAATAGTTTAAAATCTATTTTTCAAACCAACTAAAACACCTGCAAAATTTTATTAAGAACGGTCGAGCCGTTTCGGGTCAGAGATGTCCTCCTAAACGGCTCACAAACACCATCCAAGATTAACTTATGCGGGCAAATGGCCCACCACTAATTCTCACCATTGTGACTCCTGTTTAGCCAGAAGCGTCAGTGGTAATCATGGAGGTATTTAAAACCACCCACAAGAACCCTCATACTCTTACGAAGTACAATAAGCATCATACACCTCCGGTTGCACAATTCTCGTAAAACTGTACTGAAAGTTTTTGATTTAAGTATTAATATAATAATTATGTATATCGTTGTTGACCCAAACTGTAGTACAAAGTAGCAGCCCCGGATCTTCAATTTTTTTTAGGCGGCTTAAAAATAATATTCTCAACCCTCTAAATAAGCTGCCAAATTACATTAGGTACAGTCTGCTCATGTGCAGTTTATGTTTTTACGATTAATTATATTCCATTCACGTTTAAGCGTACAAAATATGTCTAAACTGACCAATGACGCATCTCGCAATCAACTCAAGTAAGCAATTTTTACATAATACTAAGGCGGGTCAATAAGTCCGCGACTTTTTGAATTTATAACCTCCTTACTGAAAAAGCAACACTACTCCTGTCAACAGGCATCTGTCAGTTGACTCCTATCAAAATTTGAACTTGCTGCGTCAGTTAGTTTGTGTTTTACAGCTATCTTTATCAGACTATCCAGTAACTTAAGGAAACAATGGAAAAAAGTGAATTTCGTGTGCTTATTAAGCATAATTTTTTGCGAAAAAAAACCATTACCGAGACTAAGGCTAAGCTTGATAAATACTATGGGAACTCTGCACCATCGATTTCAATGGTAAAAAAGTGGTTTACTGAATTTCGTTGTGGCCGTACAAGCACTGAAGATGCCGAACGTCCTGGACGCCCAGTTGAGGTCTCTACACCCGAAACAATCGAAAAAATTCACGATATGGTGTTTGTTGGCCGACCGAAGATTGAAAGTGCAAGAGATTGTGGAAGCCATAGGCATCTCGCATGGCTCAGTGGTTTCAATTTTGAATGATCACTTGGGCATGAGAAAGCTTTCCGCAAGATGGGTGCCGCGTTTGCTCACAGTCGACCACAAACGCAATCGTGTAACAACTTCACAGGAAGGTTTGGCGTTGTTTAATCACAATATGGAGGAGTTTTTGCGCCGTTTTGTAACCGTGGACGAAACATGGATCCATCACAACACACCAGAGACCAAACAACAGTCAAAACAGTGGGTTTCTAAGGGTGAATCGGCGCCAAAGAAGGCCAAGGTGGGTTTGTCAGCCAATAAAGTTATGGCGATTGTTTTTTGGGATGCACGTGGGATAATCCACATTGACTATCTTCAAAAGGGAAGAACAATTAATGGGGAATATTATGCCAACATATTGGACCGCTTCAATGAGGATTTGAAAAATAACCGACCTCATTTGGCCAAGAAAAAAGTTCTTTTGCACCAAGACAATGCAAGGGTGCACACATGTGCAGTTGCCATGGCAAAAATCCATGAATTGGGCTATGAATTGCTCCCACGTCCACCCTATTCTCCAGATTTGGCTCCGAATGACTACTTCTTGTTCCCAAACCTGAAAAAATGGCTCGGTGGAAAAAGATTTGACTCCAATGATGAAGTCATCTCGCAAACAAAGGCCTATTTTGAGGACCTCGACAAATCATATTTTTTGGAAGGGATAAAAAAATTGGAGAAGCGTTGGACAAAGTGTATAGAGCTCAAGGGGGGACTACGTTGAAAAATAAAATGATTTATTTATCAAAAAATCTGTGTTTTATTCCAAAAGTCACGGACTTATTGACCCGCCCTCGTATATACGCATGATACTGCTGCTGTTGCCCGCGGCTCCGCTCCCGTAAATATAGTATCCCTCGGGAACACTGTATTTTTCGGGATAAAAAGTAGCCTATGTAAATAGAGCCTATACTACTACCATATCAAATTTCATCAAAATCAGTTCAGTAGTTTTTGCGTGAAAGTGTAACAAACATCCATCCATCCATCCTCACAAACTTTCACCTTTATAATATTAGCAGGATATAGAAATGTTAATAAAGTAAAGTAATGGAAGGATCAATGCGTATTAGTTGACTATTGTACTGTGGCGAGTACGTTTGTGTGCGTGAGCCGAGCGTCTCACGCACGCACGTTGGCGTGCGTGAAATTTGACCCCAGAATTTATTTTATGCTGTATTTAATTGGTTACTATTGTCTGCGTCTCTCTGTCACTAGGAAACAGACTTATCAAGCGAGTGAGAGGTCGTCACAACTCTTTGACAAAGAGATAAAAGTATAATTTGTTTTTCCAACTTTTTTAAGATAAAATGTTTTTGTAAGTAGACTATGTTAAAATATCTTAAAGAAAACAAACTATAATTTGGGCCGATTTTAATAATTATTTATATTCTATAATGAACATAACCTCCTTTGTCTGATAGCGTTAGCCCTTAATCTTGCAATAATTTGCCACGGAAACAAGATAATATGAGCTATATAAATATGAAAATACGCCAAGAAATCTCTCTTGTTATACTTAACGCTTCAAACACCCTAAAGTCATGCATAGTGTATCTCAGTGTACTCTCGGCCTCTGTTTCACAATCTTCTGATATGTCAGATAGCTTTTTTCTTTTTTTTCCAATAAAATCAACCAGGAAACGAGCAGACGGATCGTCTGATGGTAAGCGATTACCGCCGCTCATGGACACTCGCAACACCACAGGACTTACACTTGTAACTCCTCTGGTGTTGCGACTTGCGTTCCAAGTCCTTAAAATCCCCAACCCCCTTGGGCCTCCGGTAACCTCACTCACTCGGCGAAACACAACACAATCATCATTTCACGCCGATTTTCTGTGAGGCCGTGGTATTTAGCCAGTCGAGCCGGCCCATTTATACCGAAGCGTGACTCTCCCACAATTATTTGCACGTTCTGTCTCTGTCGCCGCTAGATATAAATATCTAGCGGCGGAACAGATTCGGAAGATTTTCTGCTTACTTTAGTAAGCAGAAAAATCTTCTGAATAAGCTATCTGACACTTATTAGAAGACTGTGAAACTGACTCCTAGTACTTATAAACTTATTTTAATTAAGACGTAATAGCGAGTTTTATTTTTGTTCCAATTTAGCTACTACGATATTGATGTACCTACCTATTACTTTCGTCAGACATCAAGTATGTTTATAGGGGATTTCGGATTTATGATTGGTCTCACTAGGTACATTACATTACGCTGGTTTGGATAGTAGGTACTAGATTAAACGAGAGAGTTCAACCAATCAAAGAGTTTCGAACTCAGTTGGTAGAGTATGGTAGTCGCTGGCGTCAAAGGTACCATGCTCGCGTCCTGTAACGTGACAAACTAAACATCTGGGTTGTTGATGTATCTAAATTAATAAATAAAATCGCCAAAAAAGGACCACCCAAAACTAGAACACGGCTCGACCTTCGGTCATTTTTAGGGTTCCGTAATATATAAGGAACCCTTATAGTTTCGCTCTGTCCGTCTGTCTGTCTGTCCGCGCTTCTAGATTCTGTAATTATGAATATAAATTGGCGAAATTTGATATAGTTAGTTATAGATTGTGTATAGATCTCGATTTTAGTATCATAAAATAATAATCATTTTATATTTTAGGGGTGCCTCCCCATACAGGTGAAGTGGGGATGAAAAATATTTTTTCATACCCCATACCCCATAGTGTGGGGTAGGATGAAAAAATATGGGGACTTTTTTACAAAGTGAACTATTTACGACAAATCGGCCTCCAAAGTGGTTTATAAGTTGGTCCCCCCGTGGCACTTCTAAACTATGAGACTTATAAACATGCAATTTTCCATGCTGATAGATCATGCTAAAAACTCTTTAGGAAAATTATTTTGAACGAAAACTAACAGTAACTTTTGAAGTAATTTGAAAAAAAAACATTTTACGCGGTTACGGAGTTACGGAACCCTCCTTAAACATGTCCTGACATTTGTTTTCATATTTTCGTGGCCTATTTTCTAATCTAATTCTTAAATCTTATAGAGAGAAAAAACGGAACAGTAAGTAAGGAAGCAAACAGTAGCAGCAAACACAGAGTAACATATATACCTATATATATATATATAAATATATATATATATATATATATATATATATACATATATATAACCTACACCTCACTAACATACTAACATAACCTATACCTCACTTGCAATTGATTGATTGACTTGATTTCCGACAAATTGCATCACCCAAAATGACGCGGCCGGTCAAACTATTACTAGGTTAGAATATCTTTAATGAAAAACGACTACCCACTTTTCGTTGTTTCAAATTATTAAAACCTATGTAACTTTTAGAATTTTTTACCTAATTTGGTACTTTCCGGTAGCGGATGATCACAATCTCACACCTTACCTACTGGGTAGTAGGTACCTAGATGAAATTTCTCAAAAGGTATTGTTTCTGTAATATCATATTAAAAAATCGGATCGATAGTAAATGCTTATGAAGTAATGTATAGCTGTGACTGAAATTGTAGTCCTGGAGCTTTCTCGTTTGAATACGTTTTGGATTTTTCGGACAAAGAACTTCCTAATAACACCTTTAACAATTAATTAATGTAATCAATGTACGGTTCCGGTTATAATTATTAAGGAGTAGGTTTAGTATATGTTTTGAAATTATTCTTAAAATGTAATATTTATTATTACTATGCTAATTGTTGAAGAGTGTAGCTTAGATGCCTGATTTTTTTGTATTTCAAAAATGAATAGACGGTAATTTAAAATATTAGTAAGTTCTGAGAAGAAACACTTATACTATAAATCAATATTTTCATAAATACAATGATTTGTTTACAGAGTTTCGCAAGTCTTGTTAAAACGCTCCATAAAAAAATTCTGACGTCACGCATCCTTAAGTTGTATGAAATTTATGGAAATATACATAAATGGGTCGCAGGTACATAATTGCTTTAATATCTCCGAAATTTGTGAGATTAAGTTCATACTTACTAAAATATATTTTTTGTAGTTGATGTAAGTAAACTAATACTTAATCTTTACAAAACTGCACATAATGTTTTTATTTCTGTTTTACATTTATCAAGTAGTAAAACCTCAATATTGCTGCATAATATAAGTACATTAAACTCAATATTTTATATGTAGTTATCTACCCTAGTAATATAACAAAATTTAATAAAATATTTAATTTCAAATTAATGTTTGTTGTTACAGCACATTACAGAAGTTTAAAGAGCAACAGTTTTACATTTGGTACCTTATATAATACAATATTATGTATGAAAAGGTTTTTTAAAATAAAAAGGACAAATGAAACAAACAATTTAAAATAAAACATTTAATAAATATCGAAACCATCACACAACAAAATTACACCATCGACTAGAACACCCTCTGTTGCGGGTCACAATAGGCGGAGCTTGCTACCACAGTAGGTAGTATATAGAGAACTTTCCAGAAACTTTTAATACAAGGTTTATCTTTTCCTCCGTCGAGTTCGGGACCGGAACGAGGATTCACTCCACTCCAAACTCAGATCACTAGAGGACGTCGGCGTCTCCGGGAATTGCGCGTTCGACGTCCACCGGCACGACGCACACTTGGGTTTCGGGATCTCGGGCACCTTGTCGGCCGCGGCGCCGTCGCTCTTGTAGGACTCCAGGATATGTTTGTAGGCGCATTCCACCGGCTCGGGGCTGCGGCCGCGCGCGGCGCACAGGCGGATCCGCACGCACGCGTTGCAGTAGCCGCAAATGTCCCCGCGGAGCGCGCTTCGCACCATCTCGACCGTCTTCCGTGGCGTACTCTAAAGACTAGCGCGTATTTCGTCGGGGCGACATATTTATGCCTGTCGCCGGACAATCGTTGGCATGGCGCACGCGCCCGCTGATAACCTCCGCCCGACGCGCGGCGCCAGTGTTACCGACCGCTAAGCTACAGCCTTAGAAAAATTACACTCCAGGCTAGCGCTCGCTCGCTAGTGACTTATCTAGCCACCATTTAAGGTGTAATCACCAGGATCATAAGGTCAAATTTATTTTTATTGCGAACCTAATAAATCACAAGCAATCGAGACTGATTGCACTAATTTATTTAGCGATAATTGAATATTACTAATAGATTGAGTTAATTATTGTATTAACAACAAAAACTAAGTAAGTAAATACAGACTACCAATTTAAAATTTAAATTGGTAGTCTGGTGAGGATAATCACGTGACACGTCGGTTTGTCACCCTGGTGTTTACATTGCATCGTTTCTAGAACTTCAGGGAAGAGTGCAAGCAAGTGGCCAACCAGGCTAATTATAGTCCGACGAAGCTACAGCGGTCTTAACCCGCCCGTTAGCGTAGACCATTTCGTAAAAAAAGCCGTTCCCTCTCTTTGCTCATCGAGCTCTCGTAGCGTGAACATCTCTCGAAACTCGTTATAAGTGCCTACGTTATTTCCATTTAAATTGTTAAATTAATTTTGTTGATCATTAAAATAATTTTTGTACTTCGATTATTTTTTTAGTTATTTAGTTAAGTCGTCGCTTTAATAATAAAAAAATATGTATAGTATAATTTACCCTCCGGATAAGGCAAGTGAGCGTACAACTATCAATATTGTATGTTTTATGTTAATAATAAATAAATAAAAAAAATCTTAAATATGTGTATAGTACAAAAATATTAAATATAACATTTCCGTTGTCTGGTACCTGTGATACAAGTTCTTCGGATACTTAGTACGGGACCAGATTGATGTGGTGTGGAAGCGTCCATATTTATTATTATTATTCAACTCCATAGTCGCAGCCTGGTAAATTTTTAGAGCGCATCGATTTCTATACATAGATATTTAATTTTAAATTAAAATAGTCGAATGACATAATTTTAAAACAGAAGATAGTAAAAGATAAGAAGCTTGAAAAAGCTCTTTACTATTTGCTACTCATCTCATCACAGAATGATTATACTACAGTACCAATTAGGTACCAACCTTTATAGGTTGGTACCTAATTGGTAGTTGCTATAGCCATCTTACTCTTTAGCCATTTTACAAATTGGAAAACCATGGAACATATCTACCTACTTAATAATAATCATTAGTAATTTGTAGGAATAGGTAATTCTTTTACGCTTGGCATACCTAATCGACTAAACGACTAACTAGCGTTATACCTAAATCGCATTCGCAAATCACGAAATAGGCAAAACGAGAGTATTAATCATGTAGGCCACGCACGAGATATGCTCAATGATTACATTAAACATCATGAGATTTAATCTTAAAGCTAGTGACTTTTTACTAACCTTTCTAGGTTAATTGGGACTCAGAATCTACCCTTTCAATACACCAAAGGAGCACTTATCACGTCACGTCTGCTGTTGAGCACCTGGTTCCTGTTCCTTAAAACCCCCAACCCCCCTCGGGTTAAACCTCACTCACTCGGCGAAACACAACGCAAGCGTTATTTCACGCTGGTTTTCTGTAATGCCGTGGTCTTTATCCAGTTGAGCTGGTCCACTCGTGCCGAAGCATGTCTCTCCCACAGTTGTGCGAAAATAGAATAGCGTAAAAGTATCATTGTAACAGTTAAATGTGGTAAAACGTTACATCATTCAATCAATCAATCAATCCTTTATTGCAAGAATATGTATACATAAGGTATTAAAAATATTATCATAACTAGGATCCCACATTCTGCCATCACAATGGCGCGCAAAATATCCTTAACATGCAAGGTGTTAGGTGTGTGAAGTTAACATTTATAAATTGCAATAAATTGGAAATAAATAAAATATAGACATACAGTTAATAATTTAGAAGCATCAAAAATTATTGATCATAACAATTTAAATAATAATTAAATAAATCACACAATTTTAGTATTAGTCATAGAAATTAAATAATTATATATCACGGCCCTTAAGTATTATTAAAAAAGGGCATAACAAAAAAAAATGTCACAAGTATCTAAAATCAATATAAAAAGTAAGTTATAGCACAACATGTCATCATAACAACAAAATCTTAATAGTATTATAATCGATAATCATCATAAAATCAAATAAATTAATTAATAAAATATTATGTCTAAATCATCATGTCATTTAAAGAGTAAAAATTAGATATCTAATGTCATAATATTTGTAAATTTAAAAATAACATTCATAATTAATAATCATCATTAAATCAAATAAATTCATTACTAAAATATTATGTCAAAATCATTATAATGTCATGTAAAAAGTAAAAATAAGATATCTAATGTCATTTTTGTAAATTTAAAAATAACATTCATAATCATCATTAAATCAAATAAATTCATTAATAATATATTATGTCAAAATCATTATAATGTTATGTAAAAAGTAAAAATTATATATTTAATTTCGTTTTTGTAAATTAAGGTAATTTTCATTTATCTTTCTTTAAATGTCATGTATTCATTTAATGTATAAAAACAATTATTTAACAGCCATTTGGTTAATTGTCTTTTGAAATTATCTAGGTTTAAGCTTTTGAAATGGTCAGGTAGCTTGTTATATACAGTAATGGCATTGATGTACACATTTTTTTTATAGATATCATACCGGCACTGAGGCAGATATAGTTTATACTTGTGTCTTGGTGTAGTACTTCTATTATTAATATCAGAATTATCATTCTTATATACCTTAGTATGTACAAAATTTTAGGTAATGTTACGCGAGTTAAGCTATATAATATTTGGGTGTACAGCGAAATAGTTCTGTGAATTAGGTATACCGACCGTATAGGAATCATAATATTCTTACATTGGTCATAGTGCAAGAACACATTCAATCACATTTTATTACGAAATATGCAAACTTTTTACATTTATTGGTATTGGAAAATAAAGGCTGGTTTATAAACACAAAAACAAAATCAAATTTAAATATGGTACTGTCACAAAAGAAAATATTCTATAGAAGAAATCTTGTCAATTTACTAAATATTAACTCGTTGTTACGTTAATGTTGTGATTGATGGTTATTTTTTTTGTTTTGTTACATGTTGAATTATCGTTACTAATTGTTTAATTGCGAGTCTGTTTTCATTTTAAACAAGTTTTTCTCTCACGAATATGGACGTATCGTCCGAAAAAGCCGCACAAATTGTTGCTCTAGTGCAGCAAGGCTAGAACAACTAGAACAACTAGGCAAGCTAGACCAACGAACAATTGCTGCAGATTTAAATGTAAACCAGTCTACGGTTTCCCGAGTTTACAGAAGGTTTATGGAGACAGGTTCATTCAAAAGAAGACGTGGAACCGGCAGAACACGGGTAACAACGTCTCGTGACGACAGGTTTATTGTGACAACTTCTTTGCGAAATCGGTTTTTAACGTCTATAAGCATTAAAAATGAGCTCCACCAGGTACGTGACGTAGCAGTTAGTGCAGGAACCATAAGAAGAAGGCTAAAAGAGCGTGATATCACACCTTTCAGACCCGCAAATGGACCAAAATTGTCTGCAGCTCACAGGCAATCTCGACTAATATTAATTGCTCGTGAACACTTAAATTGGACTGAAGAGCAATGGGCTTCCATATTATTCACTGATGAGTGTAGGACTTGTTTGTACGGTGCTGATGGTCGCAGACTAGTCTACCGTAGACGAGGAGAGCTATATGTTCAAAATTGCATTGAGGAGATGGTTCCATTTGGAGGCGGGTCTTGTATGGTTTGGGGCGGCATATCGATGGATGCTCGAACTGAACTTGTGTTTATTGACGCAGACACACATGACCGTGGCAACCGTAGTTTAACATCGCATCGCTATATAACGGAGACATTGGACCCTCATGTGGTACCTTTTAGCAGATTTATAGGCGAAAACTTCATTCTGATGCAGGATAATGCTCGTCCGCACGCAGCGAGACAAGTTGAGCAATACTTTACTCAGGTTGAGATTCGTTCCATGGATTGGCCAGCACGTAGACCTCAATCCGACCGCAATCCGATAGAACACATGTGGGACAACCTAAAAAGAGCTGTATTTACAAGAAATCCGGTCCCAACAACGGTTGCGGAGCTCAGAGTTGCATTGTCACAAGAATGGGACAATACTTCGCAAGATCTTTTAAAAACACTGATCAGGTCGATGCGAAACCGACTCGAATCAGTTATTAGGGCAAGAGGAGGTAATACACGTTATTAAAAACAAAAAAAAAACTTTCTCTTTTCTTATTGTAAAATTTTCATAATAAAGCCGTTTTTGTTCTATTCACTGTTTCATTCCAAAAAGCTGCAAAAGGAGTAATTTGATTATTTTAGTGAGAAAAGTTGACCTATACACAATCATGATTGATCAATTCATGATTGATTTTTTATCAGATTAAAAACCAGTCTTAGCATTATCATTGAAATAAATCAAAATAGTTTGCACTTTCACTAATTATATTTCATTGAAAGTTATCTTGCACTATGATGCAGTTTATGTGTCCGCCAGTGTATATTATTGTGCAAAAGCTGTTATCAAATTTGTCGTACACAAAACTGATATTAGAAGCAATATTTTCTATGCACACAACAATTGTAGTAGTTCATTTGTGATAATGGCGTTCTTGCTCTAGATCAGTTCTAGTAATTACTGGAAAGAGCACCTTGTTATCTAGTTCAGAGCGTACTATAAGCGTCATTAGATTAATAACCAACACATTCCCACGCTTGGCAAGGGAAAAATGTTATGGGTTTTGGGAAGTAAAACACAATATGGAAATTAAGCCTAGTGTTGTAGTTTTACTAAAAAGCTTTTTGGCAGAGGTAGACTGCCCACCTCAAAGTCTGAGTATGTATTTACTATTTAGGTATTGAAGATTTTTTGAACTTGAGTTTGAACAGTTCTGAAAATTCTGAGTGAAAAAAAAGGTAAGGCTGTATTAAGTAGTATTTTTCAGGAAGAAACCAAAAGTGTATCTACGAGTATTTAATAAGCACGTACTTACCTTAGAGGTAAGCTAAAAAATATTAAAGTAAAAAATCCTTTTACCTCACCTATGCTTAAATACAGAAAAACCTTAGCAATGATTGTTTCCCAAATTAAATAATTTAAATAATATTTTTCGACGCATTGATGCATTGATGATGAAGAGCGGAAGGAACTTTTGATAAATTCAATTCGTTCATATACGAAACGATAAAGTGCAATTTAATGAAATTATCGATATTTCTGGAATACGAGTAGGACAATTCACTCTAATAATACCGTTATCAATGACACGATGCAAACAACCGGGTATTTATAAGATCCTTCCAGATGTTTGTTACTCGAGTTAATATTGAATGGATATTTTTATCGAACATAAAAAAAAAAACAAACACATAAAATAATTCATTTGGTAAATCAGTTAAATTAAATAAACATAATTATATTTTGGTACATGAAAAGGGACTTACATAAGTGAGATTTTTCTACTAATTCTTCAGGTATGAAATCCTAATTCGGTAAATAGTCAGTAATTCGGGATAAGCATACTGCATAGACGTAGTTTTCAAATCTTTGCCATACCACCTATTAAGGTATGATTAGCAATGAATGAAGGCCTGCCCGCTGGTAGACCGCATGAGTCACACTCGAGAAGGCGCAGCTACGGGATGCTACGTCTTAAAAAATACTATAATAAACAGCTACTTATGTAGGTATGCTTATTTTACAAAATAGGTACAATATTATCATTTCTAAAACGATAGTAGAGAGTTAATTACTAGTATTAAACTATGAACTGTAAGCTTAAGTTAAAAAATCAATTAGACAAAGTCACGATAAGCGGTCGTTTAACTTTGTTCGCAATTTTATTCTATTTGCCTTTCGAAATCATTCAAATTGATACTGTTGATAACAAAACGAATGTCAAGCAATATAGAAAACATACCAAAGATTAACTGACATCACGCCATTAAATAATGATCTTGTTTAGCAAGTAGGTAAGTATTAATAAATTACAAAGACAGTCAATGATTCATATCGAATAATCAATTTCATAATTACTAAAATGGATGCACTAGGTACTGCAGATAAACGGCTATCCTACCCTTTCCACCGCTAGAGCTGTGGGGGAAGATTAGCTAGTAGCTTAACTATACCTAAATCCTTGAAAATTAAAATTATTTATTCCCTAACTGAAGTTAACAAGTTACTTTCAATAACTCACAAAAGAAAAGCCATCACCACGGCACCGGTTCAACCCTGATCCGCCTAGAAGTTATCTTCCTAATTCCTATCTATAATCTAATATCCACCCAAATATTATGCAGGATATACCTAACAAGAATAATTGTTGGTTCACAAAATGTTCATACACAACCAACTAAAATACAATTTGAAACGCCAAGATGATGTTAAACTACAGACTTAAGTATTATCTAGAACTGTAGTGTCATCTTACGGCCCGTTTCAATAACCTATCTACCAGTAACTATTTGTTAGAAACGTCACATTGGTATCGCAAAAACCCGGCAAATGATTGAATGACGACGTCTTTAACAAATAGTTATTGGTAGATAGGTTATTGAATCCGGCCATAAGACGATTAATTGTTGTTATTTTCTAACTACTTATCACTTCCAACTAAATTATAATGAAGAATTGAATAACATCCTTATCTAATTAAGCGCGATCAATTAAGTTTTGTGAAAACACGCCGATACACAGTGATAATGTGAACCTACAGAATTGTTTTGTTGTTTTTTATAAAAAGCATAATCATTGACATTTGTCGAAGGCAATTATTGGTCGATTAATCAGAACAGGAATTGTAAGGAATAAGTATGATAGTGAAAATAATTATTACTTAATTAAAATTAAGACAAATTCGATATCGTAAAGGCGGAAGGGTGTTTGAGGCAAGTTACATCATCCGTCGCGTTGACGTGAAGTAGCCGCAATTTGGAAACTACGAGGGCGGCACTGAAAATTTCGGGAATCAAGGAAGTGACACAACATTACTATTTAAAAATGTATTTATTGCTTTTCAAAGTATTCTCCGCGAAATTTGACACATTTTTCCATACGATGGAACCAATCATTGAAGCAACCATTGCATTCGGAAGTTGGGGTCTCCAAAATGGCCGTTTTGTAGTCGTCCACAGCTTCTTCAGGTGATGAAAATCTCTGACCACGCAATTTATTCCTTATTTTAGGGAAAGTATAGAAATCATTAGGGCTTAGGTCGGGGCTGTACGGCGGATGGTCTAATAATTCTATGATTTCTTGCTCTAAAAACTCTTTTGTTCTGTGCGCGGTGTGAGAACTCGCATTGTCGTGATGGAGGATGATGCGGCGGTTGCAGTTCTCTTTACGGAGTTCAGAAACGACCTGTGGCAAACAAATGTCAGCATACCATTCTGCATTAACCGTTCTTTGTCCCTCAAGAGGAATAGTCGCAACATGGCCGGTTTTGGAGACAAACGTGGCCACCATTTTTTTTGCAACACTCCGTGAACGAACAATTTTTGTTGGCTTTAACTCATTTTCGAACACCCAAACTCGTGACTGGTTTATTGTTTCGGGTTCGTACGCGTATATCCAGGATTCGTCACCTGATACGATGTTGTATACAGCATTTGAGGATCCTGCGTGGAATCTTTCGAGGGTTCTGACGCACCAAGTAACGCGAGCCGCTTTTTGCTCTTCACAGAGCAAATGCGGTATCCATCGGGAAAACAACTTTTTTACACCTAATTGTTCATGCCAATGTCTAAAGTTGCCTGAATTTCGCGGTATGTCACATGTCGATCTTCCTCAATCAGCTTACGCACAGCATCAACGTTTTCTTGGGTGACTGCAGTTTTTGGACGACCTTGACGGGGATCATCACTGAGCTTGACACGTCCACGTTGAAATTCAGCAAACCAGCGATAAATTGTGGTTTTGGATGGGGCTTCATCACCAAATGCAGAAATCATCCGGTCAACACACTGTTTTTGTGTTAAACCACTTCGAAAATCATAATAAATCATCGCTCTAGAATTTTCTCGAGTCAATTCCATTTTCTCAACGACTAAACAAGTTTGACAAGACCGAGAATCTTTTTTTAAATAAATAAACGGTATTCGATTTTTAAAACCAAGAAGTTTTAAATTAAAAAGATTTTAATATGACAGGAACAGTGGAAATATTCCATTCCCGATACTTTTAGTGCAGCCCTCGTATATCCTATTTACTATTATAAATGTCAAAGTTTGTGAGGATTGATGGATAGATGTTTGTTACTCTTTCACGCTAAAACGGATTTTGATGAAATATGGGTATACACAGGCTACTTTTTATCCCGAAAAAGTACAGTATACAGAGCCGCGGGAAAAAGCTAGTAGAGCAATAAATTTTACAAGTTGGCATGCTAGGTGAAATCCAAAACATAAAGTGAATAGTGAAAAATGCTAAAAGGAGTGAGCGAGGTCGATTTTGGTAAAAACTAAAACTGCATGGTTACATTTTTGAAAAACCATTTTTCGTATTCCTAGCAAGAACCTACTGATTTAAGAAAATTTCACTGCGTTACCTACTAACTTATAACGCTATTTAGTATAGTATGCCAATAGCTTTACTAATAAGAAACAAATTCTGGAAATAATGACATACGGCAAACTTAAGGAAGGGGCTCATGTTCAACAAAACGATGGCCATGTCCTATTCACATTAAAAATATAATTTATTATGATTAAAATCCTTTTGGTTCAATTTTTGATGTTGTTTAAAGAATAAAACTATTCTATAAAGTTTTTATGTAGTCCATGAATAGCTAACTACCGTCATTTCACCAATAAATTTACCCTCTGCAGTTCAGTAGCAACGGCTTGATTCTGTACTAAGATGTCGTCGGTTTGACAACTTAAAAAATATTTTTCTAGCAATGTTATCGCATAATATTACTTGAAAAAATATTTTTTAATATAATATACTATTGTATGATAATAGTCCACATATTAAATCACGCAAAATTTTGACTTTTTGAACCTCTCCTCCCACAAAGCGTGGCCAGGATTTTTAGTATCCCTGTATCTGTACTTAACACGTTTAGTATGAGCCACACCCACCCCCTTGCGCAGTGACGTAATATGTGGATGGACCCTAAGACATGATCCATGCAACTATATGGTCACCTTATCTGTGGTTGGTGGCAGTCTGTGTCACTTGGTAAAATAAAGATTTAAGTAAGATGAATAAGATTTTATTACTTAATTTTAAGGAAACAGATGAGCACACTCCTTGCAGGCATCATCAATATTATTGTATTTATATTTGAATCCGTATTCTAGAACACGCTTCGGTACAACATACTGGCCTTTAGTTAACATAATTGCTCTCTCTTCATTCAACAGCAAATTCAAAGCAAACTCGGGAACTGGTATGAATGCTGGCCGAGACAGTGAATTGGCGAAAGACTGAAAAATAAAATACGTTACATATATTTGGTGCAAAGTAGTATTTGCGACTTTTATAACTAAATTATAAATTTATTATTATTATTCTAAATGTGTGATGTAAACTGTATGATTTTCTGTGTTTTTCTATATTTATGTTTTTTTTTTCTTGTTTTTGTTACTTAACCTCTTAAAGTCTTGACATGAAATTATTAGTGTAAAGTAAAATGAGATAATTGGAATAGAATATTTGTATAATAATGTTAATATTTTAGAAGCTTCATAATTTAAACTAATCTTATAAATATTTGCATGCTATCTATATGTAGCTAAAAGTGTCAGAACCTATAAATTTTATACCAACTATTGTACTTACCACTTTTACAGCAAATAAATGAAATGAATTGAATTGAATTAAAAGAAAACTTTTTAGGTAGTCTAGGGTAGACATCAGGGGACAATAAGGGTAGACATATACGATCCGGTCTACCTTAAGTTCGGCCTGAACGGACGCAAAATGATTCATTCCAGTGTCGGCAACGCTGTTTTGCGAATCTACAAAACTTACCTCGTTTTTCTCTAAAAGAGATCCGAAAACTATAAAAAAGCTGAGATTTAGCACTCACTTAAAGACATTTCAAGTTTACATAAGGATCTACTTAGTTCAGACTTTGACATAAAGTCCATACAGTTAACTCCTTAAGTAAGGAATAAATGTAAAACAGTGCGGTCGTTAATAATATACTTAGTCTGGCCATAAATACTGTTACAATTAAAAATAAACAAAATATTACATTTGAATTTGGAAACTGTCATTTTTATATGATTGTTCATTGCGTTCTCTCATTTTGGCGCCAGTACATTGTAGAATATTTTGCGATATTAAAATGGAGTGGGGTGATAAAGAGAACCGAATCGCTGTGATTGCATTACACAGAGTAAGTATGGAGCCAAATGCAATTTTTAAAATTCTCCATACGCTTGGTATTAGAAAATGTTTGTGTACCGGGCTATTAATAGGTACAATGAGACCTCCTCTGTTTGTGACAGAAAAAGATCTGGCCGTCCATGTAGTGTTTGTACGAAAAAGGTGGTCAAAGCAGTAAGGGAAAGAATTCGAAGAAATCCTGTCCGAAAGCAAAATAATTTATCTCGGGAGATGAAGATAGAACCTAGAACCATGTCGCGTATTTTAAAAGATGACTTAGGACTTGCAGCCTATAAGAGACGTAGACTTAGACGTAGACTTTTTTAAATTATCAGGTAAGAAATGACCAGTCATTTCTTAACTGATAATTTAAAAAAGAATAGGGTGGTAAAATCGAAACAACTACTGAAGCGGTACGCAAAGGGGGGTCATAGAAAAAATTTGTTTATGGATGAGAAATTTTTTACAATTGAGCAACATTTTAACAAACAAAATGACCATATTTATGCTCAAAGCTATAAGGAAGCTTCCCAATTAGTCGACAGAGTGCAACGTGGGCACTATCCGACTTCAGTGATGGTTTAGTGGGGTATTAGCTATGAAGGAGTGACTGAGCCATACTTTTGTGTAAAAGGTATCAAAACATCGGCACAAGTGTATCAAAATACCATTCTTGAGAAGGTAGTAAAGCCCCTTAACAACGCCATGTTCAATAACCAAGAATGGACCTTCCAGCAAGACTCGGCGCCGGGTCATAAAGCTCGGTCTACGCAGTCTTGGTTGGAAACGAACGTTTCGGACTTCATCAGAGCTGAAGACTGGCCGTCGTCTAGTCCCGATCTTAATCCGCTGGATTATGATTTATGGTCAGTTTTAGAGAGTACGGCTTGCTCTAAACGCCATGATAATTTGGACTCCCTAAAACAATCCGTAGGATTGGCAGTGTAGAATTTTCCCATGGAAAGATTGCGTGCTTCTATTGATATTGATGATGGAGACCACTTCAAATAAGCTTTTTATATTTTAAATTGTTTTATATTTATGTATTAAACTAACACACTGTAAATGTAAAAAATGTTATTTGCAATAGATTTTTTTTTTCTTTGTTTCAGTATTTATGGCAAGACTAGGTATAGAAATTTATCAGGCAGTTTTATGCGACGGACGCGTGCTATGATGTGTTATCATGATAAGGTATTCAATTTTTTTCTTTTTTGTGTCTACTACTACTAAATTCTACTAGAGAGAGAAAAAAATACCTACTAAATTAGTTAAAACTTTGTAAAACTACTAAGTTGGCAACAGTTATTCGTTCAGATCGCTTAGAACAGATGGAGTGAAAAAACCGTATGGCAAATCGCTTCAGTAACTGAAGCGATTTGCCAATTCAGTCCATCTGAAGTCCAAAACTGAAGAACAGCGACATCACAGATCAGAAGGTCGATTCTGCTAATTAAATCCCGCAAAAATACAGTCACTATACAGTCACTATCCAGTCCCGATATATTAAAACTGCAAAATAGTATTCTCATAAACGTCAAACCAACGTCAAAGCTGTTTTGATTGGTTTGAGCTCCAAAAATCAGTTTATGATATGAAGACGATTCACTTAGTGTAAGTTAATTACGAGAATTGGGGTTCAGATCACTGATCCTTATAGTTTGAAATTTACTTATAGCCACAACAGATGACAGTAAGCGGCTCCTACATCGCAGTGTCGAAAACGCCAGGCGTTTGTTTAAGAGGCTCACAAATATTTTCACTCTGTGACTAAAAGATTTTTGACATTTTGATTTTATATTGGTAGTAGTCTCTGATTTTTGATAATAGCTATCTAATACCGATTGATTTAATAAAAATTATCAGGCAATTGTACTGCCACCTAGAGAGTTTAATTGTAACTATAACTATACAACGCCATCTACAAACGATTTCCCAAGACTTGCTTGTTGCTTGTTTATATCTGTATAATCTATGGTTCACGCCAGAGCCGCGGCCTTACGGACGTATATTGTGTACAAGCGAGATTTTAAAATTAGAGGTGTATATTTAATTGATTGTGGTTCATTAATCATTTTTAACATTAGAGAGTCCATTGCGTGACTAGAGTTGTTTCTCGCGGCAAACCAAAACAAGCTGAAGCGATATTTCCGTGTATGAGCTCGAATCCGTTCAAGCCGAACATACATCAGTTCTAGCCGATTCACTCGAACTCCCTATGTATTATGGTGTCTTAAGATGACGTTCGCGCCATCTTATCGAGTAACACCAGAGGAGTTACTCGGCATCGGGTAACCTCACTTACTCGGCAACACAACGCAAACGTTATTTCACGCCGGTTTTCTGTGAGGTTTGCCGAAGCATGGCTCTCCCACTTATGGTTATCCCGCATTTAATTTATGCATATTACAAAATTCTAAGCTACATAATGTAGTAAAGAACAAAAATACCGATTTATCTGCCAGCAGATGGTTGACTGTGACATATGTATTTTATTATTTTTATAATTATTATGAGTTACCTTTGTGAATTCTGCGTTCGTTATAACCTGTGGTGCTACACCATTCAGGATTCCTTTAACATTCTCATTTTCTATTGAAAATTGTATCATTCTGGTCAGATCCTCTATATGTATCCAGGGTAGATACTGTTTCCCTGATGCAATAGGCCCTCCGAGACCAAAGAAGAATGGTACTATCATATTTTTTATCATTCCACCATTTCTTCCTAACACGACTCCTGAGCGAATGATAACCTGAAAAATTGTATGAATATTATATTTACAAAATTGTATTAACATTTTATAAACCTCTGTAATAAGAATGCGAGGAATTGTACGAGGGCGGGTCAATAAGTCCGTGACTTTTGGAATAAAACACAGATTTTTTGATAAATAAATCATTTTATTTTTCAACGTAGTCCCCCTTGAGCTCTATACACTTAGTCCAACGCTTCTCCAATTTTTTTATCCCTTCCAAAAAATATGATTTGTCGAGGTCCTCAAAATAGGCCTTTGTTTGCGAGATGACTTCATCATTGGAGTCAAATCTTTTTCCACCGAGCCATTTTTTCAGGTTTGGGAACAAGAAATAGTCACTCGGAGCCAAATCTTGAGAATAGGGTGGATGTGGGAGCAATTCATAGCCCAATTCATGGATTTTTGCCATGGCAACTGCACATGTGTGCACCCTTGCATTGTCTTAGTGAAAAAGAACTTTTTTCTTGGCCAAATGAGGTCGGTTTTTTTTTCAAATCCTCATTGAAGCGGTCCAATAAGTTGGCATAATATTCCCCATTAATTGTTCTTCCCTTTTGAAGATAGTCAATGTGAATTATCCCACGTGCATCCCAAAAAACAGTCGCCATAACTTTATTGGCTGACAAACCCACCTTGGCCTTCTTTGGCGCCGATTCACCCTTAGAAACACACTGTTTTGACTGTTGTTTGGTCTCTGGTGTATTGTGATGGATCCATGTTTCGTCCACGGTTAAAAAACTCCTCCATATTGTGATTAAACAACGCCAAACCTTCCTGTGAAGTTGTTACACGATTGCGTTTGTGGTCGACTGTGAGCAAACGCGGCACCCATCTTGCGGAAAGCTTTCTCATGCCCAAGTGATCATTCAAAATTGAAACCACTGAGCCATGCGAGATGCCTATGGCTTCCACAATCTCTTGCACTTTCAATCTTCAGTCGGCCAACACCATATCGTGAATTTTTTCGATTGTTTCGGGTGTAGAGACCTCAACTGGGCGTCCAGGACGTTCGGCACCTTCAGTGCTTGTAAGGCCACAACGAAATTCAGTAAACCACTTTTTTACCATTGAAATCGATGGTGCAGAGTCCCCATAGTATTTATCAAGCTTAGCCTTGGTCTCGGTAATGGTTTTTTTTCGCAAAAAATAATGCTTAATAAGCACACGAAATTCACTTTTTTCCATTGTTTCCTTAAGTTACTGGATAGTCTGATAAAGATAGCTGTAAAACACAAACTAACTGACGCAGCAAGTTCAAATTTTGAGAGGAGTCAACAGACAGATGCCTGTTGACAGGAGTAGTGTTGCTTTTTCAGTAAGGAGGTTAGAAATTCAAAAAGTCACGGACTTATTGACCCGCCTTAGTAACAAAGGGGTTGTTCTAGGCCTCTGTTCAATGATTTCAAAACTAAGGATGGGCTATGACGTACATTTGACAGAACAAATCTTTTTACAAGAAAAAGTAACGCCAGCTTGATTTCACCATACCTCAAATGTCATGGCCCCAAAGAACCCCAATAGTGGGGGCAGTTTTTGCCTTGAGTTATGTCAAGAGATTACACTTTATCCCCCTTACTAATAAAAATATTTACACAATGGATAACATAAGCAACGTTGCTGTATTTGTCTGTCAAGTGACTTTTCCAACGCATCAGACAAAGGCAGCAACATTGTTTAAGTTACCCGTTGTGTAAATCTTTTTATTACTAATGGGGTAAGAGAGGTTCAAAGTATAAATCACTACAGTATTTTTACTGTAGTGATTTATACTTTGAACTCCTTTTTAACAACAAAACATATAATTACAAACGATATAACAACGTAGTGGTGAGGTCAGTCATGTTAAAATATGCACATCGGATTTAATGACTATCTGCTATTACGACCACGATTTATCGGCTCCTTCAATATTGTTATAATCATGCTAACATTTTACTCATATTACTTACAAACACAATGATGTTTTTAAATTACTCTAAATATTAGATCCTTACATATGAAATTGGCGTTTTGTCTTACTGGTCACTTTGATCTCAAATATAATATATATCTTCTTTGGTTAGGAATTTCAAATGTATACCGCTATTTACTCGTGCATTTGTGTTTCGAAAATCGTAATTCATTTGTTTTTTCCTCTTGGTTTTTTCTTTGCGCCACTCTGTTTACCACGTGGAAAATTTTGAATATCGTATTATTTTCGAGTACGAGTTCCACCGTGGCATCAGTGCTGCAGAAACGGCTCGAAGGATTAATGATGTGTATGGCGGCGGTGTCGCAAAAGAAAACACAGTGCGTTTTTGGTTCCAATGTTTTTGTTCTGGAAATTTCGACCTGCAGACGGCCAGTGGACGTGGACGGCCGGAGACCAAAGTTGATAATGAAGAATTGAATGCTATTGTGGAAGCGGATGCATCGCAAACCACGTCCGAGTTAGCTGCAGGCTGCGGTGTTAGTGATAATACTGTTTTAATCCACTTGAAGCAAATTGGGAAGGTGAAAAAGCTTGAAGTTTGAGTACCCTACTCATGAATTGAGTGCAGCAAACTGGTAAACGCGCGTCGACTGCTGCGTTACATTACTCAACCGGCACAATAATGAAGGGATTTTAAATCGAATCATTACCTATAATGAAAAGTGGATCCTGTACGATAATCGGAAACGCTCATCGCAATGGTTTTGGCAACCCTGGAATCGATAAGAACCTAATATATATATAAAAAGAAAGTCGTGTTAGTTACACTATTTATAAATCAACTACGGCTGGACTGATTTGGCTGAACATTGGTGGGGAGGTAGCTTAGAACCAGGAGACGGATATAGAACTTTTTATCCCGTTCCCGTGGAACGTGGGATAAAGTTTATAAAATGTGTGATTTGATATGGAAAATTACAAAGTAATGGAATATACATAAAATCTTATGTTATATATAATTAAAATGGATTGTAATTCCAATGTTTTGCTAAAACTTAAGACTGGCTGGACCGATTTGGCTAATTTTGGTATTGAAATTTAAAAGGTGAGAAATATTGGAAAAATTGCTGAGAAAATACTAACACCATATTTATAGGTGCGACAGAACAACGTGTGTCGGGACAGCTAGTATCTTATATTTAGAAGATATCGTATCATTTTTGTATGGAGCCTGTCCCCACTACTGTAGCACTACAAGACATAATATATCAAATGAAAGGGGCATAATATATCAAATAAAAATAAGCTCTATCCTCAATTTTTTCGCACATAATCACTTTCTGGAAATTGTTTCTTACTAGCGACGCTATCGAATGGTGCAATAATACAAAATTATTTTTTATGTCGTGTCGTGCGTTGAGTTTTTTTTTCCTAATCTGTGGGTTCGAAACCTGGCCTGGTTTATGTTAAATCTAATGATGCAAATAAAACAATTACATTAAAATACATACAATTAAATAGTAAAAATATTTTTAAAACGATTATGTATAAAACATATTACACATGGTGAATTGTTCTTCTGGGCGTTGTAAAAGAAGTCTAAAAATATAAGTAGTGATTTAGCCGAACGGAATTTCCAGTCCGACTTGATGAAAACTTAAACTGCAACATTATATTTTTGATAACTCATTCCATAACCATTCCAGATAACCATTCGAAAGTAAGAAACAATTTCTGGGAAGTAATTGTGAGCGAGAAACTTGAGAATAGAGCTTATTATAATAGCATTATAGCATTTTATTATTTTCCCATACATTTCTTCAATAATATGAGGCATTTTATGGAAATACAACATTTTCCTAAAGTTTGCCGTATACTATTACTTCCCAGATATTTTTCCTTACTAGCAACACTATAAAATGGTGCAATAATACACGTTTTTTTTTAACTTTTTTTAACCCTTAACCCTCAATAAATTTTTTCCTTCATGGTTTAGATATTTTTTGTTATACAATAAAATGACACGTTTTGCCCCTTCTTCTTTATATTCAAGCGCGAAAAATATATATCAAGCGGTCTCGCACGTCGCGTTGAGGTGATAGGGTCCCGTTTTTACCCATTGGGTACGAAACCCTAAAAACATTTTCAATATTGTATACAGAAGTATATTGCAGTGAGTAGAGTTATTTGCTGAAGAAGTTTTTTCTCACTATTCCACGCGGGCGAAGCCTTAAGGCGAGGTGAGTCGACAACTATGAAGTATTCGAAGGGGTGAAGGAGATGAGTGGGGGAAGTGCCGTCCCCGTTACTGCAGGGTGCTTCGCGCAAATTAAGTCAAAGTGATGTGTCCATAATGTACAAAAGCGTAATTTCAATAATTCCGTAATGTGCTTCATAGCCTAGCGGTATTTTGCCCGCTGAGGGCAAAGCGTAGCGTCTAGGTTCAAATCTCATTACAAATTAATATATTTATTATCTTTCTTGTTTTTTAAATAAATAGTTAAATAATATATCACTATATATTTTCATATTTTTGCTTTATTGCTCTCCGTATTTTTTGTTAAGCATTTTTTTATAATCTGCACAATATTTACGACATAAATCAACTTGTGCCTTTTTCATGGATGGTTTAAATAATAAAATGCATAAATAATATTATTATTATTATTATGCGGTCGAAGTACTGCGGAATATACGCACTACAACATACACATTACACACATTGGCGTTTCATTCTAAGACGACAAATTTTATATTTCGAATAATTTTTCAGCGGTTACAAAATCTAAACTTGCTTTAGCCCGCAACTTCGTTCGCGTAGCACAAAGCTAAATATTGTCGCCTGATTTTAAAAAATACATTAATACACAATAAAAAATGATATCCAATGATATCCTTCCACATGAAACTTCGTTTATCTAACACAAAAAAAAAATACAATTTCAAATACCTAGTTTTAGTTTCTGACATTAGTGGTTTAAGCCGAATGGTCTGTTCGGCTACATTATATTTATTGTAAATATAGCATTATTTAATAAAAATAAATCGAGTAATACAACGCGTGAATTATAAACGTAATTTGCTGAATACATGTTCCTAATACTCGTGGTGAAGGACTTATTTATTAGGATTAGAATTGATTATAATAATTGATATAATTAAATGCACTTTACAAACAAACAAAATAATATTTATATATATTATTCATTCTGTTGTCAATCTTATGTTTTTTTCTTTCGTCGTGCAACAATATACCAATCAATAATTATATATCAATAATCAACCAATATCAATAATTTCGACTGTCTTACGTCAGTCTGAATGGCTTGGTATACGCGTACCTACGTTTGATTTTTGCATTGTTTGGAAATTCGGAATGCGGTGAGTTCGAATCCTGGTAAGATAAATATTTTTGTGATTCTTATTATTTCTTATTCTTTTATAATTTATTCGTTGTACTACAACTCCGAGCAAAGCTCGGTCTCCCAGGTACTTATATTAAAATGAATGAGAAACTAATAATAAAATAAATAACAGGTATATGAGGGTCACCGCTTTCAACAATATACTATACTATACCTAAGAGAACAAGCATTGCTCGGAGTTAGTGCGAGAAAAAAATAAAATTATAAAGTAAAATAATTTAAAAAATCCGTCTGACTGGGATTCGAACCCGAGACCAATTGGTCAACAACGCAAAAAGCCAATGGCCTACGGAGTTGCACTATCGGGTATCTGACATAAGATTGCGAAATTACTCATATCTTATTATTATTACACGACGAAAGAAAAAACATGCAAACTAAGATCCTTGTCGTCGGCATAAAGGTCAAGTCTGAGGTAAAATAACTTTGAACGGACTTTCAACAATAAGTTCAAATTATTTTTGAGCAGAAAAAAGCGGACAAAATGACACACGTCTCCATAACAAGAGGCCTAAGCCGTTACTGTCGGATTCCTAGATACGAAAGAGAAGGAATGACAGGTCGCCATCTTGCAATGTTTCATTTGACTTGTCCGAATTATTTATCATTGAAATAAATTAATCCTAACAAATATCATAATTCCAATCGAAAAATAAAAACGACAATTCCTTTCCTTTTACTATGTATTACGAAACTGTAATTAATTTTATCTTTTTTGTTTACAAATAATACAGTTACATCTCCAAGAATATCTATTTTAATGGATATGAGAGAATTTACAGAAAACTTGTTTTGAAAACGTAGTTACAAATATGATCAAGATTGACATATATTTTTTGTTGCACTATTATCTATCTCAAACATTTTTTTAAACAAGCCTTTTTTACGATGTAGAGAGCCTTAATGTAAAAAGCCAAAGTAGTAATATAATAAATGTGAGGATGGATGTTTGTTACTCTTTCTCGCAAAAAGTATTAAACGGATTTCGATGAAATTTGGTATGGTTTAAGCTCTGGATTAAAACATAGGATACTCTTTATCCCGAAAAAGTACAGTCTTCCCATGGGATACTGTATTTATGCAGGTGGAGCTGCCGGCAACAGCTAGTATAAAATATTTTTAAGCTTCAACTCACAAGCCTGACAGGAGGATCCACTTCAGCTGCTTTCTCCCATTCAACAAGGAGTCTGGAAAAGAAGTCTTTACCAGTACTTGGACTGGATTCATCATACTTGTTTGTCTCAGACGGCTCATATGCTCCTACTCCAGTTACAAGAACAAACACATTAGGCTTTTCCCCGCTCTGTTTAATCGCATTTGAAAGGGCTTTTGTTGTAAACACTCTAGAGTTTTGCACATTCTGTTTAAACCTGAAATATAATGTAATTTTATCGAGTAATTGTATGTATTGAGAAAAATAAATAGAGAAGTGATTTAGCTTCTTTATATATCCTACTTAATTTATAATATTATAAATGTGAGTTTGTGAGGATGGATGGATGTATGTTTCTTACTCTTTCACACAAAAACTAATTAATTGATTTTAATAAAATTTGGTATGGTAGTAGCTTGAGCTCTGGATTAAAACATAGGTTACTTGTTATCCCGAAAAATTACATTGTTTCCGTGGCAGCCGTGGGCAAAAGCTAATGTACTATACATTAAGAATTAATGTTACTAACCCTGGTGTCCACATTTTCGTGAAATCCATAAACTGCTGTCCGGCCAGATTGACCACCGCAAAAGTGTTTGAAGGCAAGCCAGCAGTGTCTAAACTTGTCCAGGAAATATTTTTTGCGGCTGGCATTCGAGATACGTTAATAACATCGTAATTGCAGGCTTGTAGTATCTTGTTAAGGTGACTTCCGACAAAGCCGGTACCTCCACCTAAAGAAGTGTTTTAATTATTGCTGTTTAGTATATACTACAAAGTCCAGTGAATTCTATTTCATACTTGGATTAGAACTTACCAATTAGAATTTTCTTTGCTGCCATTTTTTAATGTTTTATACTCAGTTATTATATAACATTGTGTGAAACTTTTATTACTTTCTAAGCGTTAAACCAATGTTTATTTATAACTTGTGTGCATGTTCAACTCTTTTGATATGAGATTTGACACATACAATATTATTTTCAAATATTAATTAATGCAATAAAATATGTAATATTTAATATAAAATAAGACCGTTATGATATTAAATCTTTCAACCATCAAGTAACTACAGCTGGTAGGTAGAGTACAGCCGATTTTGGCATAAAAAAATAACTTTTTCGTGTAACTACAGCTGTCAAATCTGACTTTTGTTACTTGACCTTTCGATTTTCAGCTCTATCACATAAATACAGAGTTCTATTTACAGTGTAGTTTTTTGTCGCGACCACAAAAATCCTCTCGTGAGTGCGATCTTAAACGCTACGTTACCGTGAGCGTTTTTTTGCGGACGCGAAGAAAAAAGTGCATTTTAAATAGAACTGTGTAATAATGTTATAGAGCTGAAAATCGTGTACAGCTGTCAAACCTGACATTTGACACTTCGATTTTCAGCTACATAAAAAAGAAGAAAAAGAGTCAGTCAAATATTTAAATCAGTAGTAGGTAAGCAATCAATTTAAAGATTGGACTCATTTTACTGATGCATCAAAATCGGAATCTAGTTGCGTTGATAATGCTGTAAAATATAATGTAATTCTCAATAACAAACTCCTCCTTCTCATCGGTATTTTCTGGCGAATCTTTAGCGATCCTTGAAGCACTATCTTTATAGAATCTCACAGACTGAATAAATCCATTATTATCTCGGACTCTAAAAGTTCTCTTGAAGCTATTTTGTCAAACCAGTTTCGGTGCAAATTTAAATCCCCTTTAATTATTAAGACAGCTGTTATTTAAATCTTATTGCAGTAACATTCAGGTTGTACTTGCCTGGGTCCCCACTCCCCGGGCATAGTGGCATTACAGGAAACGAATGTGTAGACCTTTATGCTAAAGAGGCTTCTAAGTCTGGTGGGTGGTTTAAGTAATTTTAAAGTTTATTGGCAAGATCTTCTATCTCTGGCTAAGACACATATTATGACCTCTGAGTGGAATAATATTTGGAGCGATTTGAGTAGAACTAGGGGACGATTTTATGCCGAAATACAAGGATCTATACCTAGTAGGCCCTGGTTTTTAAATACTGTAAAGCTAGCAAATCTGTTTGTTCTACTATTTGTCGACTTCGCCTTGGACATTCGTGTAATGTATTTTTGGCCAAAATAAGAGTCAAGGATAGCTCATTGTGCGAGTGTGGCTTAGATGAGGGCTCCCCTGATCATATCTTCTTTAGCTGTCCTATAAATCTTTCTTTATACGACTTCCTTCCTAAACACATTCCTCGACCCATTAATATTACGACTATTTTATCCTAGGTCTTTACTCCATTTGTAGACACTCTATGTTCATTTATAGCTTCAAATCACATAAAACTTTGATCATGTATATTTAATTAAAGTTTAACTAATTTTCATTAATTTTTATTTTATTTAGTAAAAAGTAAAAAAAAAGGCTAAGAAACATTGGCTTTGTATATTATTCTGTTTTTATTACTAGTAATTTTATATTGTATCTGCATGAAGTTTGCATGAGTCATTCCCTGCATACGCCATCAGCTTTTCACTGAACATCTGCTCCATCACTCTGACGTTGGCAACTCCTATTACAGGGGAGGCTATGCCAAAAGAAGAAGAAGAAGAAGAGTCTGTCAAACCGATTTCACGTCGAGCCTTCGCAAAAGCCTTCGAGGTCGACAAATAAATGTAATTATGATATCATTATATGTTGACAAAGGCATCGCATATGTTTGGAACTCTGAAGGTATTTGTCGTTTGCAAACATAATAACTTCGTTCGTTGTTTATGCGCATAATTTTTATTTTATTTCAGACTGGAATATATTGCGTTCTAAGCACCGGATATGTGGTGCGCTTATAGGTTCTGTTGCTTCATTTCCTAGACAAAATGACTTTCAAGGTATATAAAAATTCTTAATTTCATAGTGAAACATTCTCTGCAGAATACAAACATTATGCCCAATAACACAAGTACATAAAATATGATAGTAAAAATTAAATGGTAGCATTATTTTTGTATAATTAATAACAACAGTTAGTGTTGTTTTTAATGCTCTAGATGAAGAAGTGGAATAATAAAAATTTTAATTCTTGTACACTCTTTTTTGCTTTATGTTTATCATGTAAATAGTTAGTTGGAACACTTTGACATATTATACTTAAAAAAATAAATATACTTTGTTTGAAATCACAGGTTTGCCCATGGCTCTCATGTCCGAAGAAGCTGCTTTGCTTCTACATAAAGGAATTGGTCAACTAGTTGAACTACCTCATATAAATGATAACCCTAATGAAGAGGAGAAAGCAGAATTCCAATTGTTGCAAGAAAAGTATGTAAATTTTCACTTTCCCTTATTCATGTAAATTACACCTGAACAATTTTAGTCATTGTGACAAAAATTATTTTCTATTAATAAACACTATTCCTCAACAGACAATTAGAAGAACAGCATGAAGAGCTACGAAAAAGGAAAATTGAGCAAATAACTCAGAAGATTGATATAATACTGGCTGGGAAACGACAAAAGATGCTGTCAAAAGGAATTAAAAGTATGAAAGAACTTCTGTCAAAAGTATAAGCCATGAGAGTGTAACATCAACAGTAATTTCAAATATTTTCAGATGCCAATCTTGATCGTGATGCACTGTTGCAGGAGGAAATTGAAAAATTGCCTAAGGTTGCACCTGCACATACATTAGTGCATTTGCCAACAGAACATTACACTGATACAGGTAAGGAATGCTTTATTTCCAAGCTACATAACAATTTTGTTCTTAAAACAAGTTGTGGGGAACAGCTTATTATTTTTTATTTTATTATGATATCTTACAATATTATGGTTTACGTTATCACTGTTATTATGGGCAAATTTGTTTTCAGTAAAAAAATATGTAGAAGCAGATGTTCTCAGTCCAAGTGTGCTAGATCTAGAAGGCTCCAATAGGTTTGCTATATTTAAGGATCTGTGGGAACAAGGATACTACATAACAAGTGGATCAAAATTCGGATCAAACTATCTTGTGTATCCAGGTTATATATTTTTTATTTGTGGAATGTAACTAAGAAGAGATTCATATTATTTTAATGAATCATTCATTCATTTAATGATTTTTTACTGCAGGTGATCCGGTTCGGTTTCATGCAATGTATATGGTGAAGTGTGTTAAGACAGAAAAATCTTTCAAACCTAGAGAATTGGTGGCTTTTGGTCGTTTATCTGTAGCAGTTAACAAAATGGCAGTATTAGCTTTTCTTAACATATATGGCAAAGTTGAATATCAAACATTGCAATGGCATGATAGTTTGTATGGATAAAGAAATAAATTTGTGTATATTATTATAATTGATAATGTTATGTTTCATTTCATATTATTAATCCATAACTTTAGTAATCCAGTTTGACTGATACAATAAGCATAGCCGGGCACCGTTAATCAAATAGTGAACTTCGTTAATCGTTAATCCGCTACAAAAAAAGTTAGCTTCGTTAAACGTTAAAGCGTTACATTTCGGAAGAATTAACGCAAGTTAACGTTAATCGTTAATCCATTAATATGTGTAAAATTGTATCTTTATATTGTTGTGTTAGTGAACTTATAAAACCTGTTGTTGGTTTAGGTTCTAATTCATTCATCAATTATCAACACGCAAATGATCACTGACAGTAATTTATAATAACAACAAACAAACAAACAAAACACTCGTCACTCTAAGCACCGGCGCTAAGTAATGAAATGATCAAACGAAACAAATCTCTTCGCAGTTTTCTTTCTCACTCGCACGCGCCGGCCAAATATATCTAGTTTTGTTTTTGTTTCACTCGCTGCCACGCGCCGCCCGGCACTTGTCGGTGCCGTGCGGTAACTATTAGGCATTGAATTAACGATTAACGGACTTCTGCATATTAACGGAAGTTAACGTCTCTGTTAACATTTTTAAAAGTTAACTTAAAAGTTAATCCGTTAATCAAAATATTAACTTCGTTAATTAACGATTAACGGATTAACGAGTTAATACCCAGCTATGACAATAAGTCTCTGGAGAAGGAAGATAGATCAGCATTTGATCGTGGTTGAGTGTAACATTCCTTTTGGATAAGGAGAAAGACCGGTATATTTTTCAATATGTTATAAGACATATATATAAAGAGCTTTGTAGCCTAGTGTGTAGACTGTTTGATTCACACTCAAAAGAGTGCGGGTCGATTCCCAGGTTGTGGTGTGTACCAATGAGACTTTTTCAGATCTCAAGTACAGTATACAGATACTAACGGTGAAGGAAAACATTGTGAGGAAACCCACACGTGGTTGGCCCCAGACTTATTGACCAGTCATTCCTCTGGACTAAGCTAACTGTGTCACGGCAGCCATACGACATTTAAAACCAACTGTCCCAGGCACATAGCTGGGCATTAACTCGTTAATCCGTTAATCGTTAATTAACGAAGTTAACATTTTGATTAACGGATTAACTTATAAGTTAACTTTTAAAAATGTTAACGGACACGTTAACTTCCGTTAATATGCAGAAGTCCGTTAATCGTTAATCCAATACCTAATAGTTACCGCACGGCACCGACAAGTGCCGGGCGGCGCGTGGCAGCGAGTGAAACAAAACAAACCTAGATATATTTTGCCGGCGCGGACGAGTGAGAAAGAAAACTGCGAAGAGATTTGTTTCGTTTGATCATTTCATTACTTAGCGCCGGTGCTTAGAGTGACGAGTGTTTTGTTTGTTTGTTTGTTGTTATTATAAATTACTGTCAGTGATCATTTGCGTGTTGATAATTAATGAATGAATTAGAACCTAAACCAACATGTTTTATAAGTTCACTAACGCAACGATATAAATATGCAATTTTACATATATTAACGGATTAACGAATAACGTTAACTTGCGTTAATTCACACAGGATAGGAGTCAGTGTCAAGCTTGGAAGTTGTTGGAAGGAAGTATTTATATGGTGTCATCTGTAAAGCGCCATAGTCACCAGACTGGCGCTTTACTTTCCAGCAAAAAAAAAATGATGCAAAGAAGAGAGATAAAGGTATTTACACTTGATGAAAAAAGGGAGGGCAAGGATCCTATAACTTTCTACAAAGTATTTTTGTTTTACCGTTACTAAGTTACACACAAAGTTAGGATTGTCACACCAAAAAGTTACGCGGCATGAAGAATTTTTTGCGCGAGTATTTTTCACTCCACTTCTAATCGAATTTTGTATTAGAGAATGTGCTGTGTCCAGACTCCAGAAAATGGATATGATATTTTTATGTTTGGCTATCATAATAATCTAAACGTATCTGTATGATTAAAATGTATCTGGCTATGGGATAAATGTTTTAAGTCGTATAAAAATAAGTAGCTGTCACTAATGTGTGTCATTTGTCAAAGCTCAAAGATAAAAGAAGAGGAGGAAGTTTGCATGATTTACAATTTTTCTATTCTTTGTTATTTTCACTACAAATCTTGTGTTATTTAAATACAATGTCTGATCCGGAGTTAGACAAAATAAGACAACAACGCCTGTCACAACTGCAAGCACAGCATGGAGTAAGATTAAGAATTATTTATTTAAATAGGTTAAGTTTTCAATGAAGACGAATATTCAGTATTTATCGATAAAATTAAATTAGAAGTATTTTTGTAAGGCTTCTCAGATTGTCAAATAATATACTAATTTCCTAATTCTTGCTGGCATAGTTTATTCTTACTTAAAACTCACAAGTAAACAATTTGCACCTGTGTGATTAATTCGTTTTTGTTTCAGGGAGGTGACCCTAATCAGGCTAAAGCCAATGAAGAACGAAAACAAGCTATGGAAGAGGCAAAACACTCAATTCTTTCACAGATTCTTTCCCAGGATGCCCGAGCTCGGTGTAAGTGTTACAGTACTTAGAATTGATATGGTGGCTTCAAACTAATTTTATAATATTCAATAGAAAAATATTTTTACTAAATGCCATAATTTAGAAGTAAATGAGTTTAGTGAAATTTTAAAACACCTTTCTTTTGACATTTGTTTGGTTTTTTTTCAGTAAATATAATTAAAATGAGCAAGCCAGAGAAAGGCGCATTGGTTGAAAATATGATTTGCAGAATGGCACAAACTGGTCAACTGGGTGGGAAAATAAGTGAACAGGAATTAATACAGATGTTGGAATCCCTGCACCAGCAGATGCCAAAATCCGCTAGCACCGTCAAGTTTGATCGTAGAAGAGCTGCACTAGATTCAGACGATGATATTTAGTAGGAAATTAAGACAATGAATCTGAAAAATATTTTAACACTTAAAAACACTAAACAGGCATGTTATATTAATTCGTAAGAATATTCTTAATAAAAAAAAACAACAATGTACTCACTTTTAGTTTTTTCTAAAAAAGATTTTGGAATGTTTTTGCTCTGCTTGATGCTCATGTTTCTTAGTAATTTTTTGTTTAACTACTGTTATAAGGCACATACAATTTTATGAAATAAAATAAGTAAGATTTACAATAATGAAAAACTAAGAAACATAGCTTTTTATAGGCATGTATTTTTTAAAGGTTTCTAATTGTGTCAAACTGTAAAATTAAATGTAGAAAAAAAAATCTTAATGTTTACAAACACATTTTAAGTTATTAAAGAAACATTTAACAATTAAAAGGAGTTCTTATTTTATATCAATGTACAGCTTTATGCACTTTACTGCTAATAAGTTTTTTTTTCTTATTTATTTAATACAATAATTCCTAAATCCCAAATATTATTATTATTATTATTTATTTTCTATAATATAAACTGGGATAATTTAAAAAGTTCAAATGAAAATGAAATTAAAGGTTGATTCTTATGTTTCTTACTCATCCACTAGCAGTCAGTAATCCAGTACAATTCTAAATTTCGTACATCAATTCATCCCTAACCTGTCTCTTTCACTCGCGCACGTATATAAAGGTGTCCGGTGGAAGAGTTTAAAATTTAAATAACAAAAAAAACCGAAAGAAATACATTTATATTTTTTATTATTATATGATATATATGATATAAATGAGACAAATGCGGCATTTATTTCTTAAAAATTTGGCCGTTACGTCGGAAACATTCTTGGAATCTGGCTTCAGTAGGTTTGCCACTCGCTGGAGAACTGCCGCCGAAATGATCTCCCTAGCAGTGTTAGACGTAGCGAGATGGCGCCATCTTGCTGGAAACATGTTTGTGAAGAGAAGGCAGGATGTTCTCTCAATATTAGAAAAATATAATCGCGATAAGCAACACCGTCCACAGAAATAGGTTGCCCTTGACAATAAAAAAAAAGTTACAATTATTCCTCTGCTTGATAATGCACACCAAACCGTCACTTTGGGACTGTTGAGGGTTTTGTCCTTTAGGGGAATAATAACGACAATTCTGCTTGTTTACACCTCCATTTAAGGCTCATTCCACCGTTTCGTCCAAATCGGTATAATTTTTGTATTTTATTTCATTGGTTTCGACAAATCGATATGCTAAATTTAATCGTATACCGTCTACCTACATGTAAATCGCTATTAGGCATTAGTTAAATAATTTCCTTTTCGCAAAAATTCTTGGAGAATAGGTACCTAATGAAGCAGTGAAAGGTATTATAATATGATACGAGTGTAATGATTTAGTATGGAAGGTAATTATTTCTTTTTACTTTAAAATAGAATATGTATACTAAGTATTATAAATTACAATACTTAAATGCTTTTACACACTGGAAATTTTCTAAACCAGTAGGAAAACGTGGTACCTACTAAGTATCTTGAAATTGTTGAAAACACTCGAATATGTGTAAAAAATTACAAAACGCTAAGAAATTCCGGTGGAATTATAGTGTACTTGAGGAACTAATAAAATTTAAAAGAAATGCTTTCAAAATCTGGCAAAAATCTAATTTAGATCGCGACATATGTAAACACTATATAGGTATATATATAATCGGCAGTAGCGCACAAACATCAAACAATGACATCACGGAATGGTGGAAGGAGTAGGTACTATGAAGTATGAACAGCTCATGAACTAGGAATTTCCCAGCGAACCATTACCCCATACCTAAGGGCTATCTATATACCTACTTAGCATCAACTGAAGGGCCTATTAACACGCAGAGGAAACCAATACAGCAATCGTAAAAATTAAACATCGCAAAGCCGTAGGCCCAGACAAATACCAGCTGAAATCTGAAAGAAAATAGGAGGTGCAACATCGAGTTAGTTATCTAACGAAACTCTTCAATAATATCCTGATGGAAGGAATGATACCAGATTCGTATCGTAATAGCACATTATGCCCAATATTTAAGAACAAGATTTTTATTTTTATTTAGTTTTATATTTTATTTATTTTTTATATATTATATTATATATTTTATATATATTTATTTTTTATATTATAAGAAGAGATTAAGGTCACCTAGGTAGCCCAATGCAGCAACTACAGTGATATAAAGTTAACAACGCACACTTTCAAGATAATATAGGAAATAATCATCGCTTCACGAATAACAGCAATCGCAGCGTTATAAGTAGTATACTACATAGGTAGGTACCTATATAAAAATCACACCACGCGACAACCATCGCTTCACGAATAACGGCAATCCGTAATAAGTAGTATAGACCGTACTACATAGATACCTACATAAAAATCACACCACGCGACAACCATCGCTTCACGAATAACAGCAATCCGTATTAAGTAGTATACTACATAGGTAGGTACCTTCATAAAAATCACACTACGCGACAACCATCGCTTCACGAATAACAGCAATCGGTGGTATACTACATAGCTAGGTAGGTAGGTACATAAAGATCACACAGCGCGACAGATCGCCTTACTAGGTAAGGCGTACTTTCGTTACATATAAATTCAATTGTGCACAATAAAGCATATTTTCATTTTAATTTCATTTCATTTCTTATCCTTTAGAAACTGCGCATTTTTAAGCAATATATGTTTTTTATTTCGTCGTGCGACAATATATCAATAATTTCGACCTTTTTACGTCAGTTTGATTGGCAGCTTGCTATGCTTATCTACATAAAATTTTTGCATTGTTTGGAAATTCGGAATGTGGTGGGTTCAAATCCCGGCAAGATAAATATTTTTGTGATTCTTATTATTTCTTTTTCTTTTATATTTTATTAAAATTAATTTCGTTCTACTAAAACACCGAGCAAAGCTCGGTCTCCCAGTATATTGGTAAGTAGTACTACCAATATAGCTAAACATCTACAGTTTATCGTCTATCATTATTAAGTTTTTGAACTGCTTACAGGTGTAATCGCTTAGGTAATATCCCACATCAGAGTTCAAATCTAAAATACCTACTTTACAAATCGTTTTATCATTCGATAATAATGTAATAATAATAATTAATTCATGACAAACAGCAGCAATTGTTTTTCTAGTACTTAGGTAAGTAGGTAGTGATTTGTATATTTCGATTATAAAATAAAACTGCCATGTGCGTGTCGGTTGCACAATGTAAGGTCCTGTAGGTTGAGCTAAAGATGAACTAAAGTTACAGTAGGTAGGTAATTTCAGTAAGTATGTACAATGTATATACTTAGTGTAGGTACGCAATTTTCTTTTTTAGTAGATTTTATGCTTTATGTAACAAATTATAGTAGCTATTAAAGTGTATAGGTATTATGTAATATAGGTAAATAATTGAATACTAGAACTTGGTGTATTTTCCAGAGTATGAGATCAAGTTGAAATTCAATGGCGTAGGCATCGGGGAACAAAATAAGATGGGATTGGGATGAAGGACGGAATGAAGTTGAATCTACGCGGCCACGTCTGGTTTCTGATTATAATATGGTTTAGTTCCTTTAGAGCCCACAATTCGCTGCGATAGGATCGGGAAGTTAATGCGACATCATGGATACCACTATAACTTCCAAGGACGAGAGGAAAGGTGTGTTATCGAGTTGCTCGAGCTTATCGCGACGAATAGTGCTTGTCAGCTGCAGTGCTTGGTGGCAATTGTATGTACCGGCCCATCCGCGTGAGAGCTTGGATCTGCGCTGGCTACTGTTATTAGGCCCAATTGTATTCATGTTTATCGGGGTTAAAGTTAAACCTGAGTTAAAATAGCATGCCTTCTCAATTCGATTTGCAAGTTATTTTTTTAAAGAACTCTAATCCAGCTTAACCTTATCTATTGATATAAGATATTATAAAAACATGGTTTAATGTCAAAACACAGGTTTGTGAAAAATGCTTTCCGCATTGCTCCTCTTTTGCACCTTCTTATTGGCGACCTCTGCGGAGCCCTCGCCTCACGCAGAGTATATCAAATACCTGATAGAGAGTAACCAATTGGCGCACATCTCCGACAATGTGATCGAAGATGCTAATCTGGATGTTGTAAGCATTTACCGTGTGTTTAATTATTAACAAGTGAGAAAAACTGACTAAGTATGTTGCGAGTTAAAAATAGTGTGAAATTAGGATTGAGTGGTGTTATGTAGTCTGGAGTCTTTTGTCTTCACTACTCTTAAGACTTAAGATGATGTCAAGTTACCTTATTCCCTTTACTTTGATAGTATTTTTTATAAATTTAAAATACATTATTATTTTCGTAACAATATGGTAAATCTATATAATTCTTATAGGGAGATCTCATTCAGAAGTACCAGTATCCTTTCGAAGAGCACACGGTGACCACTTCAGATGGCTATATACTGACGATGCACAGGATCCCCCGCGGCCGTGATAACAACCAGCCAGGGGACAGGCCCGTCGTATTTCTGATGCACGGTCTTTTTTCTTCTTCTGCTGATTATATTCTCATGGGTCCTCATTGTGCTTTAGGTAAGCATTTGAATTTAAGTAATATTAAGATAAGACCACGATTTTTGTAACGTGTTCCTGGAAATTACAGCGATGAAATTAGGTTATTAACTTATAGTTGCCATTAATTGCTTTCAGGTTACATTCTTGCCGAGGAGGGCTACGACGTTTGGATGGGCAATGCGCGCGGTAACTATTACTCACGAAGACACGTGTCGTTGAGACCAGACGCACTCCTGAATACAGCCTTCTGGGAGTTCTCTTGGGATGATATCGGCCACATCGATGTGCCTGCTATGATCGACCACGCTCTAGAGCACTCGGGCAAATCCAGATTACACTACATCGGGCACTCGCAGGGTACTACCAGTTTCTTCGTCATGGCTTCACTGCGACCGGAATACAATGCTAAGATTATTTCTATGCACGCCTTAGCGCCTGTAGCGTACATGGCAAACAACAGGAATTTGTTGCTCAACGCAATTTCTCCATTCTCCAGAAATATTGCGGTAATTGTTTATTTTATTTGCTCGGTAAACGTTGACGTTTTAGATCTTATTGCTCCAGTGCGAAAATTACAGTTTTTTTTATCCCTATTTCAGTCGATAGCCAACATCATTGGAGTCGGAGAATTGATGCCAAACAATCAACTCATGACGTGGGCGGGTAAAACTCTGTGCATGGATGAGGTCTTCACACAAGCTATTTGCAGCAACATACTGTTTTTGATCGCAGGTTGGAATGAGGACCAACACAATGCTGTAAGTTCTTAAAAATATTTTTTGTATGAAATCGCGCTTTAAAATCATAAAATTATTTTATTTAATTATATTTAATAATGAATTTATGATCAATCTTTTTTTATCGTGTCTTAATCATGATTAATGTTTTTCAGACTATGCTGCCTGTCAAATTGGGACACACACCAGCTGGAGCCTCTGTCAGACAACTGGCTCACTATGGCCAGGGTATTAGTGGAAAACAGTTCGAAAGATTCGACCACGGCCGTATCAAGAACAGAAGGTTATATGGAAGCTTTTCTCCGCCTAAATATGACCTATCCAGAATCACCGCACCCGTGTTCTTACACTACTCAGACAAGGATCCTCTAGCCCATGTAAACGACGTGGATAGATTGTTCAGAGAACTTGGAACCCCAGTCGGCAAATTTTTGATACAGCATCCCACATTCAGTCACTTGGACTTCATGTGGGGCATTGACGCGAAGAGATTAGTTTACGACCGAGTTATCACTTTCCTTAAATCGATGGACGTCCATGGCTACTAAATCTAAAATATGTAAAAAAAAATCTCTCATAATGTACTTATTTTTACCAATAATAAATCATTTAATCTAACCAATTTATTCTTTGAACCCACAAGTATCAGTGATAGCTCTGCTAAATGCATTGATAAGATTTATACCAACGTTTATCCATTAGATGAGACGTCAATAACATAAGCCTTGATCACTGTGGACAGCGAGCTACTTACAATCGCTATACTTATATCAGTCATGACCAACCTTTTCAAGATTGTGTGCCATTTTTTATTTTAGCAAAACCCTAACGGGCCGCACATCTATTAATACCACAATTCATCCACAAAACCCCAAAAATCAAGGTTTTCAAACATTACCAAATATTGTCAGAAGGTTATTTATATATTTTTTATTTATTTATATTTATTTTATTTATAATTTATAACATTTATATTTTATTTATATACATAATATATCACAGGTTATCACGACTACTTTAAAAAGCCGACCGCTCGATTACCGAGTCGACCGCCAAATTAACTCAGGGGCCGCATGGCAAAATACCTGATATATACATAATAATTGCAAACAATTACATAAAGAAATAACCTTAATATATATATATATATATATAAAAAAAAAAAACTCGACTGCGTCATTTTAATGTACCCGTGGTACCCAGTGTACTCACGTGTCACGACTGACGAATCTAATCATACCCCTCAAGCTTAAATGCGACAAACTCTAGATTTTGGAGTACTAGATGATAATTCGACTGTCAAAGTGCCATGGTCGATTTTCTTATCTGAGATTTTCTCCGTGCGGTAAAAGCAGCGTAATGTGAAAACGCTCTAATGCCACACGTACGTCACATTACACAGAGTGATATCGCACCGATAAATTACTAAGGTATGAGAGAGATAGCGATGCGTTTAATCACGGAAGAAGGATATTATTATTAATCTGAGTGTTTTATTATTAAACATTGTACCTGTCTTTGTCATTATCGGTGCGACATGCGATGACGGTCTGGATGTTGAAAAAACATACTTCTGCCAAAGACATAAGAGCGTACTTTAGTAATTTATTGGTGCGACATGCACGCTGCGGCTTTTCCTGCACGGAGAAAATTGACCATAAAGGTATGCTTTTACTTTTATTAGATACCTATTTACTAGCCAGTAGCCACTTGTTTATTTATAGGTACGTAATTGTATATCAGCAATAGTTGAGTAAGTAGCTGTTCAAAATATTTTTTTATTTTTGGACGGAGCTCATCGTGTAACTCAAAAATTGTATCATTTGTTTTTTAACCAATGTTTCAAACAACCTGTTTAAAACAACACCAAAGGCGAAAACTTTAACAATCAATTAAGTTTGTAAGATAGTCGTGCATCAGTTGGGGCTATAAATGGATATTATAATATTTAATAGGTTCATGTTTAATTCAAATCTTCATTGAATTAAGATAGGGATTTTGTGACGACAACGCATTTTAGCCTGCGCTCGGGGATTTCACGATATAGACTTATTGTTGGGAGTTTCAAAGCTGTTTCAGTCAAATTAAGTTATTATATTTTCGATAGGAGGTTCATATTCAATCTAGTTAAGCTTTGTTTCGATTAAAAGCTTAACTACTTATTATGTGCAATTTCGCTTTATTTCGCAAAATATAAATATAAAATATAAAATATTTTAAATAATGTTTTTTTTTTCATATAATTAAAAAGTTGAATGTATCGTTCAAGCAAACAGTGTTGGAAAGATACATACAACTTGTCTTTCAGCCTGGGGACACACGTAGGTACTAAATTTGATATTCTGAAAGTGAAAATTCACGAAATAGGCTACTTGACCTTGTTTTTATTTATGTTCTAAACGCTTCATAATTGTTTAATTACATACAAAAAAATAATACTTATAACATTATTTTGAAACCTAAACACCTACAACATAAATATTTTAAGATACACTTTTTAAAAACCGCCGAAAACACTATTCGCCATGTTGGTTGATAGATTATATGTGCTGTGCCGTCATACTAGTATTATTTGCAATCTGTGCTATAATAGTCCGTAGTAGTAAAATGGCGGTGTTTCGTTCCGTTTGACCTTTTGACAACATAATTAACTTTCTATGATGTCATGAACTATTTATTTACAGAAATATTCCGTTTCACGACTACATAATTATGTGTTTAGTGTGTTTTTGTCATCACATCCTTGCCGGAAGTTACTCCGAGGTGTTTTCTTCAGTAGAAATTTAAAAACTAAAATACATATTTTTTAAATAAACTACTTATCATTCCTTAGTTTTTACTATGCCGTTATACGTTTTACTATGCCAAGTACTAAAGGAAATACTCCTTCAATGTCTGAAATTAAATATGAGTCAAGTAGCCTACTGTATGGAAGTGTCAGATCGATCTGACATAGGTATTCAGGATCATGATACAGCAGCAGCATACGCGTGTGTGGGACATGCGTTATTAGTATGAAAACGTGGCCTTGGTCCTGCGGGCTTAGCATGGCGATCCGAAGAAATAATTTTAAAGAAGAAATATTCTATTCAAAACAGTCTGTTGCAAAATAGTTCTTAATCCATGGTAACAATGTCATCAATAGAAGTCAACATTTCCAAATAGCCATATTTTTAAAATTGCTGCCGGGAAATCTTCTGTCAAAAATGATCAAATTTTCAAGTAAATGACTGAACGTAAAAAAATTTTTTATCTTGGATTGCTATGATGTAGCAATCCAAGAGCTAAGGAGTAGTTGACATTATTGTAAGACTATTTGACATTGAAATAAGAAAACGTTTCTACTTTAGCTGTCAAAAGAGGCCATTTTGTGAGCTCATAAGTCCGTCGCCACGTTGCGAGGTTTTGCCAACATACGACCTAAATGTGTCGTATTGTATCCTTCAGAAATTAATTATAATTCATAAAATCTGTTTCTCGCCGCATAAAGTAAACAGTAATTAGTTTTATAAGCAGAGTTGCGATTTTGCGAATTGCGAATTTCAAAACGCGGGGACTCAATTAACGAAGTCGATTGTGGCTTGTTCTGCGAGACCCCGCCTGCATACCTTAAACCTACTTAGTTGATTGGCGGTCGGATTTTGTCATATGAAAATAATGATTTTCATTGCACTATTGATTTTATGTTACGAAGGACTTTTGTGATTTAGTAATTTATTTTGTACGTATTTTAGAACGAGCTAATATTTGTCGGTGGTTTTGGTGACAAATATCAAGTTGACGTGACGTTTAAGGCAAAATAAAACAGCGAAAAATGTAACTCTCATAAAAATGAATAAAAATCATCGGCCAACTGTAGATGTAAATGGGAAACCTTACGTGAAACATGTAATACTGGCCGACGTCAACATACCGTATAAATTCACTTTGGACAGAGCACGAAACTCGTTATTATTTTGTATCAACGCCGATGAGTTTTCGGAGCAAAGCTTTCAATCGGTGATACTCGATTTAAATTCAGACGCGGTCAAAATCGTTCCCGGAATCCGAAACGGTTTCGCCAGCGCCGTGGATCGTAATACCGGTGAGGTTTATTTAGGGGGTAGCGACGGCATATATAAATACGATTTCCACAGGGGAGACGTCGCGAGGCCTCCGATTGTGAGAGGCGTTGATGTGTTTGATATGTTCTATGCAAACGAACTCTACTACGTTGACACGACCCACCTCGATCTGCACATTTTGAAAAACAATCAAGACATTATAGTTAAAAACGTAGAAGATTATGGGATACATCACTTTACTGTAGACGATCATGGCAATCTCATATTTGCCAATGCAGCGGGCTTATACCTGCTAGAGAGTAGATCAAAGGTTCCAGAGAGATTTGATGCGGATTTAGGCATGATTCGGGGTGTAACTGTTGATGTACACGGAGTTCCTTATGTGATAGCCCAAAATGGCGCTTATTCTATTGACATAGAATCTAAAGTAGTCACCAAAGTTTTAACCCTCCACTATGGTTACGCGCTAGCTTTTGATAAAGACAACAATATTCTATACGGCGAAGACAGGTCAGTGGTAAAGTTAACACCGCTTTAAAATGTAAATCGTCTTTCATAGGAATTTTGAATAAACTTTTGATTGCTAATAATACCCAACTTCTTTGTGTTTTTTTTTTCACCTCTGTAATATGTTTTGGAGAACATTCTCATTTAAGTCAAAGTAGTAGTAAACATGTTTAGAACAGACACGGAAATTCACGGGTAGGTTAATTAATAATTCCGAGAGTATATTTTACTCTCATAATAAATAGTGTTGCAATTAATTAGAAAACCAGATAAGTACTAGAGTCTGGAAACTACAATCGAGACTTGTTAGTACCAAAGCCCATACGCTTTACGTACGCTCAGAGATGGGACTATTCGGGTGAGTGCTCTCCTGTGAGAGCAAAATGTTACGCCATTAGTAGTAATGGTGAACATGAAGAGTCATAGTTGTAAGAACATTTATACAACTTTAATTAATTTTATATTTATATTTAAAAAACTGAAGTTAAGTTCAAAAAAATATATCACCTAAATTTTTACAAGTGAATCTAGTAGAGTGCAAATAACTGTAGCGTTTATTTCGGCATCTACTTGCCAGCTTCTTATCTTCAATCGTAAATGATTACTGATATAAGTTATTCGCTTACTCAAATTACAAGAACTCGAAATATTGGAAAGGTTCCTTCGTTGTTAACAAAATACGGGCATAACCTTTGCAAATGTCAGAAGTTAAACGTACGTTTATGCACGATATATCGCCCGGGGCCAATCCAGCCCTATTAGGATAAGGGCAAGGAATTCACGACAAATAAGACTGGAAAGTCGGCATATAGTTACTGCTTCATTCTAAAAACATGCATTCACAAATTGTGTTTATTGTTAGTTGTACCATTTCAAAGATTCGCCAGTGTCCTTTGTTTTGTGCCATCAAATTATGGATCATTTCTTCTATTTATAACGTATCAGTTAAATTGTATTAAAGTCAAAACGGTACCACAACACATCAGCAGAGTACAGTGGATATAATCAGATCTCCATATATAAATCAGCACATAATAATTGGCCGATTTACCGATGTATGTAGGGAGATGATTTTTCGGTCTATTTAACTTATTAAGGATTATGAGCTTCCCCAAGCTATTAACAACCTTGCCTTACATAGGCATATCAAGTGTAAATTTGATTGTGATCTATGTAGTTAGGTAGCTGTAAGTATTAACATAATGCTATGGTGTTACGATTCTTAATAAACAATTTAGGGAAAGCATTCAGTGTGTTGCATTCAAGACATTTTTGTATATACAGTATTGTATATATATTTTTGTACGTTTGTAGGATAAAATGCGCACCGATTATATAGACGTCATTTTCATGGTGTAGTAACATAATATTATGTTACAGCCGAAGTACCTACCATTTAACATAATTACGCGAACGAATTAGTAGGTACGCCACAGTCCACAAACCACAACGCGTTCTTGGAATGAATTTATTTATTTCAATGGTACTACTCCTAGTTTACATCACATGACTGAATTATGAAGCCTAAAATGCTTCCCAAAGAATTTAATTGCAAGTTAGCTATTCTATAAGGCTATTCCTACCTATAATCATATAATAAGCGCATACAATTTATACACAGGCAAACTGCATCATGTATGCAGTTTGCCTGTGTATAAATTTAGGCATTTTAGGCTTCATAATTCAATCATGTGATGTTATATAATAGGACAGAGCCAAAAGTACACTAGAAATCAAGGACACGTTGATTACATGGGTCCAAGTGGAGTTCGTTAGCTTGAAGGGAATAAATTTACATTTTGATATCGAGTAGCTAAATAAGTAAAACTCTTACACATTTTATACGTTTATTTATTTGCCACAGCAAAATAAAGATTAATAATTATAGATCTATTGTTCATTAACTCTAGGAACATATATTTCAGTTTTACATCGATCACAATAGAACAAAGAATTCGCTACACCACGGACTCTATATTAGGAGCTATATTTTATAAATATCTTCCCGCTCCACATTATCATCAGAAGTTAGATTTGGGGGAACGGATTCTACTACGAACAAGTACGATTATTTAGGGCTGCGACAACACCAAAAAAATATTCAATCTTCAGGGAAAATTCTCGAAAACTGTGGAGCGGTCTATACGGACATTATGTATACACTTCTTTTATAATATTTATAATATTACTGATAATTAATTTAATTAAAGATTTAAATACGCGTTAGGTAGAGATATATACTTGTGTAAAAGTTATTACGTAAATAAAGTTTGGCAAGGTAATAAAAATATACTCGTTTGTAGAATATATCAATTAAATGCAAGTAAATTGTCAATTTGTAAAGCCTAATATAAATTTAATTGACTTTTTGGAATGGTCTTGTACTCATGGAATGGTTGATATAATAGAGTAACGTATTTCTGTATACTGGGTAACATTATATTCTGTCTGGAGAAAGATAATTTATAATAGGTACATGAAATAAAGCACGTTGGCATACTTTGCTTTTATCCAACATGGTGAAAAAGAGTTTTACAATATCGCAATTTAAAATCGTTATTTACTAATTTTAACATTTTAAAAAGTCTATCGAAAAAATAACACAAACATAGAACTTGCAAATAATTGTCACCCTGGCGTCCCTTTGAACCGGTTGACACAACGGGCTGACAAAAAATTATGTTCTTCTTAAGATTTTCTAAATTCCAAATACTTCAGCTTTAACACAAAATAGTTCTGTGTTTAGATTCTATTGTTGGTACATGACCTATAATTTTTTCTCCATACGGAATAAAAAATTACCCAATATAGAGCGATATGAGACATTAAGTAGATATGCTTTTGGGGTCGGATATGATAGATTATAAAATTTCAAAAATAATGACGACGTATACTTGTAAGTATTTCTCTAAATGTAAAATGATATTTTGTACAATATACAATACGTCAATACTTTCTTGAGTTAATTATGGTACAGTTGCTATAAAAATACAGTTAAGTTTAATATAATATAGTCAAATGATAAGTATTAGTTGCAAAACATATGAAAAATTCTGGACAATTTGAATATCAATAAAAACATACCCGAGTACTTATGAAAACACACATTTATACTTATGAAAAGTATAAAGATATTTTGTAAATAAAGTTTATGACATACAGTATAATATTATGTATCTACTTATTGTTAAGTAAAATCTTTCAAATGTTTTTAATATATAATTTCGGGTATGTTGCTAAAAGCTACAAGTGTGTATTACACATACAAACAATAATATTCATTATATTCATGTACATTAGAGCGATCTATTGCCAAATAGATATGTCTAGACGAAGATAGATATAGTGGGAACATCTTAAACATACGACCGCATTTTAAACAAATCTAGTATAAATAAAATATACTAAATTAAAAACAAAAACAAAATTAAAGATGAACCGCTTGAAAGATAAAGAACGGTTCTAATATAAGTGATAATTCATATAAATTTTTGACATATTTATACCATTATTATTATTATTATAATTATATATGATATTATATTGGCTATTCAATATACAATTAATATTGTTATTGTATACACATCAATACATTCTTTATAATAAATTTGTATACCCAGTAAACACGTACACTTATAAAATTTCAAATATACACAATATTAAGACTAACATTGAAAATCAGTCGTCACAGACAAGGTATAGAGTACAAATCTAAATATTCCGATAGGATAAAAAGCTCGTTTTAAAGCTTAAGACATTGCAGCACAAAATAGGTACAAAAGCTTACACTAAAACGGTGCTTCTCTTAGAAAAGTGAGCAGTCTTTCGGCGTGGTGCTGAGAAATGATCACGAAGCGGTGCCGGAATGGGCCGGAATGGGGCCAACTGTGCTCTAGTACTTCAGCTTACAAAAATAATTCAACTACGAGTCTTAAAAGTATTTGGTCGGGAACTCCTACTGGTATCTACATACTAGGGGCCGTGAGCTCCGGGGCCATACGCGAAGTACGAACGATATCCAATGGAAAGTATCAACAGTCTTCGTATAATTTACAATTAATACTGAAGAGTAACTCGTATAATTAGCCATGTATAAATGAAAATTCCGATTTAAATACATCGAAAACTTTAAATATTGTCGAATTTTTTATGGACGTTGTGCGTAAATAAATAAGTAGCATCAAAAGATCTAACACCAAAAATAATTTACTGCTCGGCGAATCGCAGCTTCTGTTTCTTGACGAAGTCTATGGCCAGCTTGTCCGTCGTGCGCGACTCCAGGATCTGTAGGATGGGGTGATCTGCAACAACATCACAGATTTAAGAAAGACGAACAGATAAGCCGCTGCATAGCTTTCGATTTGATTGCACTAATACAAGCGCGTGTGTCCACGATTCTGTGGAAAAATTGTGGTGTGAAAAAAGGGGACGTCAAAATTTACAAATATGGATCATTTTGGATCGTTATATGCGATCGTTAAATTTAATTTCTAGTCTGTCACAACTTTCACCCCCAGTTTTTAAATAGGAAACAAGCAATTTTTTTATTGGCTTTTCGAAAAGTACGTAATAATATAAGCCTGGAAATATTGTCTTTGCATATGTCATATGTACAATTAGCCGTTGACGAAATACAGTCATCACAAACGTGAGATCGTTGGTGAGGTTTAAAAACGCTCTATAGAAACAAAATGTGCACGAGTGACGTCACAACAGTTTAAAATGTATATTAAATTATATAAAATTGATTTTATTAATATAAATACTGCGTTCATATATATCAATGTCATAACAAAAAATGTCAATAATAACTTATGGGTTGAACAGAAATTTTTGTTTTTCAATCATAACAAAAAAAAAACTATCATTCCTTAAGTCCTTTTTAGTGCTGTAATTTTTTAATTTAGCAACTTTTTACTGTATTTTTTGCATTTTTCGGTCCATATTTATGTGGCCCTTCGAAAAATATAAAATTTTGATGATCCTGCAACAGAAATCAACCAGAAAAAATATTTTCCTTGGGCCTTGACTGCCGATAGAAATTAAAAAATAAAAATTGTAAAAGAAAAAGAAATAAAAAGAATGAAAATATCTCGTCAGACAGAGATTCGGACCCGAGACCAATTGGTCAACAAAGTAAGTTCCGAGCGCCTACGTAACTGCGCTATGCGTATCTGACATTATTTTTCGAATTTACTCATATCTTATTTGTATCACACGATTAAAAAAAACACGACAAACTAAGATTCTTATGTCGTCGGCATAAAGATCAAGTAGGAGGTAAAGTAATTTTGAACGGACTTTCAACAAGAGTCATGAGCATGTCGGTGACGCGAACCCCTTTTTCGCGTTCTCGCGTTTCGCGTTTTAGCGTTTTTCCCCTACCAAAACGTGCCTAACGCGGCTATAGAAGTTTTCATTTCAAAAATGTCAAATAGATAAATTGTTTCGAGACATTTGTTTCTGGAGCGCTCCACATAATTGCTTAGCGACATGTAAGTAATGTCCCACTTATTCACGCATCAGCTGACGTCATACGGTCGCGTACACAAGCTATACAAAGGTCGGGGTGTAAATTAACGAGCACTAATCTTTATCTTTCATCCATTCTTTTTTTGGCCTAAGCGTTTGTGGTAATGTGGAAGTCCCAAAGGGAGATTTTCGACCGAAGGAGGACTTATACTCGATTAGGTTTAGGACCGGCTAGGATTATCGTCGAAGTAAGATCGAAATCTGGCACTGGTACGATGGAGGCTATACTCACTTCTGTCATGAAGCTGCATGAGCGGCAGCTCTATAGGTCGGAGCGGGTCTGGCGGCGCGTGGCAGTTGACGCCTGGCACGCGCGCCAGCGGCACAAACGCCTCGCCCGCGAAGTCGTCAGCTGTCAGCACGTCACGATCCCATACTGAGAGGGCCAGTGCTGCCTGACCCGACTTGCACGCTTCCAGCGATACCGGGAACTCGAAGCACTCGTCCCACACGGGGTTCAAGGTTTTCTGGTGAAAGAGTCAAGGTTATTTATGTGTATGGGCATGATCAATTTTAGCATATTGTAATTTTGATTATCAGACCAGCTGTTTGAGAGTATCTTTAAAGTGGGACCGACCGAAAAGAATAGGTTACATACATACTAAATGATGCTCGCATAACGTTTTGCGCGCCTTAATATATCGCATAACGTTTTATTCTTCCCGCGTTAAAATCATATAGGGTCCTTATTGGTATGTTTACTACCTGCTAAGAAGCATATCAGTTCGAATTTTTCAAAACAATGAAATGAAAATAAAGAACCAGATACTTTTTGGACGTTTGTGCTTTGTTCATGTGTTTTGGGGAAGTGACGCTTGGGCAGCAGCTCCAGCACCACAAACGGATCACTTAGGCCATTGGGATCCAGTGGGATCACGTCCCGCGCTGACATCACCTCCACGCATAAGGAATCGTGGTTTAGATAAACTCTGTAACAATAAATGAACTTCATTTTCTCAAAAAAAAAGCCACTGCCGTCCGTAGGGCTTTTTCATCAATCCTAAAATATATCTCATGTACCTAAGTTGCATAATGCAAATGTTGATGATATCTAGGACTCTATTTTTTTTGTTTGTACTATCAGGGAAACTAATTCTTCGGAATTAGATTCCCCGACACCACACACACACACACACACACACATATATATATATATATATATATATATATATATATATATATATATATATATATATATATATATATATATATATATATATAAGTCTCTCTTTAAGGACACAATGGACAGGGAGCCAACTATCCAGCAAATTAAATACCTACATAATATCTAAGTACTAAATTTCTGCTTCGCTTAGGTAATAAATCTCTATAACAATATAATATTTAAGTCATTATAATATATTTCAAAACTTCTAAGAACAATACGCTTTAAAATATGCTATGGAATGTAACTTACTTGAGATTGTATACTTTGCTAAACTTCGGCCTTAACTAAGCGTATAGTTACATACTAATTGGCACATGTAAATAATGTTCACAGTATCTTTTTAATATTAAGTCGTATGGTTTTATTATCTGCTAATCTAAGCTATGTTGCTCTGATCGTAATGACTAGTCGGCGTCAAACACTAGTATTTCGCTTGGCTCACTACAAGAAAACATTTTTACGCTAGAAAGCGACTGGGGCCACATCTCTTTCGGCTTGTTTGTCCCCTATTGAAAATTGTCCTCCTTTAATTGACATTGGATCCTTATGGTGAAGACAGCGGGTCCGCGCCACCAGGCGGTCGGCCAACCAACGCTCGATGAGCTCCTCTGGTGGAACCTCCATTGTCGGTAGGACATACCTGACTAGGATGGAGCCATACGGCGAGGGCAGCGGGGTCCGCGCCTGTTCCACCAGGCGGTCGGCCAGCCAGCGCTCGATGAGTTCCTCGGTCGGCGCCTGGTGGTACTGCATGCGCTGCTCCACGCGCGCCCACTCGTGGTTGTGTACTTCCATCATCGGAAGGCCTGGCGAATTGAAGTTGGGTTAAGACGATATTTTGGTGTGTTATATATGGAGTCTGTCTAAAATTATTCACATTATTTGTATTGATAACATTTTCAAGGCAAATTTTGGTCTGTAACCACTATATAGTATCTAATAGGTATAAGTCATCAAAGACGTATGCCAAAATAATTAAAATATAACTATAGTTGGGGACCACAACGACTCCAAAGATAACACCTTATTATTCGCGGTAGGTACCGCGAATAATAATGTATAGGTATACATATCATGTTTTTGACACTCGTAGAAGCGTTTAAAGTATATGAAACACAATGGACACTCGCTGAATACTTGATATTCAATACCTAGAAATAAGCAGCCGGAAAAGTCCGTAGTTCACGCACCGGCGGGCGGCGACCGCTCAGCGGCTCAATTTGTACGCACGAACTTAAAACTGTCAATGCTCGCGCGATAATCGGCTTGGCCCTTTCACATTGAAATGGAAATCAGGGGAATCAGGGTTTTTAAATTCGTGACACCTGACAGCTTTTTGACACGACGAGGACCGTCGGGCCGGCTGGTGACAGAAAAAGAATCGAAATTCTTATTGACCGTTTTTTGATACCACTTACGCCACCAGATGACGCTTTGTGTCGCTTTTTGTGAGAGTTGGGTCTGCCCCCTAAGGGCAGAAAAAATTTCAAAAACCCTCATTGTGAACTTGATACAATGGGCGTTATTTATATCGAAAACATGTTTTAAAACAAGTTTATAACGAGAAGTTTTACCTTAAATTTTCCAGCTATTCAAATTATTTTCCGAATCTAAAGCACTTTATATTTATTATTTGTAGTATCCTTTTGAAATTTATTTTAACAACGTGTGTATAACATAATTTATTTACCAGCCACTGGGAGGAATACATTTCTGAAGGCTAAGAGATTTATATCCGCTAACATATAGCCGCGGCGGGCAATAAAATAACATGGGCCTTTTCGGGTTCAACAATGGGTTATGGCCCTATAAAAACAAATTATTGTTATACATCTGAGTTTACTGTGATACTATATTCGCATACATATTATTTATTTTGACAAAAGCTTTTAATTGTGGCCGTGGTCGAGTTTGATTTGCAAAGAGGAGAAAGCAAATTGCTACGCGCTACGCAGCTACGTCGCTACGGCTACGCGTGATAAAACGCGAGCCTAACAAAGCCCAGGGGGTCTAAAAAGGCCACTTTAGGTGTTTCATATATTTTTTTACATAAAAAAATCGTGAAATAGTAAAACGGCTACATGATTCATTTGATTTCATCATATTAGAAAACATAAATTTTGACAGTTTTCAATAGAAATGCGTAAAATGGCGCACATAATATGAATTGAAAAAAATATTTGAATCATAATATGAAACACCCAAAGTGGCCTTTTTAGACCCCAGGTAAGATCATAAGATCTTAATCGTAAAATAACAAATTTTCCGTTTAAAGTATAAACTAGCTTTTGAACCCGTCTCCGCACACGTAAATACAGTATGCCATGAGAACTGCACTTTTTTGCTATAAATGGCCTATGTCCTTCCCCGTGGTCTAAATCTATGTTAAATTTAATGATGATCGCTTTAGTAGTTTTTACGGGAAAGCGTAACAAACAAACTCACATTCCCATTTAAAATATCAAGTAAGGATAAACATGTACAATTTAATGACTAAAAGAGAGGAGGCTTGTGCATTTGGAAAAGCAGCATAATAGAAGATAATAATAATTCATATTTTATGTAAGTTACGACATTACCTTTCCCCTCAGCATGGAAGAACTCTGCCAATAGATCAAGAGCCTCTCGTAGTCTATGGTGGTAGACCCTGGGTCTCTCCGCACCGCCCGTGTCTGCCTGCGCCGAGACCTCCTTCAGGACGGCGCTCCAGCAGCCCGCTAGCGCGCGAGCGAACGCCCGTGGTAGCAGCCATGTGTTAAGTGACGATAGATGCTGGTCCAAGAACTCCAGGAGGGGTGTGATAGCCTAAATAAATAAGAAATTTGAAGTTACTCCATAGGGAATACTTCAAATGGAAATAAATAAGTAGCCATAAAGGGTAGGTACTAAGCAGTACAATTACTGACATGACCAATTAATTCATGAAAAATATACATCATTCTTGGCACCGTATTATATTTTGAATGATAACAGCAAAAACTTACGTACTGTGCCGCCAAAACAGACTCAGTTGGGTAGGTTTACAAGGAAAAGATTAACCCTTACCTAAATACTCGTAAAATAACACGACCTAATTCGATATTTTTGGGTCGTTGAAAGCTGTGATTAGATTGCGTAACAGCAATCATTCCCCATGGAACCTAAGTTTTCAGAGGGGTAAGCCCGAACAATTTATAAGAAACAATAAATATAAGAACTTTTGTAACCTACATTCTATGCAAATAAACGATTATTATTATTGGCAAGTAGGTATTCGTACCATTATCGAATGTTCATTGCATAGGTGCTGTCTAGGGGGTATTCTACTGTAGAATTTTTAAAAAATCGAAAAATTTTTTTTTTCATATTTTCAAAGTTTAGATATTCAAAAATATGTCATTAAAAGGATTTTTCAAAATTCCTATTATTTCATGAGTTATAGCCGTTTTAGTGACGTGGCATCGGTTCCGGCCCGACAGCTACAAGTTAACAAAAGACGGTAGGCGTTCCCGAGTCCCTACTTAGTTTCAATTTAAGTTAGTTTTGAGCTAACCTTCGTACTGAGTGGAAGTGCTGACGTGTTTAAAATTATTCAAGTGAAAATTATTTGGTAAATTGCTCGGAACTCCGGACTTCAGAGGCGTCAAAGGAGGGTAGAACTGCACGTCTTCACGAGAGAACATCAGAGAATGAGCATTTTGAAGTAGAGGAAGGATTCTTATATGGAGCAGGAATCGCCGATTAAAACTATGTAAGTATTCTGTACCATTCTATAAGTAAAATTGTCGAAAACTTGTCTCAAAACTTTGAACGCGTTTTTCTCGGAACTACTTTTTTCGAGCTGGCGGTAAGGATACCTCGAGTTCTAATGAACTGATTTACTTCAAATTTGGAGAGGATGTTCTCTATACATCACTTCATCTCGTGACCCTTGCCCAAAACTATAACTTCTCATTTAGTATTTTTTAAAAATTCGGAATTGTTAAAAAAAAAATTTTTTTTCAAACAGCCGCCATTTAAAAAAAAAAATTTTTTTACTTATCCAAGGGTTATACGATAGCGACATCTATAATAATTAAGAATCCGTCTGTTTTTTATGTTTCAGATCTCCAGAAGGGTTGGAATAATGCACGCCAGGACACCCTCTTTTTTTTTGACCCCCCACTTTGACTGCTCATAACTTTGTCAATTTTAATTTTATTTTTGAATAATTTTTTTATGTAATAAATAATAATAAAACATCAATAAACAAATGGTAAAAATATTTTTTGTTTCCTTTGTACAGCGCTTCAAAAACCGGGCGAAATTCATGCCTCTACAGTAGAATACCCCCATAATACTCTTTCGATAATGTAGGTACTTGTCAACGGGAATGATGACTGCATGTAAAATATTGAGTTGATTTGATATATTTAGAAATATTGAGGTATGATAACTTGATAAATGTAAAAAAATATAATAATAGTAATTAGAGATATCTAAAAAGTATAAAAAAAGTTTTTTTTTTTGCTAAATTTGTAAACAAAACCTACATAATTAGTTTACTGACATCATATACAAAAACATTAATTATGGTAAGTATGAATTTAAACGTACAAATATCGGAGATATTTACAAATATGTTCCTGCGGCCGTATACTTAATACCTAGGCATGACGTCACAGCTAGGTACGACTTTAGTATGGAGCGTTTTCACGAGACTTGCGAAATTTGTAAACAAATCACTGTATTGACTTTTGATATACTGTTTCTTCTGAGAAGTTATATTTATGAGTACTACTAGGCGATGCCCGCAACTTCGTTTGCATAGAACTAACGGAAACGGAAACCTAAAATTAAAGTAGCCTTTGTTAGACCTTATAACATCAGCTATCTGCCCATGAAAGTCCCGTGAAAATAGGTCCAGCCGTTTCAGAGATTAGCCGGAACAAACAGACAGACAAATAAACAGACAGACGGACAGACAAAAATTTTAAAAATTGATATTTTATTGTAAGTACCGAATATACCTTCATAATATGCATTAAGTGAAAATATGTTTATTTTAAATTAGAAACAGACACTTAAATTTTATTTATCTGTATATATCTGTATATAGATACGACTACGTGGTTGTCAATTGTTCTTGCTTGGCCTACAGCACAAACTTTATCAGTACGCATTTATAGCTTAATCCTTAAAGTACCATGAGAATATTTTATTATTTTGTATAATATATAATTTATTATGTAATAGCACTCAATACCAAAAATAAAAGTCAAAACAAAAGTGACTTGATTTGACACTTGACAGCGGAACTTTTTTTTCACTGTCCAAAGAAACAATCCTCAGTATATGATTCCCTCCCTTCTACAATTACTCGCCCTAGCGACTTAAATCTGTTCTGTAAATACTCCTTATATTGAAATTTTATGTACATAATAATATATTCTTACTAACAAAATAAAACTGTGGTACTAACCCAAAATTTTTGTGTTTGTTTTAAATTTGATATGACTTGGAGTCAAATCCTTTAAGCCGTACCAATGTTTTGTGTATGTAAAATAGGGATATTAAAATAATAAAACACTTTTGGTAACGCGGTTTGTGTTTAACTGATGTAATGACGTGAAAACTGATGCATTTTAAAACAAAAGAAATAATATCGCGTAGCCGACCAAAAAGTTTCGGAACGCGACATTAAATCCTCCAACGATGTATTCTGCGCTCCAACGCACACACGCACACTGTTTTGATAGATATGATTGAATTTGAACTATGTACAGCGGTAATAAAGTGCAAATTGACTCATTGACGTTAGGAATGTAGGTGACATTGCTTAGACAACAGTGAGTGTTGTAATATATGAACTTTATGCAATAACGATAAAGCTCAAATTGACTCTACGTTTTAGTTAGAACACGATTGTATGGGAAAAAGAAAAGGGCTGTTTTTAGGGTTTTTTCCGGCAATTATTAGAATTTTTCTCGCCGTAAAAACCATCCTTGAACTTCAACGAACATTTAAAAAAAAGAATTGGCCAAATTGGTCCAGGCGTTATTGAGTTATGCGCTTACCAACACATTTAGCGATTCATTTTTATATTATAGATTTACTCATTATATTACTCTACTACTTATAGTACTCATATTTATGAGTACTATTTATTTATGAAATAAAAAAATAGCTACCTAGCCTAACCTAACCCCACAGTATTCTAATGTCTTACTACTAGTAAGGTCCACGCTCGGGTGGCGATAAACCGTTGGTGGCAAATGATAACGATAGCGTGCTCTTATCGCTTTGATTTATCGTTGTCTTCGCTTTCTTGATTTATATTCAGGACTGGTAGAGCACTAGATGTACCTACTAACATTATAGTTTTACGCCGTCACACCTAAAATGTATTATACTATAATATACCTATATCCATTTTACATTTGATTAGATTTTATATATTATACATTTGTATTTTACCTATATCCAGTAACAGTAGGCATAGCTTAGGTTGGAAAATACTTTTTAGCTTTTAGGTTGGCCAAAGGAACAGATAAGTAAAACGCCGTAGTGTAACCACAGAGCTTTTCGCTAAAAATTTGTCAGTCATAAAGAAATACCATTAGGGTAATATTTATATATATAATATAACGTATTTCTGTACAGACAAACATCACATATTTGAAATCAAAAATATCACTAAATATTCTCTGAGCAGGCGTATTTTTTTTACAACTCAAAATTCAATTGAAGTTCTCGTTTATTGTTCGCGATATTAAATTACGCTGTTTTAATACCCACATGAGCAAAATTGCTACTTAACGTGTGCTCTCAAAAGTTTGTGAAGTGCTTACGCTACCGCGTTATCTATTTCAACAGGTTTATTTGATGTTTATTTGAAAAACAACGAAATTCATGAGTATCATAATTATTATATCGTGTAATATTTTTTTAAACAACTAATGAGATCAACGCACCTTTTGATTGGACAACGCTGTTAACAGAACGTGTAGGTATCTACCACGAGCAAAATATGTATTGATGAATAGTATATCATAGTCACCATAGTGTTTTGTTATTAAAATGTTAATATCATATGAGATAGGTATGTAGGTATGTTATCATTCCTTAATATAATCATTAAAACAGAAGCTCATAATTCAATGCTATACTTATTCATTTATTCATATTATGGAAACTACGTCTACATTCATTACTGTGTGAAATATACACAGCAAACAAACAACAATAACAACAAACAACAATATATGCAGCTACAACACGCAGATGTGACAATGTCGCAGCAGCGACCTGCGACACACGATAATATATCCTCTTTATACTCATTTCCTTCTCATTACTCTGAATAATTAGATGAAGCTCCTTATGTACCTAAATATTTAGTTTGCTTGTTTTTGTTCTAATATTGGGAACGTGACAGGTTTTAGCTAAGTTATTTGGGAATAGGTACATATTGGAACGAAGTTCCTTATGGCGCGTTGCGATATTGAGGCTATACAGATAAACAAAATTGAAGTGTCTGTTTGTAATTTCAAATTAACAGCTTTTATTCTCACTTAATGCATTTAAAAGTATGATCGGTACTTACAATAAAATATAAATTGTTAACATTTTTCTGTCCGTCTGTCAGTCTGTGTGTTTGTTCCGGCTAATCTCTGTATATATATATATATATATATATATATATATATATATATATATATATATATATATATATATATATATAATAAATATGTTAATTAACAATGTTAGCAATATTTTGAATAATATCACATAATCATGGTTTAAATTATTTATAATTGGTTTGGCCGCTTCGAATATTTGCATTAAATTGCGAGTAGAGTCATTGTTTGCATTAAATTGATACGAGTGATTCGTGCGAGTAATCTGAGTCTGGGAAATGTACGCAAAATTTAACTGGGATTTAATAACCAACGTGAAAATAAACTTCAACAGAACTTAACTTAGTTTACGTAGTTGTTTAGTTTGCCGTCTAACTGTGTACATGATGAGTTTTAAGGCTTCTTTCTTGGACGGCAAACTTCTGACCTTCAGAAAATCTATCGACTAGTTTTCTTTAGATTTTAGAAGTTTGCTCGTTACATACATGCAGACTGAAGAGATTCTGAACTGTTTATCCATATAAGTTTTATCATAATATGTCTTTTAGCGAAATCGGCACTGTATTTTTATTTCGAACTAGTTGATGTCCGCGGCTCTGCCTGCGCAAATACAGTATCCCACGGGAACACTGTATTTTTTCCAGATAAAAAGTATCCTATGTTTTAATCCAGAGCTCCATACCAAATTTCATCAAAATCCGTTCAGTAGTTTTTGCGTGAAAGAGTAACAAACATCCATCCATTCATACATCCATCCATACATCCTCACAAACATTCACATTTATAATATTAGTAGGATAACCAACTCTTTACTGTCGACTAAACTATTATCTGACCTCTATGCGAAGGTAAATTTTAGCTAATACTGAGGTACATAAAGGAAACTCAATTTTCAATTGTGGTGTGGTTGCACACCGCATCAAGCAAACACCTATATACACTACTCTTGATGGTTTATCTAGATTGTTCCGCGATTAGATACATAATATTAGAGTTATATTTCGGCTTTGATATGAGCCACAAGGTAATAATCCCTTCAAACAATTACATTTTGTTATTTATCCTCGACAAGAATAACGATAGTAGATATAATACGATAGAAAATAAAGTTTTATCAAATTCGTGGCTATCTGTATTCTATCACTGCAGATAACTATTTGTAAACAGAAATTAACATATTAAGCCTAAATAATTTACAACGATTACAAATTAATTACAGAAAGATAACAGTAAAAATATGTTTTCCTTAATACTATCCTCTCATGCTAGAAAATTATTTATCAACGCCCGCGCTTTAACGCCATAACAATAATCTTTTCAATGGATGCAATTTATTTTAAGTATGGTTTCCAGCAGCTGCTACTACTGCGTTGCTCAAACTTTAATAATAATATCATTAATAAAGCGTACAGGAAAAAAATGCTTAAAAACAAGATTTATGAACCGATTGATTGATGCACAGTACGACTCTGCCGTGGCTTTACCTATTTTTTTTTATTTTTTTTTCGAAAGGGTCTACGCTAAGGGTCGGGTTAAGACCGCTGTAGCTACCTATTAATTAAGTAAAACCTGTTATTATCCCCATTCCACACATAACCATACACAGTTATAGTACATGTGTTTGACGCACGTGAACGCGCTATCGTTGTCGCGCGCTACTAGAGGAAGCAAGATGCCACCTAACTGCCCGGCCGGTTTCATTAACCTATCTACCAATAACTATTTGTTAAAAATGTCACATTTCATTCGCTGTCACAGACAAAGATTCCTCTATATATGTTAGTTTATTGAAACGAAAAAACCTGCAAACGATACCAAAAATCTCTAGAATAATATAAAACTTTCAAATAAACCTCATACCTGCGGCGTAGGCAGCGTATCGGGCGACCAGGCAAGATGAAAAACTGCTTTCCGGAGCGGCGGGCGGGCTCGCGCGGACAGCGGCGCGGCGGCGCGGGCGGAGCGCGACTCCAGCGTGCCCAGAGCCCCGCGGACCAGCTGGCGGGCGCTCTCGTCGTTACCACTGACCATGAGTTATTACTATTATGCTCATTACTGGCTCAAATCAATGAGCAGGAATAATTTAGTATATAATTTGCCACTTTCTTATGTACGCATATTATGCATCTAGCCAAATGGACAATTTGTTATTGTTCAACATAGAAGACATTGAAAAACAATGTGGCAAATCTTCGCAAACTTTATGAATGCATGTTGCAAATTGATGACTTTCAAAATTTATGAATGCACATTGCAATTTTTTTTTTTGGAATTTTAAAGGATTTTTAATAAAACGGATCGCCTGATGGAAAGCGATTACCGTCACCCACGGACACCCGCAACAACAAAGAAATACTTTTTTTTCTTGAAGGTTTTAGGTCGCATTGTTCCGGAAATACCGCTAGCGACAACTCATTCCATAGTTTTATTAGGTATATACATTTATGGTTTTATAATAACGAAAAAACCTAGTACCTACCTACTAATAATACTAATATCACGGAGCACATTTATAATAGTGAATCCCTTTCGCAAGCATATCGTATTAAAATGGTCGTGTACAAAAACAAAGGGTACAAGATGTTTGCATACAGAGCATCGGACGTCACAAAAAAGACAAATCTTTTCATACAAACGTAACTTTTTGTGAGATGCGAGGATAAAACATATTAGTCATGCATAAACCAATCGCATACTTAATATTTTCTCGAAAAAGGACATAGGATAATTATAGATGCCAACAAACAATAATCAATAAAGGCTACATATCATAAATTATAAAGCTCACCCAGTTTTCATAAAACGATATCTAGGTAGACGAGATCTCCATTGCGATTCCGAGTCCCTGATATATTTAAACCTTAAAGATATATGCATTTACGCAGTAGGTACCTACTAGGTAGGGCAACACCAGTAGACTAGTAGAATATCACATTTTAAAAAATTTATTGGTGATGAATACAGAAACTTATTTCTAAAAAAATATATTTCGGTCCACGCGTTTAAAAAAAATATGCAAAAAAGAAATATTGTCCATCTCTTTTTCGCAAAACGACTAACTATGATAAATGTACGGTAGACTATTACAATGTCATCACACCAACTGTTTTTCGTTATCTTTTGTATTGCAAGTTTAAATTGTTTGTGTTTTAGTAGATAAAAAGTAATTGGTTTTAGTTTTTTATTTATTACCATGATCTAGCATTGATTAGGCGATTTTTTTTAAACAATAGACCATTCAACCTTTGTTTTTATAAAAAAAAAAATAACTCAAAAACATAAGTAATTGGTAACGAAAAGAATCTACGGTGCTGAGGTCAATAACCATAGTTTATGTAAATGATTTAGCGAAACTTTATATTATACAGGGTGTGGCGTAATTAATGGATAATCCTTCACCTGCAGCTGGGGAATATTATAACGTATAAGAAAAATATAATTCATGCTTAGTAAAAGTATCATGGTTTTTTTGTTATCGGCCATTTTTTAAAAATTATAAAAATGACACCCTTGCTCACTAATTTTGTTGTCACAGTCGCAAAAATATGAATTATCGCTATCAGATTTTTATTTATTATTCTTGAATAGTTGTATTATCAAATGTATTATGTCTCTTTTGTGCTGTTGCCTATTTTATTTTTACAAATGCTACCGAATATAAGTTTTTTTCTTTCAAATCTTTTTTCTTTGTGTTTGTGTTTGTTTTTTATGTTGTGTGTTCGCACATAACATAAAAAAAATGTATATGGGGACTTGACTGAACAGCTTACAAATAATTAGAGTATTTAATTGAGATTGTAAAAAGGTATAACACATGGTATTTAACCCTTAGATTTCCAAGCGATTACCTAATGACTTTGATGAAGGCCTATTTTCCTAAAAACATACGTCTCAGAAAATATTTTAATTATTTCTTTTTTTTATATTTATAATATCTTTTTCACTATCACATTATACATTTTATAATAAGGACAAAGCAAAGCAATTAAACTCGTAGAAAAATTCCCACCGAAAGACCCAGACCCAACTTTTTGTACCTGCTTTATTACCTGCTCCGACGACGAAAAACAAAAGACGGAAAAGTTGTCCCACTCTTTCATGCAATGGGTGAAGAGACACACAGAAGACTAACATAATTGTTTGTCGTAGTGATACTAGTTTTAGAGGGTTGCTAGAGTCAGTGTGCTACCATACTACTTCCAAGAGATACGTTTTGTTAATAAGAAAGAATTTATTATTATTGATAAATTGCTGAATTATTATTGATAAAGTCCGAGGACTTGATTTTGCTCAGTGACATGGACTTCGTAATCCCGTGATACAAATATTGATCTTGTGCTCTAACCCCGGACTTTTTTATTGCTAGTGATTTGGACTTTTAACCTTAACTATACAGCGCATCGAGTGCAATGCCTCGATTTGTATACACACCCGCGGAATATGCAGAAATGCATTTTATTTACGGTCAGTGTGGTGGTAATGCAAGTCAAGCCGCAGAACTCTATCGAGCAAGGTTTCCTAATGCCCGTCATCCTGATTACCGGGTATTTCCAAGAGTGCATAATGCGTACAAGGAAGGCAGAATTCCTGGAACTGGTGTCGGTGGTACTAGCGGCAGGAGGCTACGCCAACATGATGACGACATAGTCCTTGCTGAGGTTGAAGCTGATCCAACCACCTCCGTGCGAAAAATATCAAGCCGTATAGGCATATCAACAAGAACTGTAAACAGGATTTTAAAACGCGAGAAGAACCCTTTCATTATAAACGTGTCGAAAGTCTTCTGCCAAGGGACTACCCTTTAAGATTAGCATTTTGTCAAAGAATGTTACGAAAAATAAGAAACGAACCAAATTTTTTTGACAAAATACTATGGAGTGACGAATCTTCTTGTAAAAAAGACGGCTATTTTAATATGCATAATTTGCACAGTTGGCAGCTGACTAACCCACATTTAGTTAGAGAAGATAGATCCCAGTACCAATTCAAAATAAATCTGTGGTCTGGTATCCTTAATGGTGAAGTCATCGGCCCGTTCGAGCCGCCAGACACGTTAACCGCCGAGAGATATCTATATTTTTTACAAAATGATCTCCCTGGACTTTTGGAGGACGTGACGTTGGAGAATAGAAGGGACATGTGGCTGCAGCACGATGGTTGTCCTGCACATTATGCCCGTAACGTTCGCGAATATTTAGACGCGACATTCCCCCAAAGATGGATTGGCCGTTTGGGATATTTTCTTAGGCCTCCAAGATCACCACACCTTAACCGTTTGGTTTTTTTATTGGGATTGTATAAAGGAGAAGGTGTACAAAAAACCAGTCACCAGTCACATCAGTGGAAGATTAACGCGAAAGAATATTTGCCGCTGCTGGAGACATTAAGGAGGCTGGCCACGCGCAACGAATAAAACAATCGTTTATTAGAAGGTGCAGGGCCTGCATTAGAGCTCGGGGTGGTCATTTTGAACACTTATTATAAAAGTGAATAATAAACTGTGCAAAGATAACCTTCTGTTCTTTCAACTCCTTTAAATTTAATTCATAAATGAATAAAATAATTTTAAAATAAAATTTTAATGAAACCTGTCATTAAGACAATAAATGGGCTCTTTTTTATAAATTATGAAAATTCTTTGAAACCGAAGGATCAAATACCATCTGTTATACCTTTTTACAGTCTCAATTGAATAGGCTAATTATTTGTAAATTGTTCAGTCAAGTCCCCATAAATTTTTCTTACGATATGAGCGATCAAACAAGAAGAAAAAATGATTTGAAAGAAAAAACATATTTTCGGTTGCATTTGTAAAAAAAAATTAGGCAACAGCACAAAAGTGATATGATACGTTTGATAATACAACTATTCAAGTATAATAACTAAAAATTTGATAGCGATAATTCATGTTTTTGCGACTGTGACAACAAAATTAGTGAGCAAGGGTGTCATTTTTATAATTAAAAAAAAATGGCCGATAACTGAAAAACCATGATACTTTTACTAAACATGAATTGTATTTTTCTGATCCGTTATGATATTCTCCAGCTGCAGGTGAAGGATTATCCATTAATTACGCCACACCCTGTATGTGTTACTTTAGGTTTAAACTACCTATATCTATATGTAACACTTACATGTGCTCGTCGTCGTACTCGGCCAGCGAGCGGCGCACGTACTCCAAGTTGTTCACGATCGTGCATATCTCCTCCGTCGTCTTGCCCTGACCTGGAAACATCTACATCTTGTATTTCCTTTTATTGCGAGCAAAATTTTACATTTCCCCTTTGTATGGATACTATGGGTCAGTTCACACCGCGACGATACGCGGGGCTGCATTAAAATAGCTTTTTGAACTTTATTTACTACACAAAAAGATACACGTTTCATATGACATCAATCATACACTGCGCGGTACAGCGCCACATTACCGTGGCAGCGCGGTGCAACAAGTCATTCGAACTCTTACAATGAAAAGTGTATCATCTTGTTTAATTAATAAATTTAAATTTTGAATAGCTCTCTTAAAGTGCAACGACATGTTGCGTATCATTTCGTTCCGTTGTAAAATGACCCTAAGGAGAAATGGGAAGTTCGCAAAAGTCGTTATAATATTTAATTTAAGTTTATATCTTTGTTCTGCATGTTTCCAAGATTTACTGAAAGGGTATTTATTTCTATGAATTTGTTGTTACATAATTCAACTTCTTATTTCAATAATTTTACCGTCTTGAATTTGTAGGTCAAATTAGCTGCATAAAATACAGGCTGCTTTATCGCGTGTATTCCGTAATTTTCACTCGTCTGAAACTCATTCGAAATAAGCTTTACCTGTGTAAATCTCGCTTGAGCGATCATTACGTTTACCATAATGAGAAATGCTGCTATATTACCGCAATTTCCGTTGCTTGGGTTAATAAATATTACCAGTATTGCGTTACATGCGCATGTTATGGCGGTACGAAACAAATGAGTTATAAATCATTACGTAATACTTATGTAACATCTAGTAATTTTGGTTTCTTGTAACCTGGTTCTAGATTTTGTGTTCATGTTATTTATTTAATTTCTAAGTACCTATTCATTTAATATCTTATACCCTAAAATGAAATACGGGACCCTATTACTGAGACTCCCTGTCCGTCCGTCCATCTGTCTGTCGCCAGGCTGTATCTCGTGAACCGTGATAGCTAGACAGTTCACAATTGAAATTTTTACAGATGATGTATTTTTGTTGTCCTAGGCGTTATAGCAACAAATACTACAAAAAAAGGATTGTGTGGTTTTATGAAACCACGGTAAAAGTGAAACTTAATAACAAAATAGCGTGGAGCACTGGCACAAATGAGTACTAGTCTATATACTACACGGTCAGCTGATGCGAACTATAGGCGCCGCCATATTGGCCTCGGCTGCTCTGACGAGCGCCTTTAACTTTACCCCTACTCCGCGGCCGACCGTCACGCGACATGCAACACACAGACGAAAAAGTTTGAGACGATGTAATAAAAGTTTCACTTTAAAAAGAATAAAAATAAAGAAGAAGACTCGCACTTGGCCGGGTTTTTTAAATATATCACAGCCCCAATTTCACCAGCGTATTGAAACGACGTTTAAATCTCAGCTTCAGTTTAGGATCTTCTGTCCCGTTCTAACATTGAATGAGATAAAGAGAGATCAAATCCCAGTTTAGCGATAAGCAAGGAGCTTATCGCTACAAACAAAGAAATTTAGTGAAATCGGGGCTAAGGCTGACCCTACATTAGGCGTGCGCGTTCTTCGGGCGTGTGAGTAGCGCGTGCGCCGCGAGCGCGCTGCGTGAGCGTCGCGTTTTGCTGCTCTGCGGCGTGTGTAGAGAGCGCACGCGGCGCTCGCGTTGCGATCTTACCCCTGCTCCGGTCTTCGCCACTATTTCCGTCGTCAGTCAGAGAGCGGCTAATGCGAGCGCCGCGTGTTGCCGCCGTGTGGCGTTTGTGTAGCGCGCACAGTGTGGGAAACAGTAAGACGGAATCAGTGCGGGCGTCGCGCACTCAGTACCCGCATCGCTCACACGCCCGAGGAATACGCACGCCTAATGTGGGGGCGCCTTAAGGCTAACGGCGTTCCAAACAATTCACATTGTAACTTTCGTTAGAGTGGTACTCAAACCATCATTTAAAACCAAGTGAGACATCTGCTCATTTGCTGCCCAGAATCCTATATTTCTCAAACCTATATAACACAAAATATGAAGAACGTGAGCTTATAATGCCGGAGTAAGAATTTTCTGGAGCGGATTATGAACATCGACAACCAGAGTTTTGATACACATTTCTTAGTATTATTATATACAAAACATATTATCTACATATCTTATACTTTAATCTTGTATATATATATTATATACGTTCCTCGAAAACCGACGAAAAAGAACCATGACATTTAGTACGGTAGTAGAAAGTTAGAGTTTTGTTGGAGAAAAATCGATCCAGCTAGGTCTTATCCCTGCGAAACTGCGAATTTCAGCTATATAATATGTTTTTTCTTTCTTCGTGCAACAATATATTTTAGCATATATATTAATATCATTAGTTTCGTCTCTATTATGTTAGCCGATTGGAATTTTGGTATGCGTATGCATAATTTTGCTTAGTTCGAAAATTCGGAATGTGGTGGGATCGAATCCCGGTCAGATCATTTCTTAATTTTTTTTTAGCAGAGCTCTGAGAAATTCTCGATTAGCCAGGTATATTATTATATTATACAGAAGATACAGAAAATATCTACAGATTATTATTATCTACAGAACATTCAAAACAAATCAACAGATTATTATTATGTACAGAACATTCAAAACAAATCCACAGATATATTATTATGTACAGAAGATACCGAGCATACAGAACATATCTAAAAATGATTATTGTCTACAGAATTTACCTTGGTTTTCATAATAGCCCTGATCAGCGAGGGCCCCGTGTATGAGGTCGGCGTAGTGGAGGGCAGTAGCACAAGCCGCCTCCAGCAGTCGCAGGCTCCCTCCGATCGTTCCCTCTTCTATACCACCTATGGCTCGCCACACCAGCCGCATATGGTATAGACTGAAAATAAACGGTAAAATCACGATCTAAAAGCAATTGAGTTATTTAAATGTTTAATTGAAATCATTTAAAAATTCTTTAGCGCAATATCAGCAAAATATTAAAAACGTAGAATCGTAGCTATGTAGGTTTAAATTATTTTATGTGTAGGCTTCACTTTAGTTTAAGCTTTAAGTGAACAAAGTGTAGCAATAAATACTAAGGCGGGTCAATAAGTCCGTGACTTTTTGAATTTCTAACCTCCTTACTGAAAAAGCAACACTACTCCTGTCAACAGGCATCTGTCAGTTGACTCCTATCAAAATTTGAACTTGCTGCGTCAGTTAGTTTGTGTTTTACAGCTATCTTTATCAGACTATCCAGTAACTTAAGGAAACAATGGAAAAAAGTGAATTTCGTGTGCTTATTAAGCATTATTATTTGCGAAAAAAAACCATTACCGAGACCAAGGCTAAGCTTGATAAATACTATGGGGACTCTGCACCATCGATTTCAATGGTAAAAAAGTTGTTTACTGAATTTCGTTGTGGCCGTACAAGCACTGAAGATGCCGAACGTCCTGGACGCCCAGTTGAGGTCTCTACACCCGAAACAATCGAAAAAATTCACGATATGGTGTTGGCCGACCGAAGATTGAAAGTGCAAGAGATTGTGGAAGCAATAGGCATCTCGCATGGCTCAGTGGTTTCAATTTTGAACGATCACTTGGGCATGAGAAAGCTTTCCGCAAGATGGGTGCCGCGTTTGCTCACAGTCGACCACAAACGCAATCGTGTAACAACTTTTGGCGTTGTTTAATCACAATATGGAGGAGTTTTTGCGCCGTTTTGTAACCGTGGACGAAACATGGATCCATCACAACACACCACAGACTAAACAACAGTCAAAACAGTGGGTTTCTAAGGGTGAATCGGCGCCAAAGAAGGCCAAGGTGGGTTTGTCAGCCAATAAAGTTATGGCGACTGTTTTTTGGGATGCACGTGGGATAATCCACATTGACTATCTTCAAAAGGGAAGAACAATTAATGGGGAATATTATGCCAATTTATTGGACCGCTTTAATGAGGATTTGAAAAAAAACCGACCTCATTTGGCCAAGAAAAAAGTTCTTTTTCACCAAGACAATGCAAGGGTGCACACATGTGCAGTTGAATTGGGCTATGAATTGCTCCCACATCCTATTCTCCAGATTTGGCTCCGAGTGACTACTTCTTGTTCCCAAACCTGAAAAAATGGCTCGGTGGAAAAAGATTTGACTCCAATGATGAAGTCATCTCGCAAACAAAGGCCTATTTTGAGGACCTCGACAAATCATATTTTTTGGAAGGGATAAAAAAATTGGAGAAGCGTTGGACAAAGTGTATAGAGCTCAAGGGGGACTACGTTGAAAAATAAAATGATTTATTTATCAAAAAATCTGTGTTTTATTCCAAAAGTCACGGACTTATTGACCCGCCCTCGTAGTAATGTTAATTCTTGAACACTTACTTTAAAGGGCTACAAACTACAAGGCTTCAGCATCACGTTTTAATTAATGAAAACATTCAATCTAATTTGTTACTAAAAATATTATTAGATAATTAAATTAAAATAGAGCTTTCGCTGAGTAAAAAATTTAATGAGCTCACAAATTTATTTAATTATAATAACAGAAATAGACTGTTAATGTTTAATAATGAAACAAAAAGTAGCATTAATAGAGAAACGAAAGTCGAGGTAAAAATTTGAGTACTCAATTAGCCCTTTAACGCATTAATTTATAATGATTAAAAAGGAGTTTTGGTACGGGTTAGAGCAATTTCGTAATTAATTATGATATTATCGCTTTTAAGCACCCTTATACACGCGCTGCGGCCGCAACTCCTTTTGTATGGATTTTCCGGCAAAGAAGAACATGATACGAATCCTAAAGCAGCGGCGTCGCGGGAGCTGCGGCGCGTGTTAAGTACACACTGTGTAAGCGTATGGTATACTTAAAATACGTTAAGGGTCAATTCACACTGAAACGTAAGAATACGCGACGCGGCGCTTCATTTTTAAGGTAGCTATTCAAAATTTAACTTTGTTAATTTCAGAAGAAGATACACATTTCATTGTAAGAGTTTGAATGTCACGTCGCACCGCGCTGCACAGCGCATGTGCAGTGTATGATTGATTATGAAACGTGTATCTTTTTGTGTAGTGAATAAAGTTCAATTTTAAATAGCTATATTAAAAAAAGCGCCGCGACGCGTACTATCGTCTTGTTTCGGTGTGAACTGAACCTAAAGATGGAATAATTTACCATAGCAGGCACCCATGATTTCTAAAATTATTCGCAACTTCATAATATAAAAGTAAAGTTTAAATATAACGATGAAATTATATTTTTACCCGACTTCCAAAAAAAGGAGGTGGTTATACGTTCGGTATATATATTATTTATTTTTTATGTATGTTCAACGATTTCTCCGCCCACTTCGGGTATAATCCCAAATTGGTTCTTTTGATATCAAAGTGGTGACATGATGATGGGATCCATAACGAATCGAGGGAACTCCTCGAAATTTATATGGACATATATGGTGATTTCGATATTTCTTTCTTTTTCTGAAGTAGTCCAAGCATATGCTATCTATAATAAGTAAATATATCTATATAAAGTAAGATTTTGCTCCAAGGTATACCCTGGATCCAAAAGTACTGACCAGAACACCTGACTCCTTATCTATACATGTTTGGGGATTTCAGCGTTGTTTAAAGAACTGCAAGCATATGTCACTATGTCAATTAGAGTAATCATCATCATCTTATTTACAATACCTAATGGAAGATTAGCTCGTATTCAATTATATCTATCTATCGTTTATTTTAAACGTTATTAAAATAAAAATAATTTAACAAATATCACTAAAAAGGGAAAAAATATTATTTTAGAACAAAAAATTAAACCGAGTTCCAAAGTAAAAATGCACAAAAAAGTATGAAATAAAACTCATTTTCAAAATAATTCCCCATTTTAATTTAGGCTAAAATTTTAACTAACTCTACTCAATCTTTATAATTTTCAAGTCGGTACCAGCAAAGTTGAACGTAAGTTCTTTAAAATATTGTTTTATCAGGATGTTGTTCGGACTGGTAGCAACTTCAAAACTATGAAGATTTACTCAATCTAGAAATAGTTAAAATTTTAGCCGAATTTAAAAGGGGAATTATTGTGAAAATGAGTTTTATCTCATACTTTTTTGTGCATTTTTGGAAGTCGGTTTATTTTTTTGTTTAGAAATAGCTAAAGATTATAAAAATATTAATATGTAAAACCACCAAAGTGACGAAACGAAGAGAGTACCTAAATCAGATATCTAAACAAAGTGACATAACAAAAGCGCCCTTATAAGGCAATGTGAATGTTATATTTTGTTATTGAGAGAGATTTTCGTGACAAAATTGAATATTAAATGCACTCAGAAAATACTTGAACGTTACGCGAGCTAAGATATATTGCTTTAGGTAGATGTCGTTACATGTCAAGTGTAACTTTACCCTCATAATGTCTATATGGCAATATAGAATGCTTTATCATAACTGATTGAAATACATAAAATTATTATCTAAACTATATATAAGTTATTGTCCAAAAACAAAATGATAAAAGGGCTATTAGATAAAAACTGAATCTAGGTCGGAGGCTGCGGGTAGAGTACCTAAGAGGCTGGCAGCATTGCCTCGTTGTATGGCCAAACCGATACGTTGGCCGAGGTGAGCGCCAGCCTTATCTATACTCTGTCTTATGTAATATTGTAAATTTCTCTTGTCACAGTGTTTGTTAGAGAACTCCTTGACAGATTTTTATAATTTTTTCAGGTGTATTCGGTAGTTATGGGGATAGGTTGTAAGCTATTTTATATACTACTTAGTATTAGGGTTGTCCAAAAAAAAAAGAAAATGATTTAGTATTATAAATACCTATAACTCTCAGTTTCCACCCTTCTAACACCAACCATTGTTCAATAGTGATATTAGTACAGTATAGTAATCTTCAACCCTCAGTGATCGATAACTCTTTCACAGAATATTATGGCACTTGACACTTAATGTGGACAAAACAAAAATAAGTAACTTTAGCGTTTACAACAGAAACACTTGCCCAACTTATCTGTCTTTAAATTTGCACACTTGCTACAGTGACAAGAACTTTGAATGTACATCTTCAACTCTAGAATTTGAACAAGTTCCTTGTATAAAACACCTTGCGGTTTTCACTGCTACCAAAACCTTACGTGGTCAAAGCAAATAGACTATGTAAGCGCACAGATTAGAAAATTAATACACATTTTTAGGAGAATGGGCGAGATTGCAGACCCAAAGATACTAAAAATGGTCTATCGCAGTCTCTGCGAATCTTTGATAACTTATTGTATTACCGCTTGGGGGTCGCACTAAAGGCACATTTCTTAAAAGCAGAACGCGCCCAAAGGACTATCCTTAAAGTAGGATATAAAAAACCAATGAGATATCCAACAAATAACTTATACCAAGAGCCTGGCATGTTGCGAGTGCGACAGATATATATTATGACTGTGGCTTTAAAATTTCACAAAAACGCTTTAGCCAAAGTGGTAACAAACCGTCGCTCACAAAGGAAATCTAAATGTCATTAATCAAAAATTAGACTCGATTTTGGAAAAAGGTGCTTTTACTATATGGGGCCTTTTATTATAGGATCATCAACGATAATATTAATTTACTGTCAAGCAAGATATCTAAATGCAAATCAATGATCTAAAGATTTCTTAAAAATCTCGATTACGATGACACTGAAAATCTATTGCTTAGCAGATTGTAAACACACCTAT